>CM002482.1:226990-239038 GCA_000325765.3 Leersia perrieri | reverse complement strand
ATAAAGTGTACACGAAAAATTTGTATGCATACGATACGTTCTCATAATGGGAACCATCATAATTATGTGTATATATAATTATGTGTATATACAGAATAGCGTCAATGTTCAAATATGCTCAACGAGTTTAGATAACCACGACAAATTAAGAGGTTTCAGTGAGTATTGATTTAAAAGGTGGATATATTTTTAAAAAACTTATTATATGGAAAATGTTTGTACGAAAATATGTCGTTCAGCCATCGAGAAACATGCTCAGGAACAATGAGGAAACTACGAAACCTGTACGCAGATTCGGACCCTTTTTTTGTTGTTGGGCAGATTCGGAACCCTGATTAAGAGAAATTAAATTTGGGTCTTGGTCTGACATAATTGCATACGTAAGTATCCCTGAAAAAAAAAAGAGTAAGATATTCTCACTCACATACAAACGTTTGTCAAAGATGTGGTCAAGGAGTAAAACCATGAGAGCATGTCACGTCACATGTCATCCCCTTAACCTTGCTACTGGTATAAAATGCAATCCATTCCAGCAACAAAGGGCAAAGCAAGCAATTAACAAAGAAAATTCCCGCACGAGGAGGGGCCAAGCCAACGCGCCACGCCACGCCACCGCGTCGAACACCTTGCGCGCGTCCACCAATGGCCACCACCACCCACCTCCACCTCCTCACCCCCACCCCTCCCCGCATCCGCCCTCGCCGCCGCGGCGCCATGTCCGTCACCGTCCGGAGCTCCCTAATCGACCCGGACGGCGGCGCGCTGGTCGACCTCGTGTCCCCGCCGGAACGCCGCGCGGCGCTGCGGGCCGAGGCGGAGGCGCTCCCGAAGGTGCGGCTCGCGGCCGTGGACGTGGAGTGGGCGCACGTGCTGGCGGAGGGTTGGGCGAGCCCGCTGCGAGGGTTCATGAGGGAGGACGAGTACCTCCAGTCGCTGCACTTCAACTGCATCCGCCTCCCCGATGGGAAGGGCGTCGTCAACATGTCGCTCCCCATCGTCCTCGCCATCGGCGACCGGGACAAGGAGGAGATCGGGGATAGGCCCGACGTCGCGCTCCAGGGACCCGACGGCGGTGTCCTCGCCATCCTGCGCAGGTGCCGATCCCCTCTTTGATTTCCTGGTGATTTCTCTTTTGTTTTTGTTGATCCCGATTCTCCATTGAAATCTCTGTTTGTCAGCGTTTACAATTATGAGAATTATTACTGGATCGAACATGGGAGTTTTCGCATAGGAATGACTTCCACATGGGAGATTTGTTCGCTTTTATCGCGTATTGGAGATGATTTGCATGTTTCTGATGGTAATTTGCAATCCACTTGAGTTTCAAGTCGTTTTTTGGCATCATGGTTGTTTGTGTACTTGCCTATGCACACAGTAGTAGAGGAATGTAGCATGCAGGCATCGTGGCTCCAAATTTCGTCTTGATTCAATTAACAGAACCTGATCCCCCTCTTTCTCAAAAAAAAAAAAGAAAAAAGGCCTAAAGTAACATAATCATTACATGACCTCAGGTTATCTTTTAGTTATGAGAGAATTTTTGTGCAAGCATATTTGGGGACTATAGCAGTAGGCAGTAGCAGTGTAGCACCACTAGTAAGTTCAATGGACGAGAGTTTTTTGGCCTAAGTTGTTGTTCTCCTTGACTATGCTGTTGCTTTTCTGTCATGTCGCTCTCGTTGTTATCACATAAGGATTTCCTAGTCATCCATTTTTGACCATGTGAGCAATAACAAATTGAATTTTAGCAGCTTTCTCATGTCATATTAAGAGTGGAGTTGCAATGTTTTCTTCAAAGATTTGGAGAAAACGTGTCAATCCATAATAGTACTAGTAGTTCACTAGTAGTTCTTACAGAAAGAAAAAATACTGGTATAAAAAGAACATATTTTTATGTCAATGTTTACAGATTCTTACTACTCACTACTACTGTACTGGATATAGAGCAACGGTGCTGTGTGTGTGGACATGGCATCAACTTGCATGTGACGACTTGTTTGATATGAATAATATATTTCCCTTTCTCGTGAGAAACTATCATGTCTCCATCATCTTGTCACTCATCTCCTCTCTTTCATGGAAGTACAAACTATTTTTATTTGCAAACAATGCAAACACATTTAATTGTTAGGAAATAGTAATACTTTATATTTGCATCACTGTGAACTGCTTCTTTAGATGATGCCATCACATTTAATTGTTAGGAAATAGTAATAATTTTGTATTAAGTTTTTATCAACGGCAAAACATTTGCACCTGCTTTTTTTAAATGGGCAGGAAATAGTACGAAGCAAAAATTACTTTGCGTGAAATGATTAAGAGGAAAAAGCAAGTGATCGTTATATTTTGTAATTAAAAATTTGTTGGTTTCTTCACTTTGTTTGATTGACTGTGAATCTGTCATATATTAAAACATTTGGTAGGGGCTAGGGGCTGTTTGGAATAATGGAATTTTGTAGGAATCTAATCCTATGGAACAAAGAAATGCACCGCAGGATTTCCATAAAATTCCTTTGGAGCTCATTTAGGGGAATTTTAGAGGAAAACCAACCAAGGGCCCAACCTCATGAAAATTTTTCTATTCGATTGACAAGACGGTCTCTATCTGAATTCTTGTGTTTCTTTTAACAAAAGGAAAAACCAAACAACCATCTGTATCAATTCATATGTTTTGAACTTCTGTTGGAATTCACTTTATATGGCACCCAATTACTGTGTTTTCAATTTCTGAATTTCAAATTGGCCTAGTTTTTTTTTTTAGAGCTAGAATGTGACGCTATTTTTGCATATGATAACTGGTGTTTTGGTGCATTCCCTTTTCTGTTGTGATACACTGATACTTTATTAACTTTATGTGGTTGAGTTCATGGGAAAACTTTATTAGACTACTAAAAACACTTCTAATATGATACTTTTTAATTTCAATTGAGTCATGTTCCAAGTAGAATATTGATCCTTATATGTACCTTTTTTCTACTTCTTAGGGTGGAAATATACCCTCACAACAAAGAAGAAAGAATCGCAAGAATATGGGGGACAACTGCACCTGGTTTACCTTACGTAGATGAGGCAATAGCGCAAGCTGGGAACTGGCTAATCGGTGGTGATCTGGAAGTGATTGAACCCATCAAATATAACGATGGTCTTGATCACTATAGGCTCTCACCCCAGCAACTTAGGAATGAATTTGATAAGCGAGGTGCCGATGCTGTGTTTGCCTTCCAGTTGAGAAATCCAGTACACAATGGGCATGCCCTGTTGATGAACGATACTAGAAGGCGCCTATTGGAAATGGGCTACAAGAATCCCATTCTACTGCTGCACCCTTTAGGTGGCTTCACGAAAGCCGATGATGTCCCATTGCCTGTTAGAATGGAACAACACAGCAAGGTAGTTATTTGTTTATGAAGTTATCATTCGCTTGTTCAAATAGTGCAAATTACTAAAGTTGATCATATGTCAGGTCTTAGAAGATGGAGTCCTTGATCCTGAGACTACTATAGTGTCTATTTTTCCATCTCCGATGCATTATGCTGGTCCAACAGAAGTGCAGTGGCATGCAAAGGCAAGGATTAATGCTGGTGCCAATTTCTACATAGTGGGCCGTGATCCTGCTGGAATGGGCCATCCAACAGAGAAGAGGGATCTGTACAACCCAGATCATGGAAAGAAGGTCCTTAGCATGGCTCCAGGTTTAGAGAAACTCAACATATTGCCCTTCAAGGTATTAGATGCATACAAAATCCATTAGCATCTAATGAATTATTATTTGTTTGGAGGAAACCTATAATATTCAATATCCTGTCTTTCTGCTATATTTTGTATGTTTAACCAACTGATTGTTCATCCCCTAAATACTGTTTGCTCCAGGTAGCAGCGTATGATACAGTGGCGAAGAAGATGGCCTTCTTTGATCCTTCACGGAGTAAAGATTTTCTATTCATCTCAGGAACCAAGGTATACATAGTTTTCATGTAATTCTTGCAGCAGAGATAATTTGATTCTGTTAGACTAACCGTACAAATCAAAACCAGATGCGAGCTTTTGCAAAAAGCGGAGAGAACCCTCCTGACGGCTTCATGTGCCCTGGTGGGTGGAAAGTTCTTGTTGACTACTATAATAGTTTGCAAACTGAAGAAGCGGCTGTGGCATCTGTATAAGAAAAAACTACTGGTTTGCTGAGAAGATTGTTCAATCGCGGCAGGCATAAGATCTTCAGATTTATTGAGTTTTTTTTTGGGGCTCATTTTTTAGGTTGATATTGATTTATGCGATGAAATCATTATTCCAGTTCATCATTTTTTAAATGTGTTTATCATGAAGCTTGACATTGGAACTCAGTAGTGTTGGGTAAATTCAGCTGAAAGTCCATTGTCGTTGTTTAGTAAATGATCCAGTCCACCTATACAACAAATAATGTACTGTTCTCCGGCAGATATGAGCAACGATCAATTAACATGCTGAGTTATGTTCGGTGTCACTGTGAGCACCTTTGAATCTTTTGATGTAGTAGTGGAATTATGGATACACAGAATCTGCCCACTAGAGTTCAAATTCATGCGCTCACAATTAAATGGTTGTTTGCATCTGTAGTCGGTGTAGAGCTAAATCATTTCCATATATAAGCAGTTAAATGTATAGTGCCACCGTGCAATTTGCAAGCAAGTATGCAGAGGTTACTACAGTATATAAGAAAAGTGTGACCCTTTTCGCATTCTTGTTGATAGCAAAGTGAGAAAACTCTGTAGTACAATACCATATAACCATCAGCAATGCTCACTTAGAACATATGCAATTTGATTTCCTAACGGCACCAGATTATAAATAAAGCGTTAACAGATAGATGCACAACCATCAAAGTAGCAAATGGCTGTTGTAACCTGAACAATCTTGTGGCTCAGCTGCTAATGTCATCACTTTGAAAGCACACATCCAAGATTCTTGACAGCACAACATGATACCGAGGGGCGAGGGGTACCAACATTTTAATATAAAATTTGGTACCTCCTATTACCAAATTTACACAAGAAAGGTGGTACCTCCTAGTCTTTTCCCAAAGACCATAAAATTGCTCAACAAAATACTAGTTTGCTGGAATGACGTAAAACAGTAAGCCTTAAGTGCACAGAGATTAATTTCTAGGGAGAAGATGAAAATCTTTTCACTGTGACATGAGCGATCTTTTGCCAATTTGGGTCTCCAGTCTTCTGGCAGCTCTTCATGAACAATTCATTGCAATCCTCGGCCTCAAAACACTGCAGAGATGCAGGCAGCTCTTGAAGTGACTGGATCTTTTTGCAGCAATCCAAATGCAGATACGTGAGGGATGTCAGGTTCATCAAATTATTCGGCAATCTGTCCCAGTTGCAGCAACTCAGTTCAAGTGATGTCAGTGAAGTAAGCTGATCCAGGATACCTTCTCCCATTAGCTCCTCGGAGTTGTCAATTCTAAGGGTCCATAGGGACGAGCAGCCTTGTTGTGTCAGAAGCCGTGAAACAAGAGGCATGCCATCAACGACAAGACCATTAAGAATTTGCACTTTTTCATCTTCTGCAAGGGTCCTAAGTTTGGGACACTTGGCAATGGTGAGTTGTTGCAGTCTACCAAGACGGTTCAGGCCTTCCAAGTGAATAAACTGGATGCAATCTTCAATGGAGAGGTCACAAAGCTTAGCCATAGCCTCCATCACCTCGGAAGGGATTGCTGTTAGAAAGGGAAGACACCTTAGGTTCAAGCTAACCAGGTTTGCAGAGCCTCTCAGGCAAGTGTGCAGGGTTGTGTTTGTGACAAAGCAGTATGAGATAATGAGCCTATCAACCACTGATGCAGGAAGTGCAAACTGGTTGTAATCTTCCTCTCTTACATGACCACGGATAAGCTCACCAGGCAAGCTACCACATTTGCTGAAAATGTCACACAAGATTGTGTTAAACCTGTCAGTCTGCTCATTAGCGAACCTGTCTATGTCTACTACTACTTCAGTAGCAGTAATATTCAGAGATGGCTCAGTTTGAGTTGCTTGCTCAACAAAGAGTGATCTTATCATGCCCACATCTTCCCTACATGTCACCACAAGGGACCTGCACTGCTGAATTTGCAGGTTCTGCAGACTGTCCGGGAGCTTTGGCAACTTTTTAAGTTTGCGGAGGCGAATGAGTCTAAGATGGCGAAGGTGAACGAAAAGCTTGCCTATTTCCGGAAGATCTTCAAGATTTTCACATCGACAGAGTTGGAGATCTTGCAGGTTCCTAAGCAGGCCGTTCTGATTTTCTGACGACAACCAACTTGGGCACCTCAATCCATCATACTGAGATATTTCCAGTTCTGTGAGCTCTGAAGGAGGGCAGAGGCCTTCAAGTATCTCTACTTGCAGGTTTGGAGAGCAACTATGCTGCCCTGACCATTCAAGAGACAATGATGTGAGGCCCTTCTTGTCAGTTAGATTGGCTTCTAGAGCTGCCTCCTTGCTTTCCACACTTCCAAGGCCACTGATTCTCAGCTTGCCGCGAAGGTGATTTATGCTCTTGAGCTGCTTCAACTCATACCCCTTGTCCTTTCTCACTCTGAAGTCACTCAATTCTCGAAGTGATATCAGGTCCTCGATGCCAGGAAAGCCTGAAACATCAGAGTTTGGAAATACAAAACCAGAGTTTCTAATGTCCCGCAAGCTCTTTAGATGTTTCATGTTTTTGACATTGGAGAAGTCTAATACACCTGCACCACACAACTCTAGAATCTGCAGATGATAAAGTCTATCCAATTTTTTCGGCAGCTGTACATTCCCTGACCAGGGGCTATGTATTCTGAGAAATCTTAGATGCTTCAACTTACAAATGCATCTCGGGATTCTCACCAGTTCTCCTTGGACATCTACATACACCACTCGCAGCTTCTTTAATTTCTTCAACATGTTCTTAAGTTCTTCTATGGTTATCCCCAATCCACCAGAAGTAGTAATCAATATCAGTGTGCACAATTTTTTCAATTTGCAAATCTTCTCCGTAAACTTCGTTTGATCATTTGAGCAGACAAAAAGATGGCGAACATCAGTAGGGAATTCTTTCATGTCACCAGTTTCAACTCGAAAGCAATCAGTTCCAGCAACCATCGCTGCCAATTCATGCAACAAATCATGCATACCGAACCACTTATTCTTACTGCCATAAACGTCCTTTGGTTGCAGAAATGAGCATGACACCAGTTCTTCGAAGTAGTTTTGACATACATCTTCCATTAGCTCAGCCGAATCATTGGTCTTTACAAAGCTTTCTGTCATCCATAAGTCAATTAGCTCATCACGTTTAAACATATTCCCTTGGGGAAACAAGCTGCAGTATGCAAAGCATCGCCTAACCTGCACATTCAGGTGCTGGTAGCTCCACCACAGAGCTCCCATGGTATCAGTCAACAGGTGCTGGTTTCCAACTCTTTTCCAAACATTAGCATCTTGTTTTCGTAGTCGTGCTCCCACTATTCTTGCTGCTAATGGTGACCCCTTTAGCTTTTTCGCGATCATAAGAAATGTTTCTCGTTCTTGGTTATTAAGTCTCGCACCATCAAGTGCATAGTGCATGAAAAGATTGAAGAAATCCTCCTCCTTAAATTCAGGTATTGGAATAAGGTCCTGAGCACCAAGAGACATTACTACATCTTTGAATCGAGTTGTGACCAGAACTTTACTCCCTGCCTTCCCATCTCTCAATGGAGAAATTAACTGATCCATCCTGTACTGCATCCTCACAACATCCCTGTCAGCCCTGATATCATCTAGCACTAACAAGAACCTTTTGCCTTTTAATGCTTCTTTTAACTTCGTTTGTAGATCCTCAAGACTAAGACTCTTGTACTCATCAGATGGCTTGGTAGCTTTCTCGAGCATCTCCTTGTAAATTCTCTGCACATTTAAACTTTGAGCAACGTGAATCCACATGACAGGGGAAAAATAGTCGCCCGTTCGTTCATAATCACATACATATTGTACAAATGTTGTCTTCCCAGATCCACCAACGCCATAGATGCCAATTATTGAATAACACCTAACATTACTAGAGCTTGCTTCATCATCACTTGGTGCCTTGCGCAGCATATTTATTATCTTAACACGTTCCTCATCTCTTCCGATTATGACTTCTGTAACAGGCAATGAAGTAGTTACAATCCCAGTATCTTCGGTTGCAGGATTTGCTGTGTGGTTTGCATTGTTAACGGTGCTTCCCAACAATTGCAAAAACTGAGACCCTTCTTCAGTGATCTTTTCTAGCTTCTTTAAAAGCTTCTTCAATTCAGTGGTTTTCCCTGATATGATGTGCTGGATGCCATCTAGCTTCAACTCAATACGAGAGCGACCCGTGACCTATGTATGATGGAAGATAACAGTCGTATATTTTAGATTTGTCAGGGCTAGATTTTGCAGTTTACATATTTTTCATAAAAGGTAAAAAAAAAGGTGTAAGCTAAAATACTGATTCAGGGATAGATATTTGAAGGAAATTGTACATATAAATGTTTCAATGAAAGAAATTGTACTAGTTTGAGAAGTGCTTCCGTGATCTAGTATTAGTTTCTTACTGCCTTCAAAAGCATAAGCATATTTTGGGTGGGACATGACTCACCCAAAGATAACAGATTTAGACAAATATTATATTCATATTTATTTACTAGCATGTGCCACATTCCACCTCAAAATACTTATATTATTGGACGGATGGAATATAATCTATTAGGCCCTGTTTAGTTCCCAAAAATTTTCATCCAAAAACAACACATCGAATCTTTGGACACATGCATGAAGCATTAAATATAGATAGAAAATATAACTAATTACATCGTTAGGCTGTAAACGACGAGACGAATTTTTTTAGCCTAATTAGGCCATAATTAGCCATAAGTGCTACAGTAACCCGTATGTGTTAATGACGGCTTAATTAGGCTTAATAGATTCGTCTCGCGGTTTACAGCTAGCCGTGAAATTAGTTTTTTCATTCGTGTCCGAAAACCCCTTCCGACATCTGGTCAAACGATTGATGTGATGTTTTTGCCAAAAATTTTTTACAACTAAACAAGGTCTAGTAGTGGCTAGCTTCTTGTACAGTATATATAATCGCAAGTCAACGCCTTCTTCCGTGTATTGATTAGGTGAAATGATCAATCATTCATGCTTGGTCTTGATTAGGTACGGTTACAATTTGAGTATTTATTCACTTTGACAGTTTCCTCGCTACCACGCAATCATGCATCCAGTACTAGTAAGAATCTGTTGCCAATCATTTCTATTCTACCTCCAACTTTGAAGTTGAAGGTAAACCTGCTTCGACCATTTGTTGATAAATTTGTCCGCTGCTCAAATTTGGAGGACTGTAAGAACACGTGATGGTGAAAAGCAGTTGTCCATTTTTTCATAACTATATCCTCCCTTCCATATGACAATACTTTGATTTTATTCCAAGTCAAATTGACTGTTTATAGACAAAAAAAACAACTACACTAGATATTTTCTATATTTTTTTGGTGATAGAAACCTTGTTATACTTTACTATAAAGCTCACCGAACATAAAGACTTTTTTTTAAAAAATCAGAACATTTCGTAATCTGAAACATTATATAATTTCTATTTCTGATACATCATAATAATAATAGGGATAGCAGCTACAATAGCATGAGTCAGTAGTTGTTAGATTTAATTGGATAAAATTGATCCTTTAAATCAATTAAATCAAATAAATTTCAAGTTCATGATGCTAGGAGTTATGTGTGTTTATGTCTCATTTGTTCATGGGTTATTAAGTGAGAAGATGAAGAGTTTTTGAGAATTAATCAAATAATTGATTAATAGAGTGGTAACCTACTCAATTACATCCATTTGATGGTGGAATTGTAACCTACTCAATTAAACAATATTTGATGGTTGGTAAATGGTGAAAATGGTGGTTGATGGCTAGTTAGTGCTCTCTTCCTTTTCACCTTTCATGAGACCTTTCATCTTCATATTCCCTCTTCTATAAAAGGAGAATGGAGTTGATCTCCCAGAAACACACGAGTGTAGACATATTCTACATCATAGACTTGTGATCTTGCTCTTGTGTTGCAATTCATCATCCTCGATTCTGGGTTCTTGCGTGCACAAGAACTTGGAACAAGTAGGCCTCCGGAACTAACGCCGCGTCACGAGTACCTGTACGGGTAGACATGTGATATAGTTTTTAGGGAGCTTTTTTACGCGACTGCTTAAGAATCTTCATCATGGCGACGAATGAGGTGAACGTCAACATCAATGGCAATGTGTGGAGATTATGGGTCCCGGGTATCCACTCGGACCATTGTTAGCCCACGAAAAAGGGATGTTTTAGAAGATTGATAGAAGGAAGACAAAGAGGCCCGGCCCATCGATGCCTTGGTTCCCACGGCGCTATCCAAGAGATAAGGCATATCCCGAGTCGTATGTTACTCGGAGTTCATATATGTAAAGAGATAAATCACCCGGTTGGGCCTTACCTTGTATTCCACGGCAATCAGCCTGGTAGATATTGTAACAGATAAGGAAACCCTAAGCCGTTTAGGGTTAGAATTCCTAGATAACTCGGCTCCCTCTCCCTATATAAGGAGGGGTCGAGGTAGCCTCTAGGGGCACCAAAAATCACCAAGATCATCAGATCAAACACCATATTCAATCATATAAACTCGGCGGAATACCTCCCCCGGACTGGATTACGGTTATTACTCCATCGGAGAGTCTGAACCAGTATAAATTCTTGTGTTCCGTCACCATCTAGCTTTCGAGTTCGTGCGTAGCCCCATATAGTTTACAGCCGGTACAAAACACCGACACAATGGAACTGGTGATGGATCGGGAGACAACGGAGAAGGCAATGGAGGAGGCAACCATGACGGATCAAGTGGATCATCTACATTCAACTCTGGGTATGATCTCTTCATATTGATCATGAACATGATAGGAGTTATCATGTTCTTTTTGGTTCTAAATGCATATAGTTTTACTCAAGATCATTTTCTATTTTATGGTTGCATATTTTTGATTATTTCTTTATCGAATTTCTGGATTAAATTATATCGAAAATTGACTAGATTTCCAACAGTAGTCTCCAAAAATTTTCAAGTCATGATATTTCTATGTGGAGGAAAGAGAAACAGGAGAGAGAAAAATGCGGGTGACAAATCTGTAGCCGGCCGCTAGCACGGGCTTCCACGCACAGGGCTCGCATGCGACCCATGAGACGCGCTTGGTTGGTCCCACACAGGGATTGCAATTTCGGAACGAAATTCTCGAAATTCCGGTCCCCTCCGGTAGCAACAAAAAATTCGTGAATTCCGGAAGTTTAAATTTTTTTTTATAAATTTGATCAAAATTTATTAATATTTGGTTAATTTTTGTTTAAAATTTAAATAATTTCCTCCGAAATTTCTGAGATTTCAGCCTCCGTTAGAAATCCCGAAACCGAAAGAGTAAACCCTGGTCCCACTCCCACGTCATGCCCTTCCGATCCCGTGCGGTTTCCTCTCCTCTTCCGCTCCGCCCCCAGATCGATCGCCCTCGCCGCTCGGCCGCCGGCCACCTCGCCGGTCCGGCTCAGCCGCTGCCACCTCGCGCTCGTTTTCTATCCGCACCCAGTCTCCCCTGGAAAGATCACCTCGCTGCCGGCGGATTGTACGTCTTGTTGCCGGCCACTTGCCACTGCTCGGCCGGCCAGGGAGGCGCGCGGCACGCTGACTGCGTTCTGGTAGCATTGGATCTCACCGCTGGTGAAGGTAGCAAGCAACTTCTTAATCTGAGTAGCAACTTCCTAGTTGAGTTGCCATCTTCTAATCTCTTCCATTTTTTCTTCTCCTCCGATGAATGCGGATGGATATGTGAACTTCACGAGCGGATCGCATCGCCGATGAGACCAACAATAGTATCGATGCAAGCAGAATAGCACCTCAATTTGGGTTGACATCACTTCTGACTTTCTGAGTTGAATGCTTATATATCACACTTGTAAGTTTTATTTCTCTATATACTCGTATGGCACAGCCACGCCACAGGGAGCCACAC
>CM002482.1:216317-226890 GCA_000325765.3 Leersia perrieri | reverse complement strand
GCCTGGATTTGTCGCCGCCGGCCTCGACCCCGTCGCCGCCGAGCTGGATCCGTCGCGGCGGCCTCGATCCCGTCGCTGCCGGCCATCGCAACAGTTAGCACTTCTTCTTCTTCTTTCTCCCTTCTCACTAATGCATGGATTACTGCTTGATTGCTTCGTTTTGATGCAAAGGAAACCAAAAAAAGAGGTTAGAGTGGATGAAATTTTCCTGTACTTTTCCTGTAAAACTGACATCTCAGGAATGTTTCCTAAGATATTCATGCAACCCTTTTTTGCCAACCGAATGATAGGAATGGGAAAAATTCCTATGAATAGGAATCCTCCAAAAATCCTACGAAAAACCTGTGAACCGAATAGGCCCTTAATTTCTTATGTCGTCTAAACATTGTAACATTGCTCTTTTTTATGCTGCAGTTCTTGACTGCATGTGGTTTGAAGCAAAAGTTTGTGTTGGATGGAAGCAATATTCTTGATTCTCATATATAGGTTTGCAAATTGCAATGCAATATAATCTTCATTGTTAGTGTTTTTTAGTGTGTTATTTATTGAACATATACATTTCATCATCGAGAAATTCAAATTGCAGGAGGTCGCAAATAAGTTGGTATGTGACCTTCCGCAGGGGATTAACTGTATCTTTGTTAAAAAAAAACCGTTTTTATGGTACTCCTGTCTTATGCTCTTGCTGTTTTGCTCTCTGCTGCAACTGTTGTTCTATTTTCTTTTTTTGTCATTCTATATTCAAGATTAGCAAAACTCATTAGAACAAACGCGGAAGCAGTTCCTCTTACTTGAAAATCAGAGGGCAGTTTTCCAATGACATGTGGGTCCATGGATAAGTGGACCCATATGTCAGTGTGTTTAAAGTTAGAAGTTAAAAGTTAGAGGATCCTGATGCAACAAACGCACCATTCATTACAACGTCACGTGGATGTAGCATACAATATAAATACTGCACAAACATATATTCTGGTTACGGTACGTAATAGTAAGGTATAAACAAGGTGTACAAAATTGTACGCAGGAGACACACCATTGGCGTGCTTCAGCATCTACTTACAACAACATTTGGGAAATTGCCTTGTTAAGGAAAAAATGCACTATCACGACCGCTGCTAGTAGCGAACTAGCGTGGAAGTGAAAAATATAGTAACATTAAATTTTCCTTTTCAAAGTCAAATATCAATAAATTTAACCTGAATTATATAAAAAGTAATAATATTCTTAGCACAAAACAAATATACTATAGAAAAGATATTTAAGGCTGTGTTCGTTTGAGGGAGTTCAACTCCAAATAGTGTATGCACGCAAAACGAGAAACATCATTAACGTATGTTTAATTAAGTATTAGCTATTTTAAACTTTAAAAATTGATTAATTTGAATTTTTAAACAACTTTCGTGTAGAGAATT
Organism: Leersia perrieri; assembly: GCA_000325765.3. NCBI lineage: Eukaryota > Viridiplantae > Streptophyta > Magnoliopsida > Poales > Poaceae > Leersia > Leersia perrieri. The sequence goes on along the minus strand of CM002482.1, from coordinate 225,478 downwards.
TTTTAAAAAACATATTTTTACGTACATTGAGAAGCGTGCTATCTAAAAAACACTGTGCCGAGTTTCCATTTTGCTTCAAACAAACACAGCCTAAGTTGACTTTAACAAAATTAAATTTATGTTATAAATGACATGATAAGGACATACTACCTTTGTTCTTGAATGTTTGACGTCAATGTCGTATAAATAAAAATAGAGTAGTACTATATAACACTATAAACAAGAATGCTTGGCAACGATAGCCTATGACTAAATACAACAAATGATACTTAGTACTCCCTCATTCCCTAAATATTTAACGTCGTTGACTTTTTTATACACGTTTGACCGCTCGTCTTATTAAAAAATATACGTAATTACTAATTCGTTTTCTATCATTTGATTTATCGTTAAATATACTTTTAAACACATATATAACTTTACATATTTCATAAAAGTTTTGAATAAGATGAGCGGTCAAACATGTGGTAAAAAGTCAACGGTGTCAAATATTTAGGAAAGGAGGGGGTATTTTCTTCATCCTTGTTAAATATAAATGGAATTTTACCTGCATATTTATACAGGAAAAATTCTTTATATTTAAAAACAGAGTAGGTGAGAGGTAGAATGGATTTTTCGGCCAGGAGACATCCGTCGAAACATTTTCAGCCTCCGGCCCAACAGGACCAAAACGCAAAACAAAAATATCCGGAAAAAACACACACGATACGTAGAAAATACTACGAAATTTGATTAAATTAAATGAAAAAATAAAAGTAGGAGGAAATTTAAACCCTAGGCCAGGCCGGAGCGTCCATCCTCCTCCAACTCGACCACAGTGAGCGAGTCGGACCGAATCGAATATACCCTTCTCCCCTCGCCTGGATCCTCCCTCCCTCCCCTAGTTTCTCCCAAATCAAACAAACAAATCCCCAAACGAAACCAAATCAAATCCCTCACCACACCACATCTCCATTTCTAGCGATGGCCGGAGGCGGCGGCGCGGGCTCATCCGCGGGCGGCGGCGGCGGAGGGGGGCGGGAGGGCGACTGGGACTGCGGCGGCTGCGGCAACCGCAACTACGCCTTCCGCTCCCTCTGCAACCGGTGCAAGCAGCCTCGCCTCCTGGTTGACCCCAACACCCCGCCCGACTCCAAGTGGCTCCCCCGCGCCGGCGACTGGATCTGCACCGGTAACACCTGCTCCCAAACGCCTCCATCCTTCCCCCTTACCCCCTTCTTTTGCTTCTCTAATTAATCACTCTAGCTAACAATTGTTGATTGATCTCCAACACTGGTGGTGCTCCATGTCATAATCTCCTGTTTCTTCCTAGTATATGTATGCTGATGAGGGGTTGTAGATGCTGGAAATGATGGTTTGTGGTTTAGGTTCATGTTAGGTTTTAATACGAATATAGGTAGGATGCGATGTTGAGATGGGCTTCTTGACTCCTCTTTCTTGGGGAAGCACGGTAAGCTTTAAACTCATCGACTTCCTGTCAACACTGCATTGGACTCCATCCTTTTTATTGTTCAGGAGCCTTTCTTAGGCTGCTTTGAACCTAAAAGGACCGCGCTGCTTGCTCATATTTATAGTTGAGTTCTTGCAAATCATAGTTTTAATTAATGGATAACAACAGTGAAAATCAAGCGACAGCCAAAGGGCGAAATGGGAGTTATTGGCTTCCCTTTGCCATTCCAACCAAGCTCTGCATCTTGGTAAAATTTACAGTTTTCCTGAATCCTCAGAGGGTTTTATGGATGATTTTTGTTAGCGGTTCAAGTACTGAGAGCAATTCATCATTAAGAAAAATGACATATTTTCGAGAATTCGGGACCATGCTTTTAGTTACTTGCCTTGCCTGTTGGATTTTTTTTTTCAGCTGCTACTTATTCTATGTATTGAGTTTTTGATATTCATATATGAAATTAGAAAAATATTATTCAGTGTGTTCCGAGTAAATGACTAGTGTGTGTGTCTTTATTCCTTTCATTGGGTTTGTGCGGGATGGCGTTGGTGTGCGTGTGCTTCGGTGCGTTGTCTCCCTGCTGTGCTGGTTGGTTTATGCGACAAATGGATGAATAGGTTGCAGTAACAATAATTATGCATCCAGAAAGAACTGCAAAAAGTGTGGCCTGCCAAAGGAGGAAGCAGCAATGCCAGCATTATCAATGGCAGGAATGGCTATGCCAGCTTATGCAAATTATATTGCTAGGATGCAAGGCCTTGCTGGCTTTAAGATGAACATGAACTTTGGGATGGCTGGAAATTCAGCTCTACAGCAGCAGCTACTTGCAAATGCAAACTGGCCTTATGCGTTGGCTGGTAGATATGGGATGCAATCTGCTGGCTGGCCATTTGCCACCAACAACACAAATCAATTTTCGGCGGCCCCGAAAGATTGGCGTAGCGGTGACTGGCTTTGTAGCTGTGGATTTCACAACTACTCATCTCGCACGCAGGTAATTATATATATTCTATTTTAAGTGTTTTCCTTAATTCACAACCACAATCATTGTTGGTGTAGTTTCCTGCCTTCTGAACCGTAATACATTATTTTCCACATTTGTTTTCTTGTCAAACATGTTGCTGTGATCTGCTTCTTTTGAATGAACTGTTTGCTGAGATTATACATACTACTATTTGGTGCTAACTTCGTTTTGGTCCTGACATTTGATTAATAAATGATATCACCTGTCCTCACTCCATAGATCAACATTAGAGTTTTATATTAGATGTTAGTACCTTTTTGCTTTTCCCACATTCTAAGGTTCTGAACTTATATTTCCTTGCTCTTATTCTGAAAATTGTGACTGACTAGCATGCTATTCGAGAAACATATCCCTTGTCCCTCTTTTGTGATGTAGTGTTAACTCCTGTTCTAGATTCTCATCTGTGTACACTTTTTATCTATCAAGTTCATAGAGTGACTGGTCATCTTCTTTTTATTCTCTTTTTCAGTGTAAGCAGTGTAGTGCACCTGTACCATCTGGCATTCCCTCCACAACAATGAAAACCACAGTACAGGACACTTCTTCCAGTAAGACAAAAAATTTTCTCACTTCTAAAATATTTTTTTTACATCATGCTCCTTGCTAGCGAAATAAAAAAAAAGTATATCTCTTGTTCTGGGTTAAAACTATATTTTGTATTCTGGATCAGCATTGCCTCTTCGACATGGCAAAAGGCCCATAACAGTAAATGCAAATTTGGTAATTCAAACTACTATTTTCAGATGTGAAGCATCTGTGAATAATGTAGGGTGATGTGTCTTATGATGCCATATCTCCATCATCAACATAAGTTGATAATACCATGACCCCTTTCTAGTTTGCTAATTTGTTCATATTGCTATTGTAGTAAATATTATATTGTAGATTTGACATTTATTCCCTGTTCTTATCACATTATGAAATCTTTATAGTGCTTCATGGTATCATAGATGGAATTTCTCTTGTTACATTTTATAATTGATGTCATCTCATAATCAAATTGCGAGTCTCCAATTTCTTCTTATTTCAGCATTAGGTACTAAGCGGTTGGCATCTGAGGAACTTGCCAATGACTGGGATAACAAAAGGCTTAATCCAGGAAATGCAAGCTATCCACTTTCAGTATGTTTTATATCCCTTTTTATTTACTCTTGGTGTGTTCCCTTAATGTTGCATGGCATTCATTTATTTCCAATCTGATTGAAGACAGCAGGCTCAGATAATTTGTTTGTGGGCATTGAGCAAGGAGCTGGAAGCAGCAATGGCCAGACAACTTATTCCAACTTTGATAATGGAAACTCAATAGCGTTACCTGGACAGGTCTCAGGGATGCCTGGTCTTATTGGAAAAGGGTAAGATTACATTTCTTAGGGCCTTCTTTGGCAATGGCCAAATCCTGGCCAGAATTGGCTGGGAGTGTGAGCACTATATGCATGCCAGATGTAGAATTCAGTGACCAAAATGAAACTTAACATTAGTGGCAAAAGAAATGCTTCTATCTAATATTTGCAAGGTAGCAATCAATGTAGAAAAACGAGAACTACTTCCAATGGACTGTCAGATGGAAGAATAGCTGAAGTATGGCCCATTACCATCATAAACCCATTACCGTCATGAACAAAGTCAAGCAAATAATATTGGCTAGTAGGATAATACTGACTAGAAATATCCACTTAGAGACTGAACATGAAATTATGATCAAGATAGATAGGTGCAGAGAGACGGGAAATTGTACCAGAGCAAATCTGGTGAAAAATTTTCAGGAAACAATGGATGTTGATGATGAGGCTGTGGAAATATATTAGAATTAGTGTGGCCGTCATCATTTTCTGTGCTGCCTCCCTCGCCTCGAACCTGGCGCGGAGTGCCAGCACCAATTCCCGCACCTGATCAAGCCCAGTTTTGATCTTGGTGATGGTGTCCTGCATCGTAAGGGATGACTGACGTAGGGTGTGGAGGTTGTTGATGGTAGCCATGGCGAAACAGTATGGCGTAGTGGGTGGCAGGATCATGGACGTCTGATACCAGATGTTATGGCCATGGATAGGATGCTTGACGGGAGGGCGAGGCCTGCAGCCCCGCCGCCCCGGGGCTTGGGTGGAGAACGAACAGAGAAAGGGGAGGCTAGATTTGTTTAACTTCTTAATTTCTTGATTAACTCCTAATGATACTGCCCTACTCTCATATATAGAGCCAGCTACCTAACAACTTGACTAACAACCAGCTAATAACCTGCTAACCAACTTATCTAATCTAATGTAGGACTGCTGCCGCATGGGACTTCTGCCCATAACAGTTCATTTTGTAATAACTTTCATGGTCATTTTTGTTGGTAAAACAGTACAACAAAGTTTGTGGAATTACTGGATACAACATAGTTCTGTGCAATCTCTTGACTCTTGAAGTCATGTGACTTAATTGTAGTTATTACTGTTATGCGAGTACTTCATTAGAATTGCTGTTTTACACGTAATGTATTACTAATGTAATATTCACCTGAATAATCTACTTCCGTTGACACAAAGGTCGCTTAGCTAATGGATTACACATGTTCTTGAATCTTATTAGAGCAAAATGGCGTGAAGGAGACTGGATGTGCAGCAACTGCAACAATCACAACTATGCATCCCGAGCCTTTTGCAACAGGTATTATTCTTTAGCCTCCTTTAATACTTCTGTTCAGTTTTGGTCAAGCCTTCATGTCTGGTTCTGTTCGTCAAGCATGGCTCTTATGAATTAAACTTGTCTTTGGTTATAGATCACTCAACCACATCTCTTTTGTTCTGAATGATGAATGCAAAATTCATTTTTGCTTGTATGAGATTGCTGCTTTAACTCACTCTAGTAATGATCAAACCACCGTGCCTTTCATACTCATTGGCCTTATTTATTATGGCTGTATGATGTGTATAGAGGCCATGCCACTTTGAGCCTTTAACCTGGAGATCATGGGCCTTATTTATGGTTACTGCCTGATCTTTGTGCCTTTGATACTGAAGAGTTTTTTTTCTCCATGTTTTTTCCTTTTTCTGTCTGGTCGTTAATGGCTTAGTTCTATGTTCTTAAATGATTGTCAGAAATTATAATGAGAAGTGGTGCATGTTTTCCATGCCCCAATTCTGTATTTAACTACTCAAATATAGAAGCGTGCTTGAATACTCCCTGATTCTGTGAAACCAATTAGCATCGTGCTCTCACATAGAATGTTTCTTTTAACAATACACATGTTGTGTGTTCTTGTGGCGACTCTTATAGCATGATGTGCATTTCATAAATAATATCAACAAAATCTACATACAAAAGCCTTGAGTATCATTGTTCCAATCTCAATGCTTACTGTTTCCTAATATTTTTCCTTTTTCCCTTTCATTGTAACTGAGAACCTCATTTGCAGGTGCAAAACTCAGAAAGAGGCATCAGTTCATCCTGGTGTGTTGTAGTTTGCTTGGGAGCCGTTGTTATGTAGCATGAGATTTCCTGGATCTGTTGTTGGTGATTAGTAGCTGGGTGGTGAGGATTGTTCCGTTTGGGCTTTGATTCCAAAGTCCTTCAGCCGCTGTTGAAAATGTTTGCCCGTCGGGGCTCTAGTGTGTTTTGTTGAATTTGCTATTTATTTTTGTCCGAGCTTGAATAAAATGGTTCCGCAATGCACCAGTCTGCCACCTGGTTCTTTGGGAATAATTGAATTAGTTCTTTAGTAATTGGACGGTGAACTAGACTGTAATGTTGGGATATTTATTGCCTTGTGAATCAAAGTGTACTTCCATGAAGTTTTTGTAATCCTGTTTCTGAATTGTTGTATTGAACAGAAAATTGTATGATGTAATGCACAATCGCACATTCATTTCATTCGAAACCTTCTGTGCAGCGAAACGTAAGGCCCAAAATGTAATTGTCTAAGACGATAAAACTTAAAATTTTCATCTAAAAATGAAAAATGCAATGTAGTCGCAGCTTCACTTTTAGATGACGGAAGAAGAGAGTCAAGTGGGCGGAAGGCCCAAAACAAAACAACGCGCACGGACGTCTTGTTCGTCGGCCTCGCCGGCCGCCGCACCTCCACCACCACCACGTCTCTCTCTGCTCCCCACCGCGGGGAGGTCGAGGACTAGGAACAATAAGGCTGGCTGTGTGATGCGTCGCCAATGCACCCGCTCACCCTCTCCTCCACCGCCCTCCTCCGCCTCATCAAGTCGCTCTCGCCGGCGGTGCCTGGGGCCCACCTGTCGCCCTCCTCCATCCACGCCCTCCTCCTCAAGGCCGGCCTCCTCCACATCGGCGCGCACCTCCCGACGGCTCTCCTCTCGTCCTACGCCGCGCTCGGCCGCCCGGACCACGCGCGTAACCTGTTCGACGAAATGCCCGAGCGGGGCCTCGTCCCGCGGACTGCCATGGCCCGGGCGCACGTCGCGTCTGGCCAGGCGGCTCAGGCGATCGCCGTGTTTGGGGACATGGTTTCTGATGGTGTCTTCCCTGACAATGTCGCCGTGGCGGTCGCGCTCGGGGCATGCCATGGAGCTGGCTCCTGGACATCTAAGAGGAATCCAGGCAAGATGATCCATGCTCTCGTCGTGACCACCGGCATTGTGCCAGATGTGTTTGTTTACACAGAGCTGATAAGGGTCTATGGGGAGTGTGGCGAGCTGGTGGTTTCTAGGAGGGTGTTCGACGACATGCCGGCGAGAAGCACCATCACTTGGAACGCCATGTTGCATCAGTATGCCAGGCATGGGAAAGTTCACATCGCTTATGAGCTGTTCCTCGCAATGCCAAGGAGAGATGTGGTGTCCTGGAACACGATGATGGCAGGGTACTGTGTTGCTGGTCGTTGCAGGGAGGCACTTGGGCTGTTCCATCAGATGGTGTCACCATCGTCGTGTACGGTGCATCCTAATGTGCCTACGATGAGCACTATCCTTGGTGCTTGTGCTGGCGCAGGTTGTCTGGAGACCGGAATTTGGGTCCATGCATATATTGAGAGGAACAGGATGAACGATGATGGTAGTCTGGATCGGTGCCTGATAGACATGTACTGCAAATGTGGAAGTGTTGATAATGCCTTACAAGTGTTTGACAAGGCACCTAGGAAGAGGGATCTGTTCTCATGGACAACGGTGATCTGTGGGTTCGCTATGCATGGCCGGGCCTTTGACGCTTTGAGGATGTTCAACATGATGCAAGATAATGGTATATGCCCGGACGATGTCACGCTTGTTGGAGTCCTAAGTTCTTGTGCGCATGGAGGGTTGATAGATGAAGGTCTTGGCTACTTCTACTCCATGGAGGCGAAATTCGGAATCACACCCAAGATTGAACACTATGGTTGCATGATTGATCTTCTTGGTCGTGTTGGGCGACTGCAGGAAGCATATAACATGATAAGAACAATGCCGATGAATCCTAACACAGTAATATGGGGTGCATTCTTGAGTGCGTGCAAAGTTCATGGTAATGTTGAACTCGGCAAGATTGCAGCAGAAGAGGTCACCAGGTTGGATCCAGATGACCCTTGGGGGAGAGTGATGTTGTCCAGTATGTATGCGAAAGTGCAGGATTGGACTGCTCTTGCTCGGGAGAGGAGGGAGATGAACAGCCTGCAGATGAAGAAGACTCCTGGGTGCAGCTCAATCGCGCTCAAAGGCGAGGTACATGAGTTTGTTGCTGGTGGCAATCAGCATCCTCAACATGCTGAGATTTGCGGTGTACTGCAAGATGTCGAAGCTCAAACAAATGGAGATTGAGGCACACAGGCTTCTTCTTTTGAGCTTCTTTTTCTGCCAGGATTTTGGCCAGCAGGTGCAGTTCTATTGAGCCTTCATGAGAAGGCACCTTGCTTTGCATGTTGGCAAGTGGAGAACCGAAGAAATAAGATTGCAAGAACTGACTATATTGCTCTGAGTGCAATGTAAACCTCAATGTCCTGATGTTATGGGTAGGGTTCATGGAGGAGAGTGGTGTTAGCTGACTGGGATGAGAGGAGGCTACAGATTGGGATGAAAGACCCTGAGGTAGAGAAACTACATGCGCATCTTTCACCGTTGGATTGCTAATAGACACATGCTACCTTTTTTATTGAGGGATGGCTTGGCTGGACAGCTGATACATGGAATAATACTCCTTGCATATAATAGCTGATCTTGGTAATGTTAAAGTAACAATTGGTGTTGTAGCCAGTTTATACACATACATTCAGCCTTTGGCAATAAAGCACCCTGAGCTTCGTACTCAAAAGGAGTTCTTTCAGATTTTTTGTAGTATATTCATCGATATTCTTTATGCCTTCATGTTTGAGATGGCATGACCGCAAATGCATTGTTCTTTCATACACGAGTGTTTAAAGGTTAGGTCAGGTTAGGTCAGAAGAAGGATCCTCCTGCTGAACTGAATGGATTCTGATTTCTGAATTTCAGTTGTAACTGATGCCACATTGGTGGTTGTTAATTACTCAACCTGGTTATGCCTGTCCATCTGAGAAATACGGTAATTTTGGGCGTCACCACAGCCAGTTTGATGCCAATTTTATTGAATTGCGGCACGCGCACCCGTTGTCTTCCATTGGTTTCATTGTTTTTATTTAAGTGGAAATTTAATCTTATGCACTTCACATGTAGTTTTCCCAGCATCTAGTAGGTGACAGATGATCTGCTCTGTAGACTGTAGCTTCAACTGGCAAATTATACTCGTGCTGGC
>CM002482.1:194743-205936 GCA_000325765.3 Leersia perrieri | reverse complement strand
GAGAAAACCAGGAGTGGCCTTTTGCAAAAAGCCTATGGACAATGGAGCCACTGCTGCCATTGAAAATTCGTATCTTTGCCACCAGAGCTATCACATAGTCGAAAGGCCGTGCAAAGCCCAAGCGGCAAGGGCAATCGCTCCAACAACGTGCCTCCACTAGAAGCACGACTATCTGAGGGCGCCAACATCATATACATCAACAAACGGAGATATATCACCCTTATCATATACATGGACAAGGGTGATGGCCACCTATCTCCGCCACACGCCACCAACCACTGCAAACCGCCACTACGCGACCAAGGGAGAGCCCAAATCTGGCCAAGTGGCCAAATCTGTGCCGCCGTTGCCGCTAGCGGCAGCCCAAAATATTGCTTGTGCCAAGGCTGACCCACCAAACTACCCCACCCTAAAACTTCATTGTGCCGGTGTCGACGCCACCACCTCTAAGCCCATACCCCTAGTTATCTCCCCTACCAATTGTTGTCACCGTCATTCACCCCGTCACCGCTAGATCCGGCCGACGTCCTCAGCGCAACCTCGCTCCCACTGCCGCTGCACACGTCTGTCGTCTTCACTCCTCCATATTCGCCCGTTTGTGGGGAGGAGGGGTGTACGGATCTGATCAGAGCCATCACCATCGGGTCCGATGGTGCTCTGAGCTATTGGATAGCCATGGAAAGGAGATAGGGTGTGCCCTATAGGCGATTAGCTTTGCTGACGATAGGGGCGGAGACAGGGGTGGGGCAGCTTGGGCTGCGGCCCCACCCCTAGGTCTAAAATTACACTAAAAAAATTTAAAAATAGAGAAAAATGCAATATTTCGTAAAATACACAACCTCGGCCCTAGGCTTAAGAAAATTCTCGCTCCGCTACTGGCTGACGACCGCTCGGATGGCAGCAAGACGGGTGGAGGAGGACGGTGGACTCGTGCGGACACAACCCTAGTCACCCCTTGGGAAGGTGTGGCACGAGCGTCCCCTCCGATGTAGAAGTGTACAATTGTTGTTCCTTTCCAGGAAAAATCAGTAGAAGCTTCACATTTTATTCAACAAAATTAGTAGATGCACGGCATTTGAAGTAATACTAATTTGCTCTAGTTCTCTGTATATGTGCTCTGCTTTGTGTTTGTGTGGGTGTGATGCCATCAGATGAGACGTGCAATTTCCCAACTACTCCACTACTAGTATTATTTCTCCACCAACTGGAAGAAATGATCAATCTACGCACATGAATGAAACCGACTAGTAAACCGATCCCAATGATTCCCTGAATCTGCAAGCTACCAATTTCTTCAAACCTACTCTTTCTCACTACTTTTCAGAAACAAAACAAGAAGAATTACCCATGCATCGACGCTATGACAATAATATGGGATGATGCAGTATGAACTTCAGTGTCAGAATCAGCCATCTCATTCTCATCCTCATCTGACCAAAAGAAATCAAAGGACATGTACATTTCATGAAAAATCAAAACTGAAAATAAACTAAGCAGCAGCAGAAGAAGAAGGAGTAATTAATTAATTAACTGATCGAGTAGTAATCAACTGATGATGGATCATCAGGGGAGGTAGTTGGTGAGGGCGTAGGCGACGGTGGCGCCGTAGAAGACGAGTCCGGCGACGACGAGCACGGCGAGGGCGAAGGTGGTGCCGACGGCGAGGGGGATGTTGCAGGAGACGAGTCCGAACTTGAGCTGGATGGCGTCCACCATGGACAGCAGCAGGAAGAATGTGCCCATGATGGAGCACCCGGCAGCCAGCAGCATCATCGGGCGTGCGAACCGGAGCACGGCGCGCCGCCGCTCCCTGGGCGCGGCGGCGCGCCACGCCGGCATCTCCTCGCAGTCGTCGGACGGCGGCGGCTTGGGGTCGCCGTCGGCGAAGAAGTCGTCGGTGGCGAGGAGGGTGACGGCGAGCTTCATGCCCTGCGCAACGAGGCTGGAGAGGAGGTAGAATCCGAAGGAGAGGATCTCGAAGAGGAAGAAGTTGCGGGCGATGTCGTCGCCGGCGACGCAGCCGGGAGGGATGGAGGAGGATGGCGTGATTGTGCCGGTGATGCCGATGAAGACGGCCACCGTGAAGAAGGTGTTGGCCGACACGATCCCCTCCAGCGCCTTCACGTGCAACTCCGGGTTCCGCCGCCGCACCGTCGGCATTATTGTTCACAATTCAATTGATTCGCGACGCGAGGAACAAGATGATGAGCTAGCTAGCTGCTGCTTCAGTCAGTGAAGTGACAACACTGACTCACACACAGAGTGTACCAAGGAGCAAACACTTGTTGATAAAGGATAGGAGGAGAGCTTACCCACCTACCTAGCCACATTTGTATTAAACCTTTTTGCGGCATGCTTTCTTCCATTGCAAAAAGATTTTAGCTGTGGTCTGGAATTAACAAGTTTTTAAATATTTCGCTGATTCCGGTCTAAATTGTCAAGCTGAATCTAAATTTCTGTCAACATTTTCTTCAAAATAACACAAAAATAAACACCGTTTGGCACAAAAGAGAGATTGATGATCCGGGGACAGAGCTAGACGATCAAACTACAAAAATAAAGACATATACATGCAGGGGAAAAAGTGGAACCTCTCTAAAATTTCAAAATATACATAAATATTTGAGTGAAAGTGGTTTCTTCTCGATCATGGGGTCCAAAACAAAATAATTCCCTGCTGTGCTTCACATATACTAGTATACAACTATATTCATAAAAGTTGGGTTCCTTTTGGTCAGGTCAATTCCTAGGATGCAAGATGAATTCACGCATGTTGTCGCGCACATCGTTTCAGACAAGGTCTTTGTGAGTGAAATCGCCATTGTCTGAAGAACATTGTTTCTCTTCAGACATAGGTAAGAGCAACAGGTTCCTACCCATATTTTAGGTACTCCACTATGTACTATATCTATATGTGTGCAGAGCCAAGAATACTTGATGGATACTTAAATCTCTATATAGAACATACATTTGGCTAAGTTTTGGGGTTTTGCAAAACCTGAAAGGAACAAACAATTTCCCTGTTCTGGAATAATCATAGCTACGCTGCACAACCACTCAATATTTGATAGCTTCATCCCAACTACCGGTGGTTGCTTCTGTTACATATTTTTTTAGTGTTGGATAAAAGGAGCATGGAAGCTACAGAAGCTTGTCCATGGATGATTGTCGGATCGCAATCATATTCTGACTTAGGACACCAAACTGGGAGAATGATGAACTGAATTTGATAGTCATTTATAATCGCTCCTAACAGACTCAATCGAAACTATTTTGGTATAAGAATTAAGAGAGCATGACATTGGAAAATCAACATTGGATTTTATCGCGGATGGTAACATTCTACTAAAAGGTGCGATAAATTTGCTAGCATTAGGGTATTATGACCCGAGGGGCATCCGGCTTTCTTATAGAGGAGAATGGGGATATGGGACCATGACAACGAGCCCATGATCACTCGATTGCCCATGCTCACAAACTGGGCCTATTCTTGGCCCATTATCATCAATGCAACCGATTATGCCCAAATAATTACCCTTTTTATTTTAACTGGAATAAAGTTAAGTGTGATAGACTTACAGTAAACTGGAATAACGTTCAGCTTCAAGTTGATGAAGATGAAGCGTAAAAATCCCGATAATATGTCCTACTTGGTATACTTGTGAAACTTTAGTTACATTATGTCTTTTTTTTTTTTACTTTTAATGTACTTTCAGTTTTTAGTGTATAAATTGCGTTATCGTGGCCTTCAATTTGAGCCCTAGGCGTTGCCAAATCTTGGTTCCGCCACTGCATGTGCATGGCTGGATGCGTTCTTATCTTCGATAATTATATACATTTGTGGCAGAGATCGATCCATCTGGGCCTTTCGCTTCGCTCGCGGATACATATTGTGAATTTTGTTAAATAATATTAATTCAATGGGAAATCACAGAAATATGGCTGATGGGAGAAAATCGTAGGAATAAAAGACTGTCCAATTCCGGCCGAACGATTGCGGACCAATCGATTGCCGGCCGATCGATAGCAGGCCAGTCAATGGGTCGAAAGTCAACTGGGCCTGTCTATCTCCCACAGGCCGATAGGACCTGTCGAAGCCAGGGCTTGGCTGTCGAACAAGCCAGTCGATCTGCGGCCCATCAATTGGCCTGTCGGCCTGCTGCAGATCGACTAGCCTTCCAGCCCACGATTTGCCCATTTTTGCTCATTGGTTTGCCCATTTTTGCTCATTTGTTTGTAAAAGTATCTGATTTGCTTGTAAAAAGTTTTTCAAAATATGTTCGTACATTTGTTCTAAAAGTGGTGCAACGTAAAATGGAAATTTTTTTTAAAGTAGCATCAAAAGAGGATTTTTTTTTAAAATAATAGTTTTTTTTTGGAAATTGAAAAAGAGATGGCGCTAAAAATTACGAAAATAGCACCCCGTCGCCACAATTATAGCAAACTGTCATTAAGTGGAAAAATCAATTTGGTACATAATAATTATAGCTCTGTGAATAATTGATTGACAAAAGAAATGCAATACAACAGATAAAAACATAGGTAGGAAAAAAAAAGAACGCTTAATATGTTCGCGGACGATCTAAACCTAACGTGTCTTAGGAGGTACAAAGCACCGAGAAATTTCCTCGTTACATGCTACTGAGTATATCAGGGGTATTTTTCCTTACGTATCGCCTCGGGTCCAGTAGCTTTTGCACGATGAATCCTTTCACGTTTTCTTTCCCTGTCGGTTTCATGAGCTTTTGCTTCCTCTCGTTCCTACTCCACCTTGCTCTGACGTATCTCCTCATGAAAGGCCCTGTGTTGCTTCTCTTGTTGCTTACGCTTTTGCTCCTAGCGATAATAACTCAGAAAGCGTTGGTTGTTCTCGTAAATCTTGTTGCTTACTCTGTTCTATGTCAATCCACTAGTGGAAGTCGCACAAACGTGGAGGGTGGATTGTAATAGTTGTGTTAGTATTTTGAATCAATGGAATGAATAATCTGGAGGATGAGCAAAGACAATACCGTATTGGTGCCCTGCCGAAAATCCTTTGACGGTCATACCCGTAGTTGTCGCAGATGAAAATCCTAGAGCGTGCTAACCTTTTTCTTTGCAGAACTAGAAGTCACTCAACATTGAGATCGAGTACCACATGACTCCATCACGCATTGTCGGAGGACATACTCCTCTAGCGAAGATCTTTGGGACCTCCTTTGTGGTTCGGCATGGGGCGCAAAAGATGGGAATTTGATCGTCAAAAGGAGGCCTCGAAGGATCTCGGCATAGATGCAATACACAATGATTATATTTGTTTAGGCAGCGATGGACGTGTAATATCCTACTCTGGTGGACTATGAGTGGAGAGTGGAGCACAAGTTTACTATGCTGCTAGGGTTCATGTGTTGAAAAATCTTGGTCTCCTTTTATACTCGCAAGGGGTATCCGCAGGGGCCGAACGCGTAGCACAACCTCTTTTTCTATGGCACAATAGCATAACGGCATAAGGAATGATGATGCCAGGGACGGTGGATGTGATGGCTTGACTTCCACGTTACTCTCGTGTGCACACTGCGATCGACGCCATACAGCCAGTGGTATGGGGTGCGCCTTTTAAAACTCATGACCCACCCGTCAGTGGGGTAGCGTGAGATTAACGTTGTTGTAACGGATGACACAGATGGCATTGTCCACCCCCATCAGCCACTATGACTGATGGGACAATAGTCAGGTGCACGACTTAATTTGATGGGAGACCGCGAGGCCTGTGTCGCCGCGCACCACAATAGGATGGCCGCCCTCGCGTCACATTTTTCAGCCACAATGGTATGAAGAAAGGATACAGGAAACAAACAATACCAGTTTAGCTTCCATTTTTTTTTCTATGAAAACCAACCACCCCTAATTAACGTTTTGCACTCCTAAAATACTCAATGCGGTGTACAAGTATATATGTATGCTTCGTATTTGTTGTTGATAGCTTGGTACGGTGTGTTGTGAGGGATATATATATGCATGAGTCGAGTTTAATATAATTAATTAGTGGTTGAGCCTCCTGAGCCAGACCGAGTGCAGGATCATGTTGAACATGTCCATCCTCCGCGGCGGCTGGTTCAGCATGAAGTGTCGCTTCACCAGCCGCACCCCTCGCCGGAGCCGTTCCACCTCCGCCGCCGGTATCCGGTCCAGCGTCTCCCTGAGCCTGGGGATGTCGGCGACGGGCACCGACACCGAGAAGGCCTCCCAGCGCAGCACGTCGGCGAACGGCAGCGCGTAGCCGTCGGCGATGAGGACGGGGACGCACTCGGCGTGGATCGCCTCAACCACACGCGGGCTCGCCACCTCGTGCCCGCTCGGGCACAGGCAGAATCGCGCGCGCCGCATGAACGAGTAGTACTCGCCGCGCCGCCCGTTGTCGCCGCCGGCGCCGGTGGCTGCGGCGGGGAGGTCGTACTCGTATACGGGGAAATTGGCCGTGTCGCGGCCTTTCCAGTGGCGGAGGAGGAGGTCGCGGACGTGGCCATGGCGGCCGCCGGCGAAGAAGGCGAGGAACGGGCGTGACGCCAGCTCCGGCGCCGGGGACATGGTCAGCTCCCGCGGCGTGTCGCCGTCGTAGAGGTTGATCTCCGGCACGCTCACGTCCTTCGCCGGCCGGAACCCTTCCGACGTGTTGGCGTTGCAGAGCGCCCGAATGGCGTTCCTGTACAGCTCCGGCTGCCCCCTCGACGCGTATGGCCCCTACACGTGTCGTGTCGTGCCATCATCACAAAAACGAACCATCAGAACGTACAATGTTTCTCGCGCGCTTTATTTTGGGGGAAAACTGAATAATTAATTAATTAAACCTAGCTAGCTTGCAGGTTTACCAACAG
The DNA here is from genome assembly GCA_000325765.3 of Leersia perrieri. NCBI lineage: Eukaryota > Viridiplantae > Streptophyta > Magnoliopsida > Poales > Poaceae > Leersia > Leersia perrieri. Next base: position 199,082 of record CM002482.1, on the reverse strand, counting down.
TTAGCACTCTCCTGTCCTGATTTATAACACATAATTCAATTGTTCATGATTTTAGTACTTTGATTATTACTCCCTCCATACTTTTTAAAATGATTAAAAAAGAACTAACCAATGTCATATATTAAAATCCAGAGGGAATTAATTTGTTTCATGAGACATTAATTATCAGAAATTATCAAAGCACACTGAAATATTAGTTTATAATACTTTCAAACATTAATTTTGCGGAAAATAAGGACGCCTTGTATTTTAGAGGAGGCAGCAGTTAATTACCCAATCATGGCAGGAGAGCATGAAATGGTCGGCGCCGGAGGATCTGTTCCAGAAGGGGTGACGGCCGGCGACGACGCGGACGTAGTCGGCGACGATGTCGCGCAGCGGGGAGCGGTCCTGGGAGAGCGGGAGGTAGGCGAACTTGACCATCTGGGAGACACTGAATGGCAGGAAGAAGGCGTGGGCGCGAGTAGGATCCCATGTCCGTACGCCGCCGCCGGCGTCGTCGACCGGCGACATGAGCTCGAGCTGCTCGATGAAACGACCCTCGATGCTGTAGATGTTCTTGCAGGGGCCCTCGTGAAGGATGGGCGGCTCGCCTTCCTGGTACACGTACACCTTGAACCTCCTCTCCATCTCCACGTAGCTCCGGCGGAATGCCGCCGGGTTGCGGTACACGCGCCACATGAGGGCGTCGTCGTCCACGGAGCCGTTCACGCCCGGGTTGTTGTGATAACGCTGCCGCCGCGCCGCTCGTCGTATCGCGGCGCGCGCCGCGTCGAGCTCCTCCTCTACGCCGACATCGACGGCGTCAACTACCGAGAGCGTACTGGCAATGGCGAGGAGGAGGATGACGGCCATGAAGAAGCTGATCGTTGTTGTTGTACTGGGAGAGGCTGAAGAAGCTGCTTTCTGCACCATGGCTGCCGGCAGATCGACTGACTACAACCGCATGGACATCGTATCGCATGTATATATGTATATGGGAGCTATAGCTCAAGGTGAGAGAGACACGATGGATTCTTCTGCGGCTGACGCGCGCAGCCATAGCATGTGCGCGTCGCTCCAGCTCGATCGATCAGCAGATCACATCGAGCCATGTGATGAACAAGCTATAGTAGTTAGAGTTGAGGTAGAAGGGAGGCAGATCGATCACGAGAGGTTACGGTTTAGGAAAAGCTTGGAACGAATTAGATAGGATGATCGACTAATCGCTCGCCTAACTGGACTGACCTCTGCTGACAAGCTAAGATCCATCTATGCACGTCCACGCCTTCCTAGTGGTTTGCTACACACATGTATTCAACTCAGACACGCACGCGGATCTCGAGATGTGCTGACATATAAAAACAAGCTTCAAATATTAACAACATTTGACTTCCATAATTGTGGTTTCTTGGGAGGTTGCTGTCTCCTCGAACGGTGCTACCTAGATCGATTCCATGAACAACAATATTTTTTTCCTCTTATGGAGGAAAGCAGATTTTGCTGTAAACGGTTGCATTAAGATAGCCTACGGACGTTCCGTACATCCAACGCATTCATTTCGTTCACGCCACATCGATTCCACCGTAGCCGCATCGCTATGATTTGCAAGCAAGAGGAAGGGAGCAGCCAACATCGCCGTGCTGCCCCCAACTGGCCATCACTGTCGAGAGCTGCTCGTTGCATGGGATAACGAGGGGGCAGCGAACACTAGACCAAATTGTATTTTTGCGGGCATTGACAAAATATTTTTGCAGGCCTGTTTACTAGAGCCGTCTATAAAAATAGGGTCAGGCCCGACGCCTAACTTCTCTGCCTACAAAAATAACACCTAGTGTGCCGTCCGCAAAAAACACTTTATCTTTGTGAACGGCTCAACAGTTGAGACGTCTGCAAAAATCCAATTTTTGTAGGTAGGGGAGTAAGTACACCGCCTATAAAAATAAATAAAAAAAGGAAGCGAAGAGGAGGGGGGGGCTGGCTCTTGAGCTCTTCTACTACTATTTGCTTCCTCGCTCTCTACCTTATCTTCTCTTCCTCTCTTATCTTCTGCTCTCTCTCTCTCACACGCGCGCGCGAGCGGCAGCGGCGGGTTGTGGGCATGCGGCATTGGCGGTGGCCCGGGGCGTCCGATGATGGGAAGCGATAATGGTGTGGGCGCGGGCAGCTGCGGAAAGCGGCGGTCAGATCCGGCGCCGGTGACCCTGTGGATGGCTGGAAAATGGCGGCCGGCCAAATCCAGCGATCAGCGACACGACGACGTGGACGGCAATCGAGCGGGGCGGCGGCCGGGCAGTGCAGCAGTGGCCGGGTGGCAGCGCAGCGGTGGCTTGGTGGCGGCCAGATCTAGCCTTGCTGACCCCGGGCGACGAGCAGCGCCTCAGAGGAAAGCAGATTTTGCGACCAAGATACCAGCCATCTAGTACTCTAGTACCTTAGTCATCTCTGGAGCTACCGCCATTGCCTTTCACCGGTGCAGTCGCGCTTCATTGGAGCTATCACTTTGTTATTGCCTCCGCATCTAGTACCTTGCTTTTTACCATTTATCATCTCTCCGTGTCTAGTACCTAGTTATGTATCGGTCCAAGTGCACAAGGTATCAGACGTGGCTCCTCAAGTATATTAGCACTGTAGCTCGCCAGGGTCATGTTGGTGTCATCTGGTGTCATCATCTCATCAAAGCCACCACCTTCGTTGGAGAAGAAGTGACTACCATCCTCGTGAGTTGAAACTTTGTCCGGAGATTAAGCACTTCACCGATGCCGTCTCACTACAACCTTCGAACATCCCTAGAGCCGCCAATGGTTGGCGACGGTGACGGCTACTGCTCGACAATGATGGCTAAGGCTCAATAACAACGACGGTAGACTTGCATGGTTTTTTTGAGGTAGCGGGGTGGTTTTCTCTTTTGTCAGTGTAACCTATTTTTGCATATGGTCACATAAACTATTTGTGTGCCAAAATCGATTTTCACATACAGCCGCCTACCTCCTGTGAAAATGTACATTTACATACGCGTTTTTGCAAGCGGACCGGTTAGCTGCCCACGAAAATGCTTTATGCAAAATTGTTTTTAAGATACAAAGAGGCCGGTTCTAGAAGATTTTAAGCCAGTTCAGGAGATCACCTGTCTCCTGCAAAACCAAAAAATATGCTTCTCATACCTGAGAAATCATAATTGTCAGCAGTGAAAAGTTTTGAAAGTCAAAACGTGCAGCGATTTCAAGTGTACAAGAGATGGAGTCGATCTCTCTCTGCAGGCTAGTCAACGGGGACAGGTAAGACATCTGCAAGCTAATTGGTCCGGCCGGCTGGACTGCGACGGTGGGGCGGTGGTGGAGCCCCGTCGGCCGGCCGGACGGAAGTGGGTGAGTTGCGGCTGTCGCCGTCGTGGCTGGTGCGTAGCCTGCTTGTATATTGTGGCCTTGAAATATGTACTCCAGCTTCCTTTACTGCATGGATCCGATATATATGCAGCTGATGCTGGCAGATCGTAGGTGCCAGCGTGGCCATGCAGGCGAGCCCAAACGTTGACACGTGGTAGCGCGTCACTGGCATCAACAACACCATGGCATTTGAGATGTCATCACCATCATCACTTATTCACTGTTGGTGTTGGGACTTTATGACTTTGGATCCAGGCCTAGCATGACCATGCAAGGAACTACAATGTATGAATGCAAAGATCAAGTTGCTTACTACTCCACTACTAATTGGTAGCTAGAAACAACAGTACTAATGTGCATGCAAGCGACCTAACGCACTTGCTCTGCGCCTGTGCTTAATCTTTTATGCTTGACTAATCAATCGACCGGCTCATTGGTTTCACCTGCAGGTTGACATTTTCCATCACCTTCACCACCTATATATATATAAACGGAATTGATCCGTACGTACTTACGTCGTCTCTATATGGAATGGAGCTTCTTCTTGTTCTGCCGCTGCTGCTCGCCATCTCCACGCCGGCGATGGCAGACGTCGTTTCCTACAGTTTCCCCGCCATGGGAGGCTACAGAGCGTCCAATGGTGACCTTGTCGTCGTCACCAACACCTCCATTCTGTCACCTGCCACGTTCCTCTTCGACGCCCAGTTATTCCCGGTGTTCAACCAGTCCGATGGCTTCCTCCTCCTCGCCGACACCGTCGACCTCTGGCGCGCCGCCGCCGGCGACAATGCTAATACCTCAGCCATCGTCGAGGCGTCGTTCAATACGAGCTTCACGGTGGACAAGGCCGCTTTTCTCTCCTCCGCCGTCGCGTTCGTAATCCTCCTCGACAGCTTCCCGCCACTGGCGAGCCACCATGGCGTTCCGGCCCCGACGGCCGGCGCCATGTCTAACGCCACCACGAGCAGCAGCAG
>CM002482.1:174633-193594 GCA_000325765.3 Leersia perrieri | reverse complement strand
TTGGTGGAAGAGGAAAGAGCCCGAGGTGAAAGTCTTGTCCGGTTTACCGATGCTAGCGACGGCGACGCCTTAGGACGCCGCTAACCTTGTTGAAGGTGTCGTTATGTGGCTTCTCTTCCTCCCTCCACCTCTTAGATCTCTCTAGGTGAAAACCTTAGATCTTCAGATCGGGCGACGGCGCCGTTCTGTCGGCGTGCTCCTTGTTGAAGGCGTTGCTTTAGGAGTTTTTTCTATTTGGACCACTGTTGTTTCGGTGGGACAAAGTCATCGAGGCTAGTTCTTGTTGTAAATGTCGAGGGTTTTGTCGATTCCCCCTAATTAATCGTGCAGTTGTGAGGTTTTTTTTGTCTGGTTTTCTTTATAAACTAGGACCAATTTTCTTCTTCTTATAATAAATGGCATAGCTCCTGCCTCTTCCCTCTAAAAGCTGTGGTGCGCTGGCCAAAATGAGCATATCCATTGCCCAATCAGCTAGCGGTGAAACCGGCAGCTTTCCCGTTGCCCAATCGGTCTTGTACTTGAACTAATTTTGCCTAGTGACTAGTGTTACTAGTACTACCACCGTGCATAAAGGTGCAACTAGGTCCTGAGCACGACTACCTGTAGGCTAGGTAGCTAGAGCTAGCCATTGTGTATATCGATCGATGGTTTGTCCAATTATGTGGAGGTTTCTCTTCCTCGTCTGCTGCTCGAGCTCGTTGCTGGCATCATGCAGCTGCTGCAGCGACGAGACAACCTTCAGCTTCCCCTCCACCCAACTCGAGGATACCTTGGCGCTCCTCAAGGACGCAGAGGTCAGTCGTGGCGGCACAATACTCAACCTCACGCCGCCATCCAGCAACAAGTCCGGCTCCGGCGCCGCGATCCTGCCGTCTCCGGTCACACTCCGGCGCGTCGACTCCTCGTCGGGCGTGCAGCAGCAAGAGGCGTCCTTCCATACATCCTTCACCATCAGCGTCCTGTCGTCTGATGATCAGAAGCCTAATTTGTCGCCAGCCGATGAAGCATCAGCAAAGCAGCACAACGAGGGCGAGGAGGGCCTTGCGTTCGTCATCGTCCCCACCATCAACGGCCCTCCGGTGCGGGGCACAGCCGGTGACAGCTTCGTCGCCGTCGAGTTCGACAACATCGGCGTCAGCATCAAAGCCGGCGGCAACATCACCACTACTGCAACGACGCCGACACTGACGACGAACAAGACGAGCAACTACACGGTGTGGATCGACTACGAAGGCGACGAACACCGTCTGTCGATATACATGGATTTGGAGGATCGACCAAAACCACAAGAAGCCTGCCTCGACGTGTCCCTAAATCTAAGCAGCCTCGTCCCTGACAGAGCGTTCATGGGATTCTCAGCATCGACAGGAGGATTGGGTTTACATCGTTACTCTATCACGAGCTGGAACCTGACAGTGAAGCAAGCACATTCCTCACACTACGGCGACATCAACTGGCCGGTGATCCTACCTGCAGTTCTTGGCTCAATCCTCATAACTGCCATTATGAACGTCATAGTAGCAGCCTTGTACTTCAACTCCAAGTACAAGAAGCTCAAGATGGAGCTCGTTCTGTCAGACGCTCTCCGGCGGCTGCCCGGGATGCCTAGGGAATTCAAGCACGAGACCATAAGGAAGGCCACCAACAACTTCGACGAGGGCAGGAAGCTCGGCAATGGCGGATTCGGCGCCGTGTTCAGGGGCACGCTACGGCAGTCTGCCGGGAAGAAGGACGGCGAGACTGCTACAGTGTCGTCCGTCGGCGTCGAGGTTGCCGTGAAGAAGTTCACACGGGACGAGAACAGGTGCTACGACGACTTCCTCTCCGAAGTCGACATCATCAACAGGCTGCGCCACCGAAATGTCGTCCCACTTGTCGGTAAGAATGCATATATACACACATGTTCTTCGTTCAACAACCAAACTAGGATTTTTCAATTTTTGTATGGTCAAAAACGGGAGAAATCACTGTTCCATAGTTTCAATTACAAGCTGTACTGGTCAAATCTAGTGACTATAATTTGATGGAGCAGAATTACATATATGCACCTAGTTTTTTTACTATCTAGCAAATTTATACATCAAGGTATTGATACCTCAAAATACCAAAACAAAATCCAGTCATTAATTCATCATGCATGTCACCATAAAATAGTTAGACTAGTATATATCTTTTTTTTTAGAATTAGACTAGTATATATCTTGAGGTAACATTTTTGAACCGTAAAAACTCTCGTGTGCACCTTCTTCTTGAAGGGTCAGTAGTCACCTCTCTTATTTGCCAGCTAACAAGCATGCTGGTCTCCCTCAGAGGTAATTTTCATGGGTTGAAAACCTACGGCAGGCTTCATACTAAAAACCGTCTACTTAGGTAGTCAAGTCGGAAATAAAGCTAGTCCAAACCTCTGAAGATAAGATGAGTAATTATTTCACACACTACAGAAGAAATAGTTCGAACTGATAAAATCATTAATGAACACATGTAAAAAATTAAAAAAAATTCAAGTCAAAACAAAATAATGTATACAGTAGTATTAACCTATACGTATTTATTTCTGTGCATTTGCACGGATTTATGGTGACTATCAGCCCCCTTAATTCAACAGTACGTAATGCCACTTGTCGGTAATTAAGCATATCTGCATATGCATCTTCTTCATTCAGCAATCTACTCGTGCATAAGATTATCAGAATTTCAACATTGTGCATTCATGCACCCCACATCATCCGGTCAAAAATCACTGTTTCTTATTGTCAATTACAAGCTACTAGTCAAAGCAAGTAAAGTAATTTTGTGGTGCAGAATTATATAGCGGCCATCATGCATATATCATCTCCTTATTCTGTTGACTGGTCAGTACAATATAGCCACGTGACTCGTTTCCATCGCCAGCTAATGAAATTGCATGCATGTATCCCTCATAGGGTACATTCGTTGAGCTTATAAACCTGCAAGGCTTTATAGTAAGAGCAAGTTTAATAAGAGAGCTAATTAGTTAGTTATTAGCCCATGTCAGAGTCAATATGTATAATAGGTGGGCTATAAGGTTGAATCTAATTAATTTTTATTCTCAATCTCTTTCTCTCACATATGTATTTAATATGTTTTTTTAAGCAACTATAGAGTTGGCTCTTGCATTAGGGCAAGCTCAATGTGTACGTCTCAGTTAGCAATAAGAATGGGTCCCACAACATATAACAATAGCTATGGTGTAGAGTGTACAATGATTATGTCCATAGAAAGAAGTAAGGTGGGTCCCACCTAAACATATAATATTGCTCTCTAACCATCCTGTGAACTCATTCTTATGGAGAAAATAATCATCGTAGCAAAAGTATTATTTGTTTATTGGCTTGTGACAACACCTTAAGCTTAAGGTTCTTTTTGCTGCATGGTGCGTGTGGTGTTGCTCCATAATGGTTAAGGTGTGGTGTTGCTCCATAATGGTTAAGGTGTGGCGGTGTGGTAGTATTTATTCCTGCTTAAGGCTAACTTTTTGGGTACATTGTGGATGCCCTTAGAGCTAACCCATCTTGTTTTGCTTTGTCTCTCTCCTCCATGTCAACTTATAGCTAGCTTATAGCTTACTATTGTATTTGCTTTAAGAAACATATATAGTAGTCAGGTCCTCTGCTTGCACATAATAAGCCTTAATGTAGTAAGGTAGGACAAGTTTGGTTTGTGGCCTAAATTGATTTTATCAATATTCGGTCATTTCAATAGTGTTTGGATTGTTGCCAAACTTTATTTCAAGCTTACAAAATATAGGCTACTTTAATAGTGAAATGAAACCATTTTAGCTTCAAACCAAACATATCTTTACCTTTCTAAAATTTGGCATTGCAAGATATTGGTAAGGCCAGTTTAGGCCTCAAACCAAACTCCGGATAACACTTGACGAAAAGATGGAAACTTTTTCTTAAAAAATCATATTATAAAACCCAAAAGTTTAGAAAAAAAAAGTTAATACTGTGCACAAAATAATATTAAAAAACTACAATTTATGGCATTAATGCGAACACACTTTGTGTAAAATGTTGTCTCAGTTAATTGTTAAAACTACATATAATAATGTTGCTAGCTCTTTGTACTATTTTAATTACGTTATCAGTAGCAATTATTTAAAATAATTGCATCAAAATATGCACTTATAACAAACTGTGTCATATCTTTTTTTTATGTTCTCGTAACTAACAGTGTTGTTGAAATATTACGTAGGTTGGTCCTACGAGAAGGGGGAACTCCTGTTGATATACGAGTACATGCCCAACGGCAGCCTTGATCAGCAGCTGTTCCCCAAGAACAAACCTGGACACATCCTTTCATGGACGACCCGCTACAACATCGTGATGGACATAGCCGCGGGGCTCCACTACGTCCACCATGAGCATGAGCACATGGTTCTCCACCGTGACATCAAGGCGAGCAACATCATGCTCGACTCCGCCTTCCACGCCCGCCTCGGCGACTTTGGCCTCGCCCGCATCGTCGTCGGCCATGATAAGAACTCCTACACCGACCTTGCCGTCGCCGGAACATGGGGATTCATTGCACCAGAGTACTCCGTCAGCCACAAGGCCACGCGCAAGACGGACGTCTACGCATTCGGTGTGCTCGTCCTCGAAATCGTCACCGGTAGACGAGCTATCTGCAAATTCCAAGGGACGTTTCAGCTGCTGACCGATTGGGTATGGAGGCTTCACCGAGAGGGGAGGCTTCTTGACGCCGTCGACAATGGTGTTGTTTCTTCCATGGAAGAGTTTAATGCAGATGATGCCATTAGGTTGCTGCTGCTTGGGTTAGCATGCAGCAACCCAAACCCGTCAGACCGGCCGAGCATGATGGAGGTCATGCAGGTTGTCGCTAGATCTGTGCCACCGCCGGCTGTGCCGATCGTCCAGCCGGCATTCGTGTGGCCGCCGGATGGAGGGATAGAATTGGACTCTGATGGCATCTATTCGACGACGAGTGATCTGAATGTGAGTATGTGTCGTCAATGGGAGCACAAAACGTCCAGCAGTGATGCCCTTGCGGTGAGGGTTTCATCCGATATCACGAGGAGCAAGATATATGTTGTTTAATTTAGCTTTGTTGTGCTATGGTAGCTAGATTCTGGAGATGAGCAAAAGTGACATGTCAAAAACGAATGTTAATAGCCTAGTTGGTGGTACATATTTCGCTTGGCATTGTCTTCCTCTTCTTGGTAGATCAGGATGTATTATACTAGGGGTTTAATGTAGATATGATGGATTTTCTTTAATTGTGGAAGAGGAATTTTATGTTAAATTTCGTCTACACAATAAGATGGATAGGTTTGATTGGATTCTTATGGAAGTCTATGGACCAGCACACCAGCACAGAACAAACTCAAATCTAGATTTCTAGCTAGTGGGGATTTTAATATTCTAAGTTCTACTGAGGAAAACAACAAGAAGTTTAATGATCGTTGGACGTTTCTATTAAATGTTGTAATTGACAGTTTTGATTGAAAATAAATATCTTTGATTGGACAACAATTTACCTTGATGAATCCGTTACCGAATCCAACATTTGAGAAATTAGATCGTCTTGATGACTATGGAATGAGAGTCTAAATATTTGTTGATTTCAATACATGCTCTTGATAGGGGGAATCAAAGACCATGCTCCTTTGATAATTGACATTGGTATGACAGCTTCCATGGAGAATCGAAAACAGTTCAAATTAGAATTTAGCTTGTTCACTCGTTATGTTCATGATCAGGTCGTGGAAATATATAATAAGCCTATTAAAGGTTGTAGCTCCATTCAAAGATGAAACAAAAAAAAAAGAGTTCTCTATGAGAGCACCAAAGGGTTTGGTGACTCATCCTAGTGGCATGTACAAACAAATAAAAAAAAGTCCGCAAAACTCCATTGATGAATTGGACAACATTTTTGAAGAACAAAACCTGACCGAGATCGAGAGAAAATACTTATTCAGTCTAAAGATCAATTGGTCATGCTTCTACAAGAAAAAGGAGAGAAAGTTTTACTAGAGGACAAAAGTCTCTGTTGTATGTCATATAGATAATAACACCAGGTAGTTTCAGATGATTGCCAAATGACAAACGGAGAAAGAAATGGATTTTCTACCATAAACAAGACGGAGGGAAATTGAGGGACAAATAGCCTACTTAACTGGCTGGACCACCTGAAGATAATTATCTGAAACTAGATGGGTGTCAACTAGATGATATATCGCGAGTCACACAGACAAAAGATGAATTCCTAATGACAACGTTTTTGGAGAAAGAAATATGAGATATTGTCTTTGGGATGGAACATGACAAGGCGCTGGGACTAGATTGTTTTCCAATAGAATTAAATAAGAAATCTAGGGACAACATCAAACAAGATTTGACAAAATTATTCCAAGAATTATATGGTGGTGAATTTTCTTTGTTTGGTTTGAACTTTGGTGTGATAACTCTACTTTCTAAAGTAAAGGAAGTAATTCGTGTAAAATAATATTGACCTATATACTTACATAATGTAAACTTTAAGTTCTTCATGAAGGTTGCCACAAACAGAATAAACTCTATGGTAGATCTCATCGTGAATTTAACATAGACTTCTTTCATGTGGGGGCAATGTTTCCTACAAGGAGCTGTCATCTTACATGAAATTATAAATGAATTGCATCGAAAGAAATTAAATGGGGTGGTCTTCAAAATAGACCTTGAAAAAGACTATGATAAGGTCAAATATCATTTTTATTGCAAGCTCTTCGAATGAAAGGATTTTCCTCCAAGTGGATTTCACGGATTGAATCTTTTATGTTGGGTGAAAGTGTTGCAATAAAAATAAATTATGATGTTGGTCCTTATTTCAAATTTAAAAAGAGTCTTCGACAAGACAATTCCTTATCTCCAATCTATTTTAGCCCTCTTTGTTTGGGTGTTGACGGTCGTTATCGACTAATTTTGACCGTCAATTTAACTAAAATAAAGAGGAGCTAGATATGCTTACAATGCTTATTTATTTTAGAATAATCTATTTCTACTTGTACTTGTAAATATTTGCTTGTAGGAAAAATAAATCAAATAGAGAAGAAATATGGAGGAAACCTCACTCTCAAGCAAGCTTGAGGATAGAAGGGCCCACTTGACAGGGATAACGACCAGAGTAACCGCCAAGACACCTCAAACTGTTAAAAGGGCCCACCTGTCAAAGACTCAGAGGAAGATGGAGTCGGTGGGAGGTCACCCTGCTTCGGCCGAACTAGGGGTTTGGACGAACTATGTGTGCCGTCTCTCCCACCGATCTTTCACGTAGACGTTCTGAATTGTTTCCTAATGTCGGTTTCAGAGGGAATGATGATCATTTCCCATTGAAAATTACCGCCATTAAGTCCTTTATAAGGAGGACCTCATCCACTCCTCTAACACACATACAAGCAAGGCTCTTAGCTACTCTACAAAGATAGTAGTATTATAGTACCAGTGGAGTAGAATTAGAATAGTTTCAAGTCCAAAGGTGACTGACTGGACGCTGGTGATGGGCCAGGGCCGAGGAGGCCAGTGAGGGGCGGCTCGGCGGCTGCATCGACAACAACAAGAAAGAAAGGGATTAGGGGCAGGGCAGTGGGCGGCCAGCGGTCTTCGGTTGTGAATTATTTGATCTGAGACTGATTAATACGGATTAAAGGCACAAAGTTGGAGCTGCGGGTTCATTGCTTCTCATTGACTACTTGTGTGTGTGTTGTGCGTGTGTGCAGATTTACATACTAGCATTTTATCATGAGTTTTTCTTTTATAATAGTCTATCTCAAATATGACAATACTAATATATGTTTGCATTTCCAATAACAGGTTATTTATACAATAGGCTTGAGTTCTGATTTTTAAGGTACTTTTCCAATATTTGCTTCTATATTTGTAATTGGAGTAGTTTGGTTGGCCGCCACACCTTATTTCTTAAGGGAAAATTAGAGCCATTCCATTACTATTTTCTCAAAATTAGAGATACGTCATCCTGGCCCACATGTCATTGACTCATGTGACCCCACATGCCATTAACTAAGGGATGACATATCTCGAACTTTGAGAAATTACAATGACATAGATCCAATTAGCCTTTTTTTTTTAAGTCATCCTCCGCCACTGCCAAGCTTTATACATCCAAGGTTTGTACACTCATAGTCCTTACATCTAAAGTTTATACATATATTTTGTAATTCATTTTTATATAGATGAAATAAAATACTTTTACATATAATACATGTATATACTTGTATGCGTGTAAATATCTGAGTAATAGATTTTCTTTCGTTCTGTAAAAATTTGCGGGTCCCACAAGTATCCCGTATTTTCATGCCGGTGATAGGAAATAAATCAATCGAACGATCTCATCCACCGCAATGTCGTGCGTCGATGAAAAAGGGACCGAGACAAGGGGAGCATCGAAGGAAGGGGAGCCAAGGAAGGGGGAGAGGGAGCAGTTGCTAAATAGCGGCACCCATGACCATCGTCAATCGAGCGCCGCGGCCGATCGTCGATTGATCTCTCCTAGCTAGCCATGAGCCATCGACGCTGCTGCCGGCGTGAGGACGTGAGGTAAGTTTCTGATTTGATTTCTTCGGTTGCTTCAAAGAAACAGCAGGACAGCACCACACCAGTGCAGTTTCTGATTAGCGATTAGTAATTTCTAATTAATTGATTGCTTCTGTGTTTCGAAGAAACAAGACTGCACAGCACTACAGGCACTGACGCACTTTCACTGTGAGACAGGAAGGCAGGTCAGGCAGAGAGACTCGTGCCTAGCGGCTAGTGCGTGGCCGCCGCCGTCGCGACACGCCGAAGCCGATCGAGAGGGGGCAGACAGGCAGGCAGCGACAGCTCGGGTGAGAGCGCATTAGACCAGTAATTTGGATGTTTCATTGAATCAAACTATGAGAATTACTGTGAAACTAATGTCAAATCTTGATTAAAATTACTTTTCTTTTGTTTATAAAACAGGAAGGTATTTATTTCGTCATTCCTCATTGGTCATCATCATGTCTTCTACACCTAGAATCATAAAGTATGTCTTTGAGAAGATCAATACATGAAGATATAATTGAAGATTTCATTTCACGAAATACTAGGAACATGATGCTTTTCAATAGAAAATGAGGTCAGTACTCAATAGAACATGAGGTCAGTAATATATTGCCCATTTTAATATTCATTTTGATGTATGTTTGAACAATATTATGATAAGTACACTATTGAAAAAATGTTTTCCTTTTTTGCATTAGACAAATTTATATATTTTTTTAATTTTAGGGCCTCAATTTAGATTTTACCCGTGGCCCCAAAACTCTAGAGATGGCCCTGAGCGGAGTCAATCACTGCTTAATTGATAAAGATGTTTCATTAGGTCTACCTTGCATCCACAGGCTACCTAATAGAATTGCAGCGGGACAGGAAAAATCAGTGAACAAGTTTCCATTCATGCTGTTAATGCAAAGATAGGAATACTTCCATTCAGGGGTGGACAGAAAGCTCGAAACTCGTGAGCTAACTCGGCTCGACTCAGCTCGACTCGATCTCTTAACGAGTCAAGTCGAGTTACAATTTCAACTCGTTTATTTAACGAGTCGAGTCAAGTAAACTCGCGAGCACTCGATAAACTCGTAAAACTCAGAGAATAAGCTGGCAGGGGTATGTATTTCCTACTACTAATATATGCAAGTGCAACTATCAACAGAAAGCTTAAAAGTCAGCCCACAAGACCACAAGGTCACAACCATCCACGTTCATTAGTCATTACGTAATCACTATAGAATGAAAAATTCATATCATGTATAACCCATGAACTCATGAATTATGATCCATGTATTAGTTTGTTATAATCTTAAAACAATTAGTATGTTATTATCTCTTTAAGTATTACTTCATGACACTATGCTAATTTTAAACATATGGTTTGTTTCTGCGTAACAAGTTTCACGAATTAAACGAGCTAACTCAAGCTACTCGTGAGTCGAGTCGAGTCGAGTTAGCTCGTTAAATTAACAAGTTTTTACGAGTCGAGTCAAGCCGAGTCGAGTTGGCTCGTTATCCACCCCTACTTCCATTTGTACAAAAAAAAAAGAGCTTCCATATGTATTTGATTTACTAATTTGATTCCCATTTACTGGCCACCAGCTAGGCATGACAACATATCCTTCTATACACAAAAATATGCCTTTCCTATCTTTCCATGCCCAGAGATAATTCACCATAGTTTCTTTCTTAGTTAAATCAAACATCTTTACCCTTTAGACTCTATATTTCCATTTGGACTTGCACTTACCGGTGAAGGGAATTTCCAAATAGAATGTATAGTCCATGTATACGTGAACTTACAGTTTATGAAGCAAATAATGTTGTGGAAAATAAGACGAGGTGTTTGTGTCTATTATATTCCTTTTTTTTGGATGTATGCCCTTGCCTTGAGCCAGCCATGTGTGTAGGAAATATTAAGTTTAGAACATGATACATCTTCTTCGTGAAAATACATTTTATATTTTCATCAAGGAGAAATACTCACAATGTCCTTTTCTTTCGATTCAATTTCCTTTTTTCCAATTTTATTTAACACCCATAAGTTACGTATTTTTTTGCATTATTTGAACATTCCATACAATGATACAAAATTTTGCAAAAACAAATACCCCCTCACCAAATTAATTTTCAGCACAAAGCGTCTTGGAATTAGCCTAATGGAGAAATGTCTCAATTCAAAATTAACCACAAATAATGTTGTAGCTATGATATTTGTACTAGAAACCTATCCACCGTACCATTGAGATTTTTTTATGATCTTCTTGGTATTATTTGTGATCCTCGGCCAGTGATTTACGAGTCTCCTCTGTAGAATTCTTTGCACCAGAAGTGTATCCAACGATTCACAACTAGAAGGTACCATATGTCATAGAACTTGCCAAAATATATACACTGCATAGTGAATCCGTATAAATACCTATGAAGTGTATTACTCACAAGTCACCGGTGACAATCAACAAAATCATCTAATTGTGCATTAATTTCTCCCAACTTTTAGCTTTTTAGGTTTATCTCACCCTTGAGTCATTGTAGCACATGTTGCTCTTCTTTCCTATGAGTACTTTGTGACATCTTTTTTGTGTACTCATTTTTTTCAACATCATGAATGGTACGCGACACCGAGAAGACTGTTGTTGTTGTTGGCGCTAAGCATGGTCCCAACATTACGGCTGGGTCCGGGAGTGGTCACTCCCTGAAGAGAACTGGTCAAGTTTCACTCCTTGGCAGTATTCGTGCAACAAGGGTTCCTAGGCGTCCACTTCTATCACAAGAAGATCACCTAAGGGCCAACAAAACATCATATTGTTCTTAGGGCATTGGCTCTATACCAGATGTTCCTAGGAGTATATGAAGAAACAGGCGGACATGTGCCAGTCTTCCTCTTCTCGCCGGGATAGGCCAAGTTTTATTGAATCACCACCTTGGGCAAGCCATCGTTGGGGGGAGAAGAGGCGTTGTTCTGCAAGCCCTTCTGGGATCAACCCATCCAAGTCGGTTACTGTTAAACAATCTGGTTACCTCACTGTAGGCGGAGCTGAAGGCGCCTTGGAAGGGTTGACCCTATACGGGCCTGGAGAACTACGCCTCTTCTCCAACCGACGATGGGTTGCCCAAGGTGGTGATTCAATCAAAATTGGTCTGTCCCGATGAGAAGAAGAGTGCCACATGGTCACCTGCTTCTTCATATGATCTTCACTCCTTCATATGATCTTCACTCCTGAGGACATCTTCTGCATAGCCAGAGCCCTGAGGATGATGTGATGTCTTGTTGGTGCTAAGGTCACCTTCTTCCGATGGACGTGGATGCCTAGGAACCCTAGCTGTATGAATATCACCAATTCTCTCCATGGAGTGGCCACTCCCGAACCTAGCTGTAATGTCGGGACCATGTTCAGCGCCAGCAGCAGCAGCAACAATCTTCTCGGTGTCACGTGCCATTCGTGATGCTGAAACAAAAATGAGCACACAAAAAAGATCCCACAAAGTAATCATAAGAAAGAAGAGCAACATGTGCTATGGTGACTCAGGCAAGATAAACCTGGAGAACTAAAAGTTATGGGAGATTAATGCACAGTAATATGATTTTGTTGATTGTCACTTGTGACTTGTGAATAGTGCACCACACATGTATTTATACGGATTCATAGTGCTGTGTATATATTTTGGCAAGTTATATCACATATGGTACCTTCTGGGCGTGAATTGCTAGATATGCTTATAGTGCAAATATCGCTAGAGAGGAGATGTGTGAATCACTAGATGAGGATCACAAATAACACCGACAAGATCGTATAAAATTCTCAACGATACAGTGGTTAGGTTTCTGGTAAAAATATAAAAGCGACGATATTGTTTGCGCTTAATTCTCGATTGAAACGTTACTTCACCAAGTTAATTCCAAGACGATTTGCACTTGAATTTAACTTGGTGAGGGAGCATTTGTTTGACGAATTTGTACTATTGTACAGAATGTTCAAATAATGTAAAAATATATATACACGAACTTATTGGTGTAAAATAAATGATGACGGTGACTTCTGAGCTTGGCCAGGTTTGCTATGAAATGGTTACTCGTCTTTGTTGATGGAGCTTCTCTAAAATAAATCAACACAGTTAACATGTGATTAGTTGATTAAAGTTCAAATTTCTTCATGTAATTTGAACAGATGATCATGTGACGAGAATATTTTCTAGTCCTACATTTACCTTAACATCAGCGAGATTAATGCCGTCCTCCAATAGGTAGCTGATGAACTCTCCGAAATTTTCGTCCGTTGGAAGATAGTGACTATTGTATGGCCAGATTGCATAAAGAAGCACAACAATGTCAATTTTGTCAGATAAAAATTGCCCAGCTTCTAATAGATGTGATAGCTCCACCAGCCAGAAGCCGTAGTGTTGAAATGACCCTTTCTTCTTCTGCACCCCAGTCAAAACCCAAACAAAAATCCAGAAACCAAATAGAGAACCAAAACCCAATATTTTAATATATTACAATTTAATTGGATTGAAACCAACATATTGATAATGTCGATACTAAATTGTATCATTAAGAGCATCTCCCGCAAGACCCCTAAGCTAAGACCCTATACAGTTTTAGATGGTGATAGAGAAAAAAATTAGGTTCAACAAAGGCCTCTATTAGAACTCTCAAAATAGGAAGGACCCCAAATCTCCTCCCGCAGCCCCTGTCCTAGGGCCCATCCTCTCTTTTTTTTTTTGGCGGGGAAAAATCCTGACGGGGCACCGACATACTCCCCCTGCAAGAAATTGACGAGATCCCCACCGCAACCCGCTGGACGTCGCCACCGCTGAGTTCCGCTCTCCGTCCCCGCACCTCCGGCCGTACGCAGGTGAGTTCCGGGATTCCACTGCCCTCCCCAACCTTCTCGTCAAACCACATGGTGATGGTCGCCTAGAAGCTGGTCTTCACACATTGGACGCATGATGTGTCATCTCGTTGATGTGCCTTGCCATGTGTGGTGTTCGGCTGATGGGAGTGACGATGCAAACCACTGAAACATTCTGATGTTCCCGTGTTTTCGTTTTTCATCTGCACTCTAGCAGCACTGCAGCAAATATAGTTTTGCATATTGGATGGTTGGAAGGGAATTTACCCAGAACATGTCTTAGCTTTTTTTAACAAAATTTCACAACCACTGTGTTACCTAGCACGGTTAAATCTTCAGAACAAACATGGGGAACAGCATAATGTGCGGGCAAGAAATCAACATTAAATCACCCTTCCAAAGCATTGTTGTACTACTGCACGCTTGAAAGGTAAAAAAGCCTGAGCCAAATGAACATATTGGAGTTATAATGGCAAAAAACTAGAGCTACAGGATTAATTAGAACAGTTAGACTGTCTGATAAACAACCTGAATTTTCTGTTTTTTTTATTTGAGAAGCAACTGAATATTCAGTAGTGCTATTGTGCTAAAATGTCCAGATTGAGACTGCAGAATGGAGAGATTACTTCTTATGCGAAAGTGGATGCATTCTTATTATACTAAAATATTCATATTTGAGTTACTTGGTGTTAAACTAGACATAACCATAAAGTGTAGGAAAGAATAGAATAGAAAATGAAATAGGGGTTAAAAAATAAGAACTATTGCTGGAGTTCAAGACATTTTTTGGGTTCTCGAAGAGTAGGGGCAGTCTCCATATAACCTTTGGAGGCTCTAGTGTAGTCTATTGCTGGAGATGCTCTAATACATTCCTCACCGTAGCATTATAATTTTGCTTCATATTGGTTGTAAACCAAATACCAGAAATGCAATTCTACCACACCATACCAAATAAACTGGTAGTGCAAAATGCCTAAATTTTCGCACAAGCAATTCAAGAATTTTTTTTAAGGAAGCAATTCAAGAATTGGTAGAAAGACAACCCCATAAGTGTCGGTGTGAATACATATGACTGTCTAATGAGTTGGAATTTTCAGTTACCTGGCAACATTCAATGCCTTAGTTGTGGTGAGGAGAAAGTTCCACTTGGAATCATCTGAAGAGTGGACAAGACATCCAAACTGTCGATCTGTAAACAAGCTTGCACTCACCACACTGCCTCTGTTTCTACGATTCAGAACAGCATAAACAATGGTGAAGGATAAGTACATGGTTTACTTCAGTTATTCAGTTTACTGAACTTGGAATAAGTTTTTCATATATTCTAGTGTTGAGGAACATACTGGTCCAAGGTACTTGATAAAGTGGCTCTGAAGTTTGCTCCTAGGACAATTGTCAAAATTTATTTCGTTACCCTCCCCAATGTCCAACCTGTTGATCATGTTTAACGTTTTTGACATTGTTAACCAGATGCTTCAAGTGGAAACAAAGAATAAGGCTATGTATAGTAGGCAGAATGTGTTCGGCTTGTTTACCAATTTGTGACCATATCGATGCCTAGGTATAGTAGGCAGATGTTAGCAACTCAATTCACTCAATTCAAATCACAACAAACTTCAGATAGCATATCGTGAGATCATGTAGAAGCCTAACATGAACGACTATCAGGTACAGCTAAGAGTTGGTGGGGATGGAGTAGGAGCCTAACATGAACAAGTATCTAGAAAGTTCTGGAATGTTCTAGAATATGTAGTGAGTGGGAACAAAAAAGAAAGTGGGAGAGGGATAGAGATAGATGAGGTTCAACCAAACCAAGTCGCCGCCGCTGCTATTGCCGGTTAACCATATATATATAGATTGATTACCTGAATACTTCTTTGCATAGTCACTGCAAAATAATTTTAATCAGAAAACACTTCTGAATGTCATAACCACTTCAGTATTGAAGCTAAGGTAATAAATAGCAAATGTGGGGTTGGTAGCGGATTGGTATTTTACGTAGTGGGTAGCAGATAGCGGAGGTTAAGTTCTAATACGATATTTAAAAATCACATATAAATTTTTAAATTTAAGTATATATCATGAATAATAAATATATAACACATTAACAAAGTAATTAAAAATTAATTAGTAATAAATCAGTACACATGTAACTCTTAAAGTTTTAATTCAATGCAATGTCACGCGGTGTCAGCGTCAGTGCTATGGACGGCTTTAGCTACTGATGGTTGGGCCCATAATACATGTTATTACAAAATTACGAGAGTTAAAATAGGTCAGGCTACAACAACTACTTATATATGACTCACCGACATGTTGTAACGGTCTACTATTCCCTATTGCGGCTGTTATAGCAAAACGCTATGGGCAAATAACGACAACTAAGATCCAAACCGCTACATCTAGTCAAACATGATTAAAGCACATAAGTATGTGAGAAATTAAGAAAAGAAAAATTATCTGCAGATATATTGTAGTAATTTTATGTACAACTGGAACATAGCATGGGTTAGGTAGCAATTTCTGAACCGATTTTGTTGTTAAAATGGATGAAGGATAGGCATAAGAAGCCACGAAATTATGTAAAATAGAATGAAATTGTAGTATAAAAAAGATCGTGCATCTCAACAATGAGTTATACCTTAGTTCTATGACAATGAAACTTATCAACGGACACATTGTCATGTGTATCGAATTCATCTTTGAAGTGTAGTCTTAGGTTGTAAAGACTCAAAACAAATCCAGGCCTACTTCTAAAATCTAGAAGAACAATTGATGATCCAGGGGTTTGCAACAAAAAGGATATATGCATCAAATCCCTAGTATTTGTTTAGAGGAGATTGATCTTACGGTTTGTAAGTCCTCTTCTGAATGAATTGATTACGCAAGTGATTATGTGACACTACAAAATGCTAACAATCTGTTAATGAATCATAAACACTATTACAACCCCGAAAACAAAATAAGATATCCCGTCTGATCATTAGATTATTTATGCGATTAAAATAGAAAAAAAACTTAAAGATAGAAATAATGTGCGAGCTATGCAGCTAGCATAAGGAAAAGAAAAGGTCCAAATAGATAAAATATGATATATGAAGATTGTGGATTACAAGGTAAAACGAATTGATAAAGCTAAAACTAAGAGAACACACGGGAAGTCGATCATTTCAGTTTCAGATACGAGCAGGTGGACTAGAAGGGTCTCAACGATGGCTTTTACAAGGTGCTGCATGTGTACAGTAGAGCAACCCAAATGCGATACACTCATACACAAACACCTACATACTTATCTTTGACACTAGAGAGTAGAGACACTCGAACACGACCACACACTGCAGTGCAGACACCAATTAACCAACCCCATGGCACCATGCATCTGGAGCGAGTAATTCCATCAGTCAACCTCCTCCATCTTGCTCTCCTCGGCATTGGCCTCATCGAGCGCCGGCATATCAGCATCGTCATCCGCCGCAGACGCGTCGTCGTCGATGTTGAGTCCGAGCTTGAGCATCCGGTGAATCCTAGCCGCGAACGTGTTGGGATCATCAAGGCTGAACCCGGAGGTGAGCAGCGCCGTCTCGAAGAGCAGAAGAACAAGATCCTTGACCGACTTGTCGTTGGGATCAGCATCGGCTCTCTTGCGAAGCTCCTCCATGATGCCGTTCTCCGGGTTGATCTCCATCGTCTTCTTGCTCGACATGTATGCGCTCATGCTGCTGTCACGCAGCGCCTGCGCCTTCATGATCCTCTCCATGTTCGCCGTCCATCCGTACTCGCCGGTGACAAGGCAGCACGGCGAGTCAACGATTCTGTCGGAGACGACGACTTTTTCAACGCGGTCGCCGAGGATGTCCTTGATCACCTTGCACAGCGGCTCGAACGCCTTCTTCCTCTCCTCGCGCCGGCGCTTCTCTTCTTCGGAATCCTCGTCCAGCTTCAGCCCTTCCTTGGTCGCCGCCACTAGCTTCTTGCCGTCGTACTCCTTGAGCTGCCCGACTGCGTACTCGTCGATGGCGTCCACCATGAAGAGCACCTCGTACCCTTTCTTCTTGAGCTTCTCCAAGAATGGCGAATTCTCCACCGCCTTCCTGCTCTCTCCGGTGATGTAGTAGATCTCCTTCTGCCCTTCCTTCATTCTAGTGACGTAATCCTTGAGGCTGGTGAGCTCATCGCCGGACTTTGTGGATTGATACCGGAGAAGATCGGCGAGCTTGGCACGATTCTGTGAATCCTCATGGATCCCCAGCTTGAGATTCTTGGAGAAGGCCTCGTAGAACTTGGTGTAGTCCTCTTTATTCTCTGCGATCTCGAAGAAGAGCTCGATGCATTTCTTGACGAGATTCTTGCGGATCACCTTGAGGATCTTGTTCTGCTGCAGCATCTCACGGGAGATGTTGAGAGGGAGATCGTCGGAGTCGACGACGCCCTTGACGAACCCGAGCCACTCCGGGATGAGCTCCTCGCAGTTGTCCATGATGAAGACGCGGCGCACGTAGAGCTTGATGTTGTTCATCTTCTTCCTCGTGTCGAACAGGTCGAAGGGCGCGCGGCGTGGCACGAAGAGGATCGCCTTGAACTCGAGCTGCCCTTCCACCGAGAAGTGCTTCACGGCGAGGTGGTCTTCCCAGTCGTTGGTCAGGCTCTTGTAGAATGAAGCGTACTCTTCTCGCGTGATCTCCTCCGGCTTTCGCAGCCAGATTGGCTTCTGCTTGTTGATCTGCACCCACTCATGGCTCACCTCCTTCACCTTCTTCTTCTTGCTCTTGTTCTTGGAATCGTTGTCGTCGACCTCCTCGATGTCGCCTTCCTTCTCTTTGCCCTTCGATTCGCCGTCATCTTCTTCGTCGTCGCTGATTTCTTTCTCGGTGGTTTTCTCGGTCCAGAGATAGATTGGATAGCTGACGAACTCGGAGTGCTTCTTGACGAGGTCCTTGAGGCGACGCTCCTCGAGATACTCGAGCTGGTCGTCCTTGAGGAAGAGGGTGATCTTGGTGCCGCGGCCGAGTCGCTCGCCGGCGGTGTCGAGGGTGACGGTGAAGGATCCCCCGGCCTGCGACTCCCACACGTACTGCTCGTCGTCGTTGTGCTTTGTGGTCACCACCACCTTCTCGGCCACCAGGTAGGCCGAGTAGAATCCGACGCCGAATTGCCCGATCATGCTCACGTCGGCGCCGGCCTGCAGCGCCTCCATGAATTCCTTGGTGCCGGAACGCGCGATCGTGCCCAGGTTGTTGACGAGGTCTTGGATGATTTTGGTTTTGTCAGTGACTAGCAGTAAGTAGCTCAAGAATTGAAGGGAAAACAAACGGTGAGGAGAAGTCGAGACTTACCGGACTTGGTCATGCCGACGCCGCTGTCGATGATGGAGAGCGTCTTGGTGGCCTTGTCGGGGACGAGGCGGATGAAGAGCTCCGGCTGGGCGTCCAGCTTGCTCTTGTCCGTCAGGCTCTCGAACCGGATCTTGTCAAGCGCCTGCATTTGCATTGCAGCATTGTGGTCAGTCACAAGAAAACAGAATCGAAGCAGAGCAGAGCAAGAAACGGGAAACAGAGCAGG
>CM002482.1:147507-174533 GCA_000325765.3 Leersia perrieri | reverse complement strand
TAATGAGGATTTAATTAAGGTATGAAATATGGTACTCTAAGAAATGGCTAAATTTGAATCCTCAACATAAAAAAGTGGGTCACCTCCAAATTAAGTACCAACACATAATTTCGTGTAGGATGGATTGGGATGCAATGCCCTCCCCAAGATGTGGACAACAAGAAATACGTACGGGGTTCATGCTTCCAACTTTTTGGAAGGTTTATTGAAGATTTGATACAACAAATTTTCTAAATCCAAAATTTCAGGATTGAAAATCGTGTTGGGCTTAATTCTGTTGTCGAGTCAGCTCCAAAAGCATATCACCAAGAGTTGTCCAAAGTTCAATCCCCTAAATTCTCTAATTGGGATTATGTAATTATAAATCACGGCATAAAGCTTTCTTCTCCGAGATTTATCCTTAATTTGAATCCTAAAACAAAAAAGTGGGTCTCGTAAGTAACAACATAGGTCTCGTTATTCTGTGCTCCCACCGGCCGCGCATTCACAGTCCTCCTTGCACGTGTGGGAGCGGGAGTGAGAGTATTGGAAAAGACGGGACTCTCCTAATTTGCAGGTAATAACGAGATTTTAAGGACGATTTCAATATTTTCGATTGACTATATATAGGTGTAGTATTGATTGAAGGCTAATATTTACATGTATGCTTATTATTAGAATCCAAAAATGTTGGGATTGGGCTTGTGTTTGGTGAGTCTCTAAGGCGGTGTTGCTCTAGTCCCTGCGATTAAGGATGTGGGCCGGGGCGATGCCCGTCCCTACATGTCGCCGATGGGCGTCGTCTTCCTTGGTCCTGGGCGCCATGACTACTGCACACATGTACAGCGGGAGGGCCAGGCAGCGTCCTTAATTACTTACTCGTCGTCTTCCTCCATCCATCTGCAATTCTGCATGCTATTGCTGCTGCTCGATCTGGATGCATATTTTCGGACTCTCCCTGTTTCTTTTTTTGGAGCTAAGCCTGCTTCGTATTGCAATATATATAACGGTGTCGGCCTTTTCCGTGTATATCGCATCGCCATCAGCCAACAGGACTAGCAATTGCCCTACTTACATCCTCCTAGCTAGCTACCTTTGCTCTGCTAGATGATTGCGATTTGTTTCTTTCTTTATTTGTGCTGCATGCCTCGATCGACCTCTTGCTGCTTGCTTGGGTACTTCACTGATGATCAGTGCTAGCTGGTAAGTACAGCATGCACCATCGATCTTGGCTTTTCTCAAATTTCAAAAACAATATCGATCGGTCGGTATTCATTAATTCACTGAGTGTACGTACGTACGCAGTAGTGGTACATGGCAGTATGTAGTACAGTGTAGTTAATTAGCGGGTAGCCACTAGCTAGTAGTTTGCCACCGGATCAATCGACCGAATTAACGCCAGAAGCGCTTTGTCCGTGACGACTGTCACTGTGTCGCTCTGACTGCCTACTGTGCTCCCCCATTTCCATCATAGTATAATTAATTTGTACCCCTAAACCGACCTCACATTAATGTTTAAGTATGCACTTCTACAATAGAAATTATCTATTGCAAAAATTATATGCATAGATCAATATATGCAAACATGTAAACTATAACACAAATGTATTACGAGAATTTTCGGTACGTTTTTCAGATGGTATCTCTAGGTAGTGTCATTGTTATATACNGTTCCAGAGCTAGAGCTTTGATTATATTTCTTGTTGTTTCAGAGCTGCGCTGGGCTGGGAAGAAAACTAACAAAGTTGAGGAATTTTATTTCATCAAGAATATTTGCTGCAATGGAGTGATGTTGTATTTAATTTTAATCCGATCTTTGCTACAAGAGAGAGACAGGGAGCACTGCTTGCAAACTGCAATGAGGACGAGAAGAATCGATCTTCTCATCATGTTAATATCCTCCAATTCAGTACAGAACCAAATTCGCTCAGGTTTCACTTTCAGAACGCAGCTCAGCTTCATGATAGTGAGTAGTGACCGATAAACATATATATTCCAGTTGTTACAGTTTCAGAGCTTGACCGGGCTGAGCAGAGGCTTCCCGGAGAAGAAGGCGTCGAGATTGCCGGCGACGACGTCCAACACCCCCTGAATGGACTCCGGCGTGATCACCGCGCGGTGGTCCGACAGCACGACGTTGTCCATGGCGAAAAGCTCGGGCGGCACGGCCGGCTCGTTCTCGTAGACGTCGAGGCCGGCGCCGCCGATGACCCCCTCCTGCAGGCACCTGACCATCTCCGGCTCGTCGACGAGGCCGCCGCGGCCGACGTTGACCAGCACGCCGTCCTTGCCCAGCGCCTCCATCACCTCACGGTTCACCATGTGACGCGTCTCCTCCGTCAGCGCGCAGCTCAGCACCATCACGTCGCTGTCGGCCGCGAGCTCCCGCACGCCGGCGTAGAACTTGTACGGCACCGACGGCTTCTCCGACCTCGAGTTGTAGGAGATGATGCATCCGAACGCCGCGAGCCGCCGCGCCACCATGCTGCCGATGCTTCCCAGACCCACGATCCCCACCCTCTTGCCACTCACCTGCGATCGATCGAAATCAGACACATCAATCGACATCACACGCATCGATTGGTCCACATAGCAATCTCAGGATTTCGATTTATTTGAGGATTGATTGATTTTTTCGACCCAATGCGCACGCGCAAGAACCTTTCTTGCGAGGGGATAATCGCCGGCGGCGGCGGACCAGCGGCCGCGGCGGACGAACGCGTCGGCGGCGGCGACGCGGCGGAGCACGGCGACGAGCAGGCCGACGGCGTAGTCAGCGGCGTCGGAGGAGAACGCTTCCTTGGCATTGGTGACCGCGATGCCGNCGAGACAAAGTTTAAAAGGAAGTAGGCCCTTCCAGACATCAGTATTTCACATCGTATATATATCTCGGGTTGACATCGTGTAGCATGCATGGTGAACACAGATCGATCGATCAATCGATCAAATATGGTGAGATTAAATCGATCAGTCGATGCACACATGTCGGCCGGCAAGGCATATGCAGATGCAGTGCACATGTGATCGATTATATCTCACGGACGTATGTCACCCATATCGGAATAGTCGTCATCGCTCGGTGCTTGCCTTAGCTTTAGGACGCGGCCGCGGCCCCGGACTGTTCATTACAAGGATGTACGTAGTTTTAATTAACTCAGCAGTCTTACTAATAAAAATCCAGTTTACACTGTCGCGATTCTTAGCCGTACAATCATGATAGTGAATTTTTAAATGCCTACATTGCCGTCGTTCATTAAAAAAAAAACACTGAGATTCTCTACTATTATATTTGGTTTCTAATGCAAAACAGTTATGCAATAAGCCAAAATACCTTGACATATTTAGAATTGCTGGTACATAATATTAGCCAAAGTGTTCAATACTAAAGATAGCTAAACCCTCTGAAAACTATTAAAAGCGTTTGGGAGGTTAATTTTGGTATTTCTAGTATTAACCGAAAATTATATGCCCCTCCGTTTCAAATTTGTCCTTTATAGCAAAACTCACGCTAACCAACAAGCTATGACAATTTACATTCTTGCCCTCATTAAAGCACATTCCAATTATGTTCCACACAGCCATTAACTCTAACTGTTTGAGATAAGCTAATGTGAGTCGTGATTACTCCCTCCGTCCTTAAATGAAAAGGATTTTGTCTATGTATTTGTATAAGCAAAATCTCTTATATTTAGATAGGGAGAGAGTACGTTACTGCATTAATGCATTCAAAGAGAATGTCACATACCTTTAAAAGTGTGAGAACAGAAAATATTTTTAACTCATAGTGCAAATTTTGAATAATTTGAACGGTGGACATACTATTAATGTTAGGACTTAGGAGATATGAGTATTAGAAAGACAGTAAAAATTGCTGGTAATTTGCATGTAGCTTTGGTAAATTGAAATTTAATGCAGCTATTTTGCATTGAATATCCATAGATCCTTGGTCTCACGGACATTAAGGCAAAATTAATTGAAGGGACTGCTGTTAAAGCTAGCTAGCTTCATGCATGCATTTTTGAACAACCAAGTCGTAGTCGTACGAGTGTAGGAGTACGTATATATATTGCCAAACATTTCAATTTCAAAATGAGCGTATAGTACGTGTATTCCAATTCAAATCCCATGACGAGACGAGAGCTATAATGGATGGATCTAGCTAGCTTCATGTGGTAGATCTACCTAGATGGAATAATTAATTTACCGTGCAGCCACGAGGGAGGGGTAGTTTTGGTTGATTAATTATTAAACCCAGCCCCGATCGGAGGCGCGTGTCTACTGACACTACGGCCGGGGACGCACCTCAGCTCACACTAGTACTGTACTAGACAGTCACTCACTAGTAGTGGTGTGCAACCAAGCAAGCCAATGCTCTTTGCATGCGTCCAAAACGTTATCTTAATTTTTCTGCATTAGATTGCTCCCTCCCAGCCTCCGCATTCAAAACGAATATCATCATTTGAATGAACAGATACGGTGCACTGCTTCATTTATTTTTGTTAATAAAAAGAGTGAAAGTTAACTACTACTACTCTCCAAGTTATCTTTTTTGTTAGTTTTAGTTTTTACAGTAATGTCGTTTTACACGTCGATACGATATGATCTACCGTGGCCTCCTGGGTATGAAAATCGTGAGAACACATGTGGCCATATATGTTGCCACAAACATCGTCATATATGTCATTTTACACATGCACACAATCTATCTTGAATGAATATTGTGAGAACACTTGTGGTCATATATGTTGCCACATCATAATAAATTGAGCTGCCTAGCCATATATATAGTCGGATATTTGAGTTAGGGAGATGAAAATTAGAGTTGAGATTAAGATGGAGTGATTAAGGTTGAGGGTGATCGAGACTAAGTGATCAATTAACAGGTTAGAAAATAAACAACCATTTATTGTGCAAAGAGAGGGAGATAAAGAGGAAGAGGATGATGATATAGGGGAAGCCACATGTATGTGGTCACCGGCGGCTGCTGCGTGCTGACTAGTCTCTGAGATTCCAAGAGGAAGAATTGCGTTGATGATGACGCGTGCCTCAATTTCAGTGAGCCAGGCCCAACCAATGGGGGCTCAAAACGTCAGTCGTCACATTGATCCGTGTGTTATCCGCTAATCCATGGTAATTAACCACCTCGCATGGGGATTNGCGAAATGAGTGGAAGGGTTGAACTAACTCTGCCCATGAAAAATTGAAAATTGGATCACTAAACTCCAACTTTCTAGTGGTGAATAATTGCTAGTCAGAAAAGGCACAAACAGTATAAGTTAATAATTAACCTTGGTTGCGAGAGGATAGTCGCCGTCCTTGGCCCACCTGCCTTGCCGGAGGTAGGCCTCGGCGGCGACAACCCGGCGAAGCACGGCGACGACGAGGCCCACTGCATAGTCCGCCGATTCGGCCGAGAACGCGTCGCCGGCGTTGGTGACGGTGATCCCGCGGCGGCGGCACGCGTCGAGGTCGATGTGGTCAACGCCGGCGGACGTGGCCACCAAGATCTCCAGCTTGGGGAACCGATCGACGAGATCGGCGGTCACCGGCGCCAGAGCCGGCCCGAGCAGGACCCTCGCCTCTGCTGCCGTAGCCTCGTCGGCGTCGGCGGCAAGCACGAAGGTGAATCGGCCGTCCAGCGCCGCGGCGAACTCCGAGAAGAGCGGCCGCGTCAGGAGCACCAGCGGCGGCCTCCCGGCATCAGATACTACTCCGGCGGCGTTGGGTGACGGCGGCGCCATCTTCTCCCTTCTGCTCCTACTACTTGCTATCTATCCTCCTCTACTTTGGGGATTGGGAATTGAAATAGAAAAGGGCATAAACAGCAAGGAGCAGGTAGCCAACAACACAACAGCACCCGTTCGGTGGTCCGCGACGTGAGATTGATTGACTCAATACAGTGATCATGATCAGATTGCGTCCAAAGCCAAGTACAAATGGGCCACACCATTCCAAATAATTGGAAACAAGCAAAAAAAAATAAATATTGTAATCTGGACTTATGTGAGTAATATAAAAATTAACAAATATTTTATACTATTATGACAGCTTAGTCCATATTACCGTAATTGTAATATGAAGAGCTTCTCCATATTATTGTACGGTAAATTACATAACTTGTCATTCCACTCCTTCTTTAGACTTACAACTCTAGTGATCCAGTCTCCAATAATATAGTTAGCCAGCACATGATGTACAAGTAATAATCTATCAACTCCCCTCCCCCGCTGCGCGACAGTCTTATCATCAGGTAGCCAACCATTAAGATTGAAACGGAACTCTGAAGAGAAAAAATAACTAGGCAAACCCTGGTACGTGAAGAACTCGAACAACACCGACAGCGACACAATCCTGAACAAAATGAAGGTTGATCTCAATGTATTAGGTGTGCTAATTTTGCACCAAGTTCGTCGAAAGATAGAAGACATTGACATCGCCACAATAGAACAGGGTTGCAATAGGGGCATGAAGCTAACGTAAAAGTTGGCAAGCCATCATGTTTCTGTCACGGAGTCAAGCGTACAAGGTGAGGTGTCGAAACAAGGATTTATGTAGTAAATTTATAGTAGGCTATATTTAAGAGATCGGTAGCGACGTAGAGGATTATATAGGTTCAGGGCTTTCAAAGGGTGATAACACTAGTATTGTCTGTTGGCATGGAGATGAGCGGCTGCTCTAGTGCCTTGGCCTCGCATGACATGCGTGCGTGGTGTTGACGATTAGTGATCTAGATGAACAAAAAGGGATGGCATATCGTGCTATTTTATTTGGGATGGCCCCCTCCTCACGTGGCCCCAGGACAGCAAAAGAAGGAGACGAGTCCGGGCCAGGGTGAAACTGCTATTCCACCACGTGTCAACTGTAAATTGGGGTAGGAAACGGCGTCCCGCAAAAGGATAGATGGAGTGCAGAGAATGAGATGGGGAGGCGGCGTCGACTTTGCTCTCTTTTCTTTTGGTTTTATTTTCGGTTTTGTGACCAGGGGCAAAACTAAACCTAGGGCACCTAGGGCCCGAGCCCTACTCGTGGCCGGGGACTAGTACATGTGTATTTTTCAGATTTTAAGGTCCAACACTGCTCGTATGGGCCAGCCCAGCCTCACACTTGAGCAGCCCAATAGGCCAAGTGAGCCCATCCGGCCAGCCCCACGCATGAAAGGCCCAATAGGCAGAAGTCAGTCCATCAGCCCGTTCCATTTCCAAACCCTAGCATCTCTCCAGTCTCCCTGACTCTCTCGATGCTCTCCTCTCAGTGGGCACTAGCCACTAGGCAGCTAGCGCGCGGCGGCTTTGGCGATTGGCGGCCAGGCGACGGGTGGCCGGCAGGGGCGTAGCAGCCGCGCAAGGTGCACAGGCGGCAGGCGGTAGCAGCCAGCACACCACACGGGCACACGGCGGAGGCCTGCTGGTCGGAGGGCGAAGGCGTGGAGCTGAGGAGGCGCCGGCCGCCGGGGAGACGTTTCCCTTTCCGATTTTGTTTTGATTACCAAGAACAAGAGGCACTCTTTCTTTCAATCCCCTTTCTCACTTGTCAGTTCTAAGTATTTGATTACCAACTAGAAACTTGGTTTGATTCACGCATGAGGAGTAGAACAATAAAATCTTTTTACCAAGTACATGGCTTTGCACACCAATCCGATCGAACAATTCATTGTACAGTTTTTCAGGACTAGCTTTAGGCTTTAATTATTTGAGCCCTAGGCGTCCGGAGATCCTGTTCCACCACTATTTATGACAACACCGTGACTTACTCTTAATTAGTATTTGCTCTGTTTCGGATATGAATTACTTTGATCTTTAAAAGTTTGGCCAATTATTACATGAAAACAGTAACATTTCCAACAAAAGAGAAATATACTATAAAAGTATACTCCCTCCGTATTTTAATACATATCGCCGTTGACTTTTTATCACATGTTTGACCGTTCGTCTTATTTAAAAAATTTATACAAATATATAAAAATATAAGTCATGTTTAAAATATCTATAGTAATAAACCAATTCATAACAAAAATAAATAATATTTACATAAATTTTTTTAATAAGACGAATAGTCAAACATATGGTTAAAAGTCAACGGCGACATGTATTAAAATACGGAGGGAGTATTTAATTATAAATGTTAATGTTCACCACAAAAAAAAATTATAAATGTTAATGTGATTGAAGTTGGAGTAGTTTCAATTTGATCAAAGTAAAAACGACCTATAATGTACATACGGAGCGAGTTGGTTTTAATTGAACTATAATGTTTTATAATACTTGAAATAACAATGGAGTTCATGAAAAGAAAATGTGACGTGACAACAAGCGATGAATTATTGCTTATTAAGGAAGCAATATTACTTCTGATACAGTATTGACAGTGTGAGCTCATCTGTCGGATACACGACTATGAGAGGTGTGTGCGTTACTCGGAGACGGCGACGCTTGTAAGCAGCGGCTTGCCGGCGAAGAAGGCGTCGAGGTTAGCGACGGTGAGGCGGCCGACGTCGGCCATGGACTCCGGGGTGAACACTGCCTGGTGCGGCGTGAGCACCACGTTGTCCATGCCCATCAGCTCCTTCGGCACGTTGGGCTCGTCGTCGAACACCTCCAGCCCGGCGCCGGCGATCCTTCCCTCCGCCAGCGCGCGCACCAGCTCCGCCTCGTCCACGTTCGCGCCGCGCGCCACGTTCACCACCACGCCNGGAGGCTGCATATATCATCGATCTGCATTCTGCAACGGGTAGTGGTAACAGTACAGTGTTTGGTTTTCTCGTTGGAATCATCGTCCGTCATATCGTCATCTTTGCACCTCCCAAAGCAAAGCGAACCTTAACATATTGTATACGTGCATGGGGGACATTAAACTTTGGACAGACAGCCAGCAGCATATACTCTTCTTACTCACTGCAGTATCACATCCCTTTCGTGCTTCCCTTTCTCTCCGTATCATGCTCAACTTTCAACCGTTACTAGTATTATACTACTGTTGTACTACGATTGGATGACAAAAAATTGGGTGATTCAAATTGGACAGGATTTTGACTTCAATTTCATATCTTGTCTTAGGGATTTCAATCTTCAGAATATCGGTAATGTCAGTTTGTCTGAAGTTCATAATTTTTTTTCCTTCAGAATAATGTCATGGATCGACGGCGCAGAGCATGTACACTCGAAGCAATATATCGACGATAAAACTTTTTTTTTTTGAGAATCAACGAAGAAACTGCATTCCTTAGGTTTAAAAATTGAACATTTCCATTTACTACCGTACTGAATGTCTTTTTTCGAGGACCGGAGCGTTCCTCTTAGAGATAAAGATGGTAAAAGGACAAGAAATATTTAAGTACCCATTAGGGTGAGAGTAGAAATTTGAAGGAAGGTGACCTCGCTCCCACGGGACTGGATGGAGGCATAACCTGCAGAAGGTTCAGATCTCTCCCCCTTCTTTTGAAAAACACATGCATGCCGATTCAGCTAGACACACTAGAGCAGAGCATCTGCGTTCTTCTGCTCTGCTCTGAAAGCAGGGAGGAACAACAATTACAGCGAGCATGACACGATGATAACAACTTTCCCCTGTTTCTCTTCTTTCTTTTATTTTCTTTTCTCTCTTTCTTTTGTAGGGAAGGGGAAGGGGAAGCTGGTAGCAGAAACCAATGATCCAATGATAACGATCGTTCGTTTCGTTTGTTTTTGGTAGGAACAATTCTGCGTGTATTTCTGCAGCTCAGTCCAGTCCAGATTGACACTGATAGATGAGATTGATTCCCCTTCCCCAATGCACACCACTGCCACTGTCCCTGCACTGCTGCATCTCTCTAGTATTTCTCTCTCTAGAGGCCAGATTCTTTTCTCTCTTTCATGTGACTGTAAATCATTCAAGCAGAGTGAGTGTGATCCGGGTTCCTTGGTCCCCCTCCGTTGTTAATTACCACTAGTGCTCCATAGATTACACTAGCAGCGGTAGGAGCAGCTGCATTTGCATAATTTTTGCAGTGTCCCAGCTCCCAACCTTAACTACTCCCACTATAGTCTCAGCAAGCTCAAAACTCTCCTCTCTCCCCCTAGGCTCTTACTACGTACTACTACAAATTTCTTGAGCTAGCTAAGCTTGAAACTCTCCCTAGCTTGGAATTGCATATAGCTCTACAAATTTCTTGCATGCATTAGACACCAACACAAAGCCTAGCATTGCCAAATTGTCGTCGTCGTCCCTCATCACTAGCGCTGCATCAGAAAACACCTACGATTACTCTACTACTCAGCCAGTAAGAGCTAAAGCAAGCCACCTGATTGATCGTTCGAGCATTCCAGCTATCGATCTCCCTCTAGCTAGCTATAGGTGTATACACTGCAGGCAGGAGTTGAGCTGAGGTAGAGTGACACATGAAGAATTCCAAGAAGCATTGGTTCTTCTCCTCCTCCTCGCGTTCCCGAAGCCGCTCGTCGTCCTCCCCGGCGCCGGCGACTGATGAAGCGCCGCCGCCGCCGCTGCCGACTGTCAAGCCGGGGAGGCCGTCGCCGGAGACATACCCCGGCTGCATGGCCATGATGCATTACATCATGTTCTCCCCCGGCGCCGGCTGCGTCGGCCGGCCACCTTCGTCGTCGCACGCCGCTGCCGTCGCCGTC
Source organism: Leersia perrieri (assembly GCA_000325765.3). Classification (NCBI taxonomy): domain Eukaryota; kingdom Viridiplantae; phylum Streptophyta; class Magnoliopsida; order Poales; family Poaceae; genus Leersia; species Leersia perrieri. The sequence continues at coordinate 163,935 of CM002482.1, read as the reverse complement.
GTCGCCACCAATGCCGCATCTCCCTTGTCGCCGGCGGGGGGAGGAATCCAGGCGCCACGCAACAGCCTTGACCTCGAGACAGAGCAGCAGCTCCGGCGTGACATCCAGATCGGCGTGCAGATCGAGCCGGCGTTCGACACGCTGATGGCGCGGTCGTCGAGGCGTCCATCGGCGGCGCCGTCGGAGGCGGAGACGCCGCGGACGCCGAGCCTGGTTGCCCGCTTGATGGGCATCGACGGCCTCCCGGAGTCGTCCCCTTCGCCGGCGTGGGAGAAGAAGAAGCGCGTGATCCCGGAGTCCATCAGCCTCCGCCAACGCCAGCCGCTCATCTCGCGGTCACTCCCGGACACGCCGCGCGCGTCCACGTCGTCGGCGAGACCCACGGCGGCGCCCACCTGGGACGTCGTCGACCACCCGCGCCTCTCCCTCCAGGTTCTCAAGGACAATGTCCTCGACCGCGCCGCGCAGTACATGTCGATGCCCACCTCGCCGACGTCCGGCGGCGGCGGCAAGAAGAAGAAGAGCAGCCGGCGGCGCGACGCCGCGGAGATTGTGAGGCAGGCAAAGGAGACCGTCACCAACCGCAAGTCGAAGAAGAACTCCGCCGCCATCATCGGCAAGGAGAACGCCAGCCCCGTGCACCACCAGTACCAGAGCGGCAAGGAGAATGCGCCGCCGGCGACGAGAGCGCCGCTTGCTGATGTGCAGCAGCCGCACGCACCAAGGCTTCCGTTGCAACCGAGGACCACGCCGCCGCCGCCGCAGCGTCGAGCGAAGCCGTCCAGGCCGCCTCCACCGCCACCGCCGCTGGACCCGCCTCCACCGAGAGCGACGGCGCCCGCGGTGAAATGCAAGCGACCGGACGGGTGCGAGCGGTTCGCGACACGGATCAAGAAGCAACCTTCTTCTCCGGCGGCGAGCTCGACGGAGTACAAGGACATCGCGGTGGTCTCCGGCGACCGCAATAATGTGGCGGCGACCGGGCCATCGGAAGAAGACAGCCCGGAGTACGTTTACCTGCGGAGAGTGCTGGAACGCGGCGGATTCATGCGCGGCGGCGGAACGCGGCGGGCGTGGAAGGGCCATTCGGTGGCCACGCCGGTGGATCCATTGGTCTTCCACCTGCTCGAGCTTGAGATGCCGCCGGAGGAGGAGGCGAAGCAGCTGGGCCCACTTCGCCACCGGTGGAACCGGAAGCTGCTGTTCCACCTCACGCAGGAGATGCTCGCCGAGCAGCTTCTGGGGCTGGACCCCACCACAAGCAGCAGCAGCAGCTCGCCAGAAGCAGAGGCGCTGGTGGCGCGGCTGTGGAGGCGGGCGAGGAGCTTCCCGGCGGCGGACTGCAAGGTGGTGGAGGACGTGCTGGCGCTGGTGGCGTCCGACGTGGAGGCGGCGGCGGCGTCGAGGCGGGTGGTGGAACGGCGGCTGCTGGCGGAGGAGGCCGACGACGTCAAGGATGACGTGGCGGAACACCTGCTCGACGCGCTCCTCCACGAGCTCTGCTCTGCGGTGCGCGCGGGCTGACGTCACCCGATCGGATCGCAACGTGGCAGGCGGTGTGGCGCCACCAACCACCGTCAGATCACTGTTCAACGGTCCGGATCGTGATCCCCTCGAAATGCGCGCCAACTCCTATCCATTTTCGCTGGATGCATGGACATGGATGGATTCTTTCCAGTTGAGTAGACATGCCTCGTGTCACTTGCTCTCCACTTGCTTTTGTTTCTTTTGGAGTATTACTCTGATAAAATTTTCTCATGTATATATTCCTACATCATCATATTATTGATTCAACGGCTCAAAAAATGCCTCCTACTAGTAGTACTACCAACTGTTCTCTCTATCTGTAGCCGGAGTATTTGTTTCTTTTCTGTGCAAGCTTAATTAAAATTAGCTGAGGAGCATGAATAACGACTGTGCAGAGGATGTACAGTACGTACAGATGAATGAATCGCATTCAATTTTGGGTCCTCGAGATTTGAATGCGGCAGATGCTGATGTGTAGTACTACCCTCGGGTAGGGACTGGACATCTGCTGCCGGTCCAACTACTGTAAAACAATTTTAAAACTGTTTTGCATCTATGCTTGTTCCTTTGCTTTTTCAAAACTGCATATGCATACACCGTCCTACTCCTACTACTTCCTTGGTTTTAAAAATAAACATTTCTAGATAGATTTATAATAAAAAATTATCTTTAATACTAACTACATCTCAAAATATAGATTTATAATAAAAAATATCTTTAATACTAACTACATCTCAAAATATAGCTATTTCTAGAAGAAATAAGTACATTCTGGGATGGAGAAATTAAGTAGCCACATAGTTGTTTAAATTTTGAGTTGCTTATAATTACTTCCTAAGGTGATTGGATGAAAAATCATATACTACCGTGCATTAAAATTATTGTTTAAAAATATCTGTATTGTGTATAAAGTAAATACTTAAAATTCTTATACTTATTTGGAAACATAGGGAGTACTAGCCAACAATGTCATTTTTCTTTCTCTTACACAAATATCTCAGTCTTACCGTGTTACTCCACCGTCCTAAGATATACAAGGGATTTTGGGATGAATTTGGATTGTACATCCAGTTTAAGTACATCCTGAAAACCACTTAAGGAGGTTGCTAGTGTTTTGTTTTGTTATGTTTATTTAAGGAGAAAAAAAAACATTAGACAGAGAGAATCTAATCCGTTTGTTCGGTTGCTGTGAGATTGATTTCATCAAGGGAATGTGAAACGCTGATACTAAGTTTTTTTAAAAGCTAAGAGATGCTGCGTGGTTTGTACTCTTTCCTTCACGGAATATATGTCTTTTCCCAATTCCTAGTTGTGTGATCACTTTAGTTTTGGGATGTTTAGGGACTTGCGCAGGAGTATTGTTGAACCAAGTAGAAGTACTTGGGTACTTGCAGCAGCAGCCAGAATCTCGATCATCCCTGCATCTATCTGCATTCTGCAACACAAATTGCAGTTGCAGCTAGGCTGCACTGCTGCAACTCGTTCGTACGTACCGACTTGTTCTTGCTTAATCAGTTAATTGTGCTTGTTGTACCGTACTAGTACGTGATTTCGCGTGCTAGTAGCTCGGTGTTTTGTGGCTAGTGAGTGAGTACCTGCAGAATTCATTCATCTGCCATATATTACGGCAAGTGGGCACAAAATTGACCCTACTGAATTCAAGCTAGCTAGATTCAATTTTTTTTATCCCCGTGATTGTCGAAATTTCTCAACCTTTTCCTGTCATAAGCTTGAATTCTTTTCCATCCTTAACTGACATGTTCAACGAACAATTAAATCATGTAAAACGAAGGCCAATACAGTAGGAGGTTAGGGTGGTTTTGAAGATGATTGAAGGTTCTTTATAACGGAGTGTTAATTACAACTGTTTGATTCTCCATGCCTCAAATATATTCCACACGGATACAGATTAAACATGGGCTGGCCAGCGGACATACTCAGACCACAACTACTGTGTGACGCTGTTACTAGTTTTTGTCAAGACTTTGCTAGTGTTTAGACAAGTTCACGTTTTCACCGTACGAAGTTTTTGTCGCACTATACCTAGCCCCGGACCCACTACCTTCAGCCAAACCAAGTCCAATTAAGGCCAAATATCAATATTCCGTTTGGCACAAAAATATTTTGGAGGAATTTTTTTACCAGAATTGAACAATAAAATTAACTCTGAAGTTCTATAGGACAGTACAGGCTTTACTGCACCGTATTCATTTACTTTATTCGGTTCTATAATTCTTGATGTTTTGGACGAGGTTTAAGTCAAACTTTTAAACTTTGATTATAATTTAAATTTTACTGTATTTAGTTGACTAAATGTACTTTTGTACAGTTCATTCCATGGTTGAGGCGGGACAAGAAATTGGTGTTTCTCCATATAGATATGTATATACTCCCGCTAAAAAAAATGAGTGAAATCAAAGTAAGACTCTGCCGTGCAATACAAATGCAGTTTCTTTTAAGCAATGGTGGCAGAAGATTTGTTGAATATATTAAAAGAAAAACAGGGGACAATAGAACAAACCTATATTCTACAGGCGGATATACGGAGTCAAGCTATGAACTAAGCTGGCTAAGGAAGCATGACCGGCGTGAGCAGCGCCAGACTCGCTGCCATCCGCCATTGCAAGTTGTAGGTAGGACCAAATTACTACGAACGGGCAGTTTTACGGTTTTTAAGAAGGTACCAAGAGGTACCAAAATTTTATTGTAAAATTTGGTATCAAATTTAATGGTACCTCTCGGTATCTACTCAAAGACTGTAAAATTGCTCGTTACAAACACCTCGTTTAGAATGCAAACTGAAGATGCTTGCTCAAGATGGCAGGCTTTGCTTGGTAAACTCAGTCCTTATGGCAAATCACTAATTAATCACTTTGCAGCTATAATGCCAATTCCCAAATGAGCAATCAAGGAAATTAATAGAAAGTGTAGAGGTTTTCTACGGAAGGGAGAAGAGAAAGTAAATGGAGGACATTGCTTGGTGGATTGGAAGATTGTGTGCTCTCCAGTTGAGAATGGCGGACTGGGTAGAGAATCTGGATTACTTTCGCAAGGCATTCAAAACCAAGTGGAGAGTTAAACATCTTAGTCAGAAGAGCAATTTTATAGTCCTTGAGTAGATACCAAGAGGTACCAAAATTTTAGAAGTGAATTACATTTTGGGCCACATTTTATTACCCTCGTTTCATTTTGGACCACCCTCTAGTATATCTTTTCACTTTGGACTAGATAAGATTACCTTTGTCTCACTTTGGACCACCGCTAACTCTCTTCACTAGCTACATTAGCCTCTTCTTTGGCAAAGAGTAGCCTACGTATTAATGAGAAAATCATCGGTGTGTAGATTTCGATGTTTTTAAGTTTATTGATGTGCTCGAAACAATAGTTAAGGGTGGTCCAAAGTGCAACAAATGTAATCTTATCTAGTCCAAAATAAAAGGTTTAGTTAGATGGTAGTTCAAAGTAAAATCATGGTAATATAAGGTGGTCCAAAGTGTAATTCACTTAAATTTTAGTGTAAAATTTGGTACCTCTTAGTATCTAGGTGTTAAGAGATACCAAATTTACACTAGATAAAGTGATACCTTCTCAAGGACGGTAAAATTACTCTAATCAGAAAGATAGACCTTGGATGATGGTGGATCTGTATAAAGAAGGAGCTGCGATGGACATTGTCAATATGTCGGTAGAACACATAGTGGGAGATGGGGCTGACATTATGTTCTGGACTGACAATTGGTTAGAGGACAAAACTTCTCTTTGAGATGGCCAACTCTGTTCAGTTTCGTCTCGTCAAGGCCGAAGCTAACTGTACAGAAGGGGCTCATTGCAAACCAATGGGTCAAAGATATTCAATTATCCCTGTCAACAAGAGCTTTTGGTGAATTCTTTGCTCTCTGGGCGCCACATTCACAATATGCAACTTGATCCTTCGGTACAGGACACTATCAGATGGAAGCTTTCTTTAGATGGGATCTTCACGGTGAGTTCAACCTACAAGTTGTTCTTCATGGCAGCAACGATCTACCAGTATGGAGAATTACTCTGGCACACCAGAGTGCCATCTAGAGTACGTTTCTTCATGTGGTTGGAGGACAAGAGTAGATGTTTAACAGCGGGCAACCTTCAGAAGAAAGGATGGCCCAATGATCCAATCTGTGCCCTATGCAGTTCAGAAAATGAAAATTGCCATCATCTGTTTGTTACAAGCAGATTCTCCAATAGGCTCTGGCTTTTAATCCATTCTTGGGTAACGGTCTCGATCTTCCCGAAGATAGGAATTTGTCACTGGTGGTTGTACATGCGCTCCTATTTTCAGACAAGCTACAGCCTACAGGAGAGCTGCTGACAGCTTGGTTCTCCTCTCATGTTGGCTAATTTGGAAGGAGAGGAATGTCAGGGTTTTTTATCATAGATGTAAAACAACAGAGCAACTATTCAGAGACCTGAAAGACAAAGTTCAAGCTTGGAAGACGGCCGGCATCTTTATCCAGCACGAGTAGTCCCCATGTCATTGTGTGTTTTTAATTTTCTTTCCTGAAATAGTATTGTTTCCAGCCTTGACATGGCCGAGGGCTTCGCCCCTCGCTTGTTTCGATAGCGTTCTATCGTGATTTGTACAATTTCAAACGTTTATTCCTTCAATTGGACCGAGTAACATTTCAGCCGTCCCGGCAAAAAAGAATGAAGACTTTCTTGGGGAATGTCATGGGAATCGAACATATACAGTGCAGTATGGGCTCTCTCTTGGCTCAATTAATGGGCCTCGGATGGGCTTGTCTTATTGTACCCCACTTCTGCAATATATCGAACGAAATCCCCTTGTGCAACAAAAATTCTACTCCAATTCTGTCAGTGTACAATATTTATCAAAACAAAAAGTGTACAATACACAAGTATATATGTTGTAGTAGCTAGCTAGGGAAGCATGGTGACCGGCGTGAGCAGCGGCTCGCCGGAGAAGAAGGCCTCCAGGTTAGCCACCGTGTGGTCACGCAGGTCAGACCTCGACTCCGTCGTCCACACCGCCACATGAGGCGTCATCACCACCTTGTCGTCCATCGCCACCAGCGCCGCCGGCTTCTTCGGCTCGCCGTCGAACACGTCCAGCCCGGCTCCGGCGATCCTCCCCTCCCGGAGCGCCCTCACCAGCTCCGCCTCGTCGACGTTCGCGCCGCGGCCGATGTTTATCAGCACGCCGCCCGGGCCAAGCGCGTCCAGCACCTCGCCGTCGACGATGCGCCGTGTCTCCTTGTTCAGCGCGCACGACACCACCAGCACGTCGGAGTCGGCGGCGAGGGCGCGGACGTCGGCGAAGTAGGAGTAGGGGACCGAATCTTTGGGTTTTCTTGAGTTGTAGGAGATGACGCAGCCGAATGCTTCGAGCCTCTTGGCGATCAGGGATCCGATGTTGCCCAGCCCGATGATGCCCACACGCTTGCCACTTAGCTGAAATATATTGATTAATAATCAAGCGTGCATAGTAGTTACAGAAGCAATGCAGCTGCATATGCAGACAAGCCATAGCAGAATCTGGTGATGATGATCGAATTACCTATGCAAACTGAAAGAATTTTCACTAGTTGAGATCTCAGCCAAATCTCCAATGATGGATGTAATTCTAATTCTGTATTTAATCTTAATGAAATCGGTTGGTCTTATCTTTAGTCAACCCAGCTAAAAAACTTGCTGATTGTTGCATAAGATGTGACTTTTGGACAGAGCTGAAGGTTGTAGATAAAATTACAGATGGAAGGAAGAACTTGCATGAAGTAATGGATTGGGGTCATAAGCCACGAAAAATTAGGACAATAAACGAAGTGTTCACATTTGTCGCTTACTTATAAAAGGCATCAATGATAATGAATATGCAATAGACAAAGCAAAAGCAGTGTACAAGCTTAACAAAAATGTATTTAAAAATTAAGAATTAAAAAGGCTGCGGATGGAACAAATACTCTTTTCTGGAAGGACAATTGATCAGAGGCAGACCTTTGATTCCACAATTCCTTTTGTTATGTAATATACCCCCTTTACCAAGAATTTTACAGTAGCCAAAGTAAGTAAAAAAGCTGAGGGTCGGAATGCTTTTAGATTCAGGAATCAGGACTTTGATAAAGGACAGATTGATGTTATGGCAGCAAATACAATAGTAATGTTAGATTATTACTCTGATTGATCACAGAGAGGTAATTATTTGGAATCTTATAAATAGAGGATCAGGGTATTTTACAGTTAACTTCTTTTATAAAGCTTTAAAAGTAGAGGGTTGCCTTTATCCTTTCAAGAAAACATGAAGTTTGAATTACCTTTCAGAAGTAATGTCTTTGTATGATTGCACTTTATAGATAACATATTGACAAGACAGTTTGACTCAAAGAGATTACAAGTGGATATGCCAAATACTAGTTCTGTACTGGTATTTGAAACTACTATTGGACATCTTTCTCATGCTAGTTCTGTAGTGTTATTGAAACCACCATTGGACATCTTTCTCTGACCTGTCCACACAAATTTGTATGGGATGTTGTTAGCTGTGCCTGTGCTTTTGACTTGGAACTATCCAACACATTCACTATTTCATTGGAGCCTGGATGAATAGATTTTACTAGAGACCTACAGAAATTGATTGGTGTTGCCTACTGGGGGTGGCTGCTAGTCTGTGGCCTTTCTGGAAAGCCAGGAATCAAGCACGAAGATTGCAATGACCTGATACTGGGCCATTTTGAGAATTGCATGAATGTTGCTGTGCTGAAAGTCTGAAACTTTGTTGAACCTTGTGCGCAAGGTGGAATTGATGCGACTCTTTTTTACTCCTACACTGCTGTTGCCTCTTTGTTACTGTGATGGATTATCACAAAATACAAACAAGAGCTGGTTGTTTTGCTTCCTTTCTTTTATTATTACTGTTGTTTTGTCTGTGTTGTATTTAGCATGACAGTGCCTTTTCTTATCAATGGAAATTTGGAATAAAAATGCACTAAGCCACTAACTCAATTAGACCGTAGAGAGGGTACATCTTTTTTTTTTTTGAGAACTTAAGGGTGTCAGAATGAGATTTGTTGAAGACAAGAAGATTAGGAGGCAATATTGTTGAATACAAGAAGAATTAGACCAATAAAAATGCAATTGCTCAATTTTATCAGAACGATGATTTGTTGGAGGAAACAAGATTAGGAAGCAGCTGATATGACCTTGGAGCCAAGAGGATAGTCGCCCTGCAGCGGCCAGAGCCCTCGCCGGACGTACCGGTCCGCCGCCGACACGCGCCTCATGACGTCGATGAGCATGCCGACGGCGTGGTCGGCGACGTCGGCGGAGTACACCTTCCCGGAGTTGGCGACGACGACGCCGCGGCGCGCGCACTCGGGCAGGTCGATGTGGTCGATGCCGGCCGCCGTGCTGACGACGCAGCGCAGGGAAGGGACGGCGTCGAATAAAACCCCGTCGACGCGGACGGCGCCGCCCCCCATGACGACGGCGGCGCGCGGTGGGTCAGGCACGGCTGCCGCGGCGGCGAGGAAAGCCGGCAGAGGCTCGCCGGAGGAGAGGAAGTCGAGGACGCGGAAGCGCTCGCGGAGTGCGACGGCGAACGGCGGGTCCACCGGCCGGAGCAGGAGGATGGCCGGCGGCTTGCCAGACGCCGGCGCCGCGGAGGATGTTGCAACCATAGTTGAGAGAGACATGGCAGCAGCTCCTCCACGCCACTGGAACCTCATACCTCACTCTTTTTGGGCAAAGTATATATCACTCTTTTGTCCTGTCTCTTTTAAGAATAGTAGCACACTGATGTTGGCCAAGCATTTTTGTCGTCAGCATGTTGCCTGAAAGTATGACAAGAATGGATCATATATGTATTCCATCAAGGTTCCTAACACATGATCAGGGACAACAACCATAAACCATCAAGATTCAAGCAAGTGCAAAATGGAGCCAAGTTTTGCAACATTATTGCAACCTAGTAGTGACTAAATGACTGTCACATGCAAAATCTGGCACAACTGATGTCGTCTACATAGGAACCTATACTAACAGCCAAGAAGCCTGCGAATCATCCCCATGTTGCTTCAGACCGGAGGAGCTGGTTATGCTGATATGCCATGGATGAATGGCACCTCACTTGGAGATCTTGGCAGTGAGCTCCCTGACAAGCTTGGCTGCAACCATAGCCGTCATCCCGTCCACCGTGTCGCGCTGCGGGTTGAACTCCACCACATCTCCGGCAACAACATTGCCTTGCAGATTGTGGAGGATGTTGAGCACGTCGCGGAAGGAGAGGCCTCCTGGCTCAATGTGAGAAACGCCAGGTGCAAACGCGGGATCGAGGCAGTCCACGTCGACTGAGATGTACACTCCCTTCACACCTTCCCCAAGTTTCTGCCAAAACAAGAAAGGGTTTGACATACGTTAGAACATTTGGACAAAAGGATATTCATACCATAGAACCCAAGGGGACAATACAAATATGTATATTTAGATCTAACTAAGATTGGATGTTATAAAAAAATTACATTGGAAGCTAGAGAAAACGTTGGCCCACTTTTTTAAGCTGTCTTTTTCAGCTAGCTAAATATAACGATGATTGAGAACAGAGTTACTTTGAATCCAACTGATCTTGATGATTTTCACAAAGTGACTGTCCCGTCATTTTGAAGCTATTTTACGAATATGCTAAACCAATATCAAGCCATTTCGACAAAGCATACTACAAAGCCCATCAGTAGATGAAGTTTGGTTATAAAAAGAATACTAGGGAGACAAATGGCCCCTTACAAATTTTGGTGACAAACTAAGCTAATCCCAAATCTAGATCAAAGCTACCAAAATTTCCTAAGTTAACATGCCTAGCATTGAAGGTTCAAACCAAACACCCATGGCCTTGGTTTCCAAGCTATTGTAGACAAGGATAGTCCAAATAGATCTATAAATAGATTGCAGTATTAAACTTAATCCCATGAAAGTTGATCCAACATCTATGGTAGAGATACCAGTATTAAGCCTTGAGGAGAGACTGAAAGCTAAGTAATTGGGCCCATAAGGACCCTATAGTCCACTTGGGCCAAATACAAACGTTGGTATGTCTAATGAATGGGTAATCACAAATTCACAATCATCAAAAGTTGGCAGAATAAACTGAAAAATTCATTTGTCAGGACACTACGCAGAATCATAACACACATGACACATCAGTACTATATGTCCCTAATCATCAGGTTAAAACTGCCCAGCGGATGTAAAAACATTGTGGTGGTCATGTTCAGAAAACTTACCAGACTTTCAAGCTTCTCCCTATCTTTTGAAAAAGTACGCATCTCATACTGTTCCACACCAAATCTCTTCCCCTGCTCACGCCCTTCTTTGGTAATTGATCTAATTCCAACCTGAAAACAATAATGGTTATAGGTGAAACCACATTTTCAGAACAATGATAGTTGCTAGCTACAGAGCAGTCTATAACGCAATACTTCAATATTATTGTTTGCGCCTTCTTAATTGGGGGTTGAGATTAAAAAAGAACCTCCATTCATTAATTCATTCATTTGTTGCCCCTTTGTTTAGATGAGTATCCATTCAATAGTACTATAATAGTTCTGGAATGCATAACTCAAAGAACGAACTGGACTCCCAAATAAGAAATATGTATACAAATACCTGTAGAAGCCTCCTAGCATAGCCTCCTTCCATTATTCTAGCAAATGAAGAAGCATGTGAATAGGTGTTCCCTTCAAAAGCATCGTAGATATCTGGATGTGCGTCAAGGTGAAGAATGTCAACAGGCCCACCCAGCTTTTCAGACACAGCCCTAACAACTGGATAAGATATCGAGTGGTCGCCTCCCAAGACCAATGGCCGAAGAGGATCCTACATAAAAGCATACCGTAGTTAATAAATTACTCTGCTTCAATAGTTTCAAGTTTTGTTCAGGTAAATCTTTGGCCTAAAATTGATCAAGATGTATGTCAAACTTTACCATATCCTTAAATAAACTTCAAAAAAAATATGTTAACTACTATCAAGGAAATAACTGAAACGACTACCAAATAAGTTTTTAAAACAAGAATGGTGGGATAATGTGCTCACTTCCTCCATCACTGTTTTGACAGACTCGCTTACAACATTCATCAATCTCTCATCTTCAACACCACAGTCACGAATCTCTTGTATGGGGACATCACCAACATCAGTTAGCACTCGGGGATCATTCAGTTCTTTGCCTGAACAACAAAAGGATTAAGGTATATTTCCATAGATGCTTCTTACATGCAAGATGTGCTACTAAATAGTTGACAACGTTAGCTGTACCTTCTTCAGTGCTAGAGTTGGTACTCCCACACCAAATGGCTTCCCTTATCCTGGGAGGAGCAAATGCAGGTCCCTGTAAGAACGATGAGTTGTGACCAAGAGGAACACCTAAGAGGCATGCCGAAGCTTTCACACCACCAAGAGCACGCAGCAACTCTGCCTGCATACAAGCAAAAGTTCAAGTCAGGTATTAGCACAACTGTCACTAGATTTCTCGTATAATATAATCCTAGCATGCAGTAATCTTGTAGAAACATAAACTGAATATCTTTATAATCTGAAAACACACACACTTAGGCTGGTTGGTGTACAATTGCTGTCGCTCTCAATGAGCCACAGGTTTATTTACAAATGCAAACAAAGTAAAGCTCAAAATACCACACTCTTCTCTAATTTGTCAGGTATTCAGGTGCAACATAGTTGCTGCAGAGAAAGAGCATAAGTCCATAATAGTTTAAGCTAAGAGGAAGTTAGACTCGAGCTGAAGCAAAAGGCTTCAGTAAGGATGTGTGCAAGCGGGCAGCTATGACCATATATTACTCCTTGGCCCACTAAATAACTGTAAGATGAACCTTAAAAAAACTCAATGTTAACATAAATTGCAAACAAAAAAACCACTTGAGGAACAGGGTAGCAGATGTAAAATGGAGGTGTACAGGTCCAACCCATGTTACCATGATGCATTTCTGATTATTATTGAAAGCCTGGTAGATGGTCAATTCACTATTGGTTCAGGTTCACACAAAAGAAAAAAAAAAGGACATGCAATCCATGATAAAATTGAAGGCTTAGTGAATGGATATTTCCTGTCCTGCCCTACAATATGAGGGAAGAGATGATACTGAAGGTTACCCGCTTTATTTCTTCTCTGGAGGACTTGTGTAGTTGAAACTCTGGAGTACTTGTGTGCTGATCTTAAAAAGTGGGGTGGACAGTAGGGTTGAGCAAGTGGCAATCTGCTAAAGCCTAAAGGCCTAGCCACACCGTAGTAATTTAAGAATCACATGTGAGTAGTGTTTCTAGGATGCCCCCATTGAAGAGATTATTACTACAAGTAGTAGCACAGTAAAGTAAATTGTGCACAAGTGCAGAGAAAGGAAGCAAAGGCCTGTCCTGAGAGTGAAAGAGGAGGGCATATTTAAGTGCAGCAAGTGGAGTAACCAGAATTAACTAGTCGATTAGTAGTATAACTATACAGTGTTAACAACAAAGGGGTCAGCTTCAGTGCACACGCTGAAAAAAAAAGAGAGAGAGAGAGAGAGAAAGACCCCGACTGATACTGACACCAGAACATAATTCCCCCACCCCATCATAACGTTGCACGGTTCAATCGGATCCGAGAGGAATATGCAGCAGCAGCAATGCAGCATCAGGAGAAAAGAAGGGGGCAACCTATACACTAGGATCTCTGCTGGGGCTGGGGCAACAAACAAAGAAAAAAGGTGGGATCTTTAATTTAGGGCACGGCAGGGCAGCAGGCAGGCAGGGGAATCGAGCCAACCGAAATGGAGAAAGAAAGGGAGGGGGTAGAAGGAAAGGCTACCTTGAGCTTGGCGCGTTCGCGGATGAGGGTGAGGGAGGCGTCGATGACCCGGCTCTGCCCGCGCTCCAGGGCATCCGCCGACACCTTGGCCGCGCTCAGCCGCCGGACGTGGTGGATCCACTTGGTCCCCGCCGCCACGCCACCCATCCTCCTCCGCTCCGGCGTCGATGGAGGAATTAGGGATTTGGATTTTCTCCGTGGGGAAGGGAAGGAGGGGATCGATCCAGCAAGAGAGGCAATAATAATGGAGTTGCAATGCACCGGCGGCGGCGGCGGCAATGGCACACTGGCACAGCACGCAAAGCAAGTGAAGAGGAGAGACGTACAGGAGAAGGCAGTAGGCCTTTGTTTGGGCCTTCGGATGGAGGAATTGAGTTTGGGCCAACAAGAACCAGAATGAGATGGGCCAGCCCAGGTTTCAACGTCATGGTTATACGTTGGGTATCAGCCCGTATAAGGCCCACTTAACTAACTTGTCATGACTGAATCTCTCTAGCAAGCCCGGCCTATATTGTTGCTGCTGGGTCCAAGCGTTAACTCGGTCGTTGTTTGTCGCCGGATGATCATGAAAAGCATATTAATTAAAAGAGGTTAATTAAAGCAGCAGCTATCACTCATTTAATACTGAATACTACTACAAGCGACTAATCAATTATTTCTCTCTACCAGCCTAATAGTAAGGTAACCTCACTGTACTGTATATATTGTATAGTAGAGTAAGAATTATTGTATGGAAATGTTAGAGTTCGAGCCTAAATATCGGACTCTTAGGACTTTTGCTTTAAGTATGTACGGAGAAAATATGTCATTATTCAGTAAAAAATATTGTAATATTCGAAAATAAATATTTTAATCACATCTCACTGAAACATTTTTATTAGAACATTTTTCTTCAAAACGATAAAATATTTTTCTACACGCATTGAGACTCAATCGCAGTCACAGGTATCTGATCTGATGTTTTGCCTCCATTGGATGCCCGGGCCTAGTTGCATCCATATATGTAACGTTTACGTCATTTGACAACACGTTAGTTTACTATCCAGGGGGTTGTGTGTCTTTTGGATTTGTCATTGAATGTTAGCCTCGCAGTTGCTTAATTTTGGTCTTTTAGCTAATCGCTAACAATGCGAAGAGGGGAGTACACGCAGTGTGATGGCAGAGCCATACTGTAATTCTAATATCAATTAGGAATTTTAATCTTTATGCGTACAAATATTATACACACGATTACACTTTTAATATAGTTTTATCAATGTTAATGGATTGCCATTGGTTTTTATCTCTATAAAATGGTGCCTCATACAAGGCGTATAACATGATTGCTAATGCTTCATGTATAAAACCTAGAGGGGTGATCAACTAACACTGCACCCTAAATAAGTCGAACATCAATCTACTTTGACATTACAATAGGTATAGGTTAAGTGCTTTCTTTGGTCTGATATGTTCGCCGTTGGTTAGTTTCTTTCTAACTAATCAACGACATATATATAAAAGAGGGAGTATAACATGTATGAGTTATGACTAGCTCGTAATATTGATATGGCAAATAAAATGATGTTTAAAGTTATTGGATATTCTGTCAATTGTACCGCCGTTGAAAATTAAACTTATCAATTTTGTCTTTCCCCTTGTTCATTTTTTTCCTAAATCTCTTCTCAATCTCTAGCTTCATCGTAGAGTAGAGATCAAGGGCATTACTGCTAGCTCTAGCTATATTGTGTGCTATTCAGTAGATCACCGTAGAACAAAGAGCACTACATGAAGAGGCGCATTACTGAGCCCCGTTTAGTTCCCCAAATTTTTTCCACAAAAACATCCATCAAATCTTTAAATTCATATATAAAGCATTAAATATAGATAAAAATAAAACTAATTACACACTTGGGTTGTAAACGACGAGACGAATCTTTTGAGACTAATTATGCCATGATTAGCCATAAGTGCTACAGTAACCCACATGTATTAATGACGGATTGATTAGGCTCAAAAAATTCGTCTCGTGGTTTATAGCTAGCCGTGAAATTAATTTTTTCATTCATGCCCAAAAACCCCTTCCGACATCTGGTCAAACATCTGATGTGACACTTGTTCCAAAAATTTTTGAAACTAAACGTGGCCTACTCGCAGTGGTATTTTGACCATACCAAACGCATAGTTGCTTGTTAAAGAAAACCAATAAAGTGGAAGAATGGGCGACATATACTGTATCATTAGTATGATGCATTTGTCAATCCAACTCTCTGACACTTTGATCAGCATCCTCGGGTCAGTATAAGACGGCAGGCGTGTTGGCAATTTCCCACTACCGCCCTTCTTGACCTGTTTAATTGCCTAACGAAAAAGTATTGTAAATGCTACTACTACTAGAACCTGATCGTTGACCTCTTTGACTCACCTCCTCCCCTCTAGTGTTGTCAATCCACGTCATCGCATTGCGTTCACACGGGGCGGCATCAGGGGGTATGACGTGGCATTCGTTCAGTTCCCACTTTGGTTGATAAAACAAAAAGCTGTGTCGTTCCCCTTTCCTCAAACCAAAGGAAGGAAGAGGAAAAGGAAAATCATCCACAACACACACGAGCATGGCCGTCACACGCCGCCACCCTCCTCCCCTAATCCTCCTATTCCTCCTCCTCGCCGCCACCATCGCCGGCGCGTCGCAGTCGACGAGGTCTCGGGCGGCGGCGGACTTCGTGCGGCGCTCGTGCCGGGCGACGCGGTACCCGCAGGTGTGCGAGCGGAGCCTGATGCCGGCGGCCCCGTCGGTGGGCCGAAGCCCGCGCCTCCTGGCCCAGGCCGCCCTCGCCGTCGGCGCCGACCGCGCCCACTCCTGCTCCCCCTACCTGGCCGGCGGAGGCGGCAGCTCCAAGCGCTCTGGCGGAGCCATGGGCGATTGCGCGGACACGCTTCGGGACGCGGAGGAGCGGCTGCGGCAGTCGGCGGCGGAGATGAAGCGGATGGGGCGGGCCGGGAGCCCACGGTTCGCGTGGAGGCTGAGCAACGTGCAGACCTGGGCCAGCGCCGCCCTCACCGACGCCTCCACCTGCCTC
>CM002482.1:133088-145332 GCA_000325765.3 Leersia perrieri | reverse complement strand
GCATTGCTCTCGTTTGCATCGACAGGCTTGAGGACGTCTTCCACAGAATCATGAGGCATGAACAGAATCCCAAGCTTCAAAGGTGGGAAATTATCCAGTGAAGACATGTCATATCCGGACACTGATGATAGTGAGATATGACACTGCAGAAATACGTCAGAGACTGGTTCTGGAAATATGCTCAACAAACTACTAGTTCTCGTGCTGCTGCTGCTACAGGCAGGAACGTTTCCTTTGCAGCAATACAACGGATCTGGCCGGGAGATTTTGGGATCCAGAGCTTGAGCTTGTTCGGTTCCTCTGACTTTTTTTTTTTAATCCCTGTCACATCGGATGTTTAGACACTAATTAGAAGTATTAAATATAGACTATTAATAAAACCCACCTCATATTTTAGACTATTTTGCGAGACGAATCTATTGAGCCCAATTGGTTCATGATTAGCGAATGTGATGCTACGGTAAACATGTGTTAATCGTGGATTAATTAGGCTTAAAAAATCGTCTCGTGAAATAGGCTTCATTTATATAACTAGTTTTATTAACGCGAACTAAAAAAAGTCCCTGTATCCAAACAAGTTCTTACTCTTATTGGCGATTTTAGACCATGATTTTAACTCTTTGGCAATGTTACATGATACTCGTTTGTGGCAAGTCAAGTTGAGAGCGATTATAATAAGTTGACGTTGATGTGGTGAATGTTATCAGAGGTGTTACAATTTAACCATAGGGGTTATTTGGTGCATTACTTTTATTGACATTGAAGATTGATACTTTTTATGCTGCAAAGGAATTCGTCTTAATGTAGAGATTGTTAGAGATATGATTTGAATTTATACATCTTATGTATTTGGATTATATTTCTAGTAGTTAGATTAGTTTCCTATTAGGATTCTTATTCTTTTTCTACTAGTACTCATCTATTTTTCCCTTTATATATTTCTTGTATGCCGCATGTGAAAGGGGCAACAATCTGTTTTATTTCATGCGTTTTGTATCAACTCATCGATACTGATAGTTGTCCGTGGTTTTTTTCCGCAAGAATTTTCCACGTTAAATCGGTGTATCTATTGTGGCTTGATTTTTCTAACAAGTGGTATCAGAAGTTCCACTGTTCCTAACAGAACCGCTTAGTCAAAAAGTGTTGTAAACATTATTCATATGTTCCCTGCCTCCATATTCATCGTATGGAGGCAACCATGAAAAATCTTGTGTAGGGAGCTGAGTGAGTTCCCTGATAACAGCATCGGCTGTGGGCTTGAAGTGAGGTGCGACCAACTTTGTAAACACTTGACTGTAACCCCATGATGTCTGTACTTTTCTGAAAGGCGTAGCATGAATCCTAACTAAAAAATGTTCTTTGGCACCTTGCAATCTTCATAGATAAAGGACAGCATAGCCTCTATTCCACGCTCCTCAAAACTCATAGGATGTATAGAAAAGTAATGGTATTGACTTCCTTATTGCAATATTTGATACCTTATAGATTTGCCTGCGAAAAGATGCACGATAAGAGGGTCGAAGAACAGATATTGCCGTGGTCTTCCACCTAGCTGAACATACCTCACAAAATCATTAGCACTATCCGCAATCCTCTCAAATCTTCGGAGAACACCGCTGCTTGAGCATTATCATAGCCAATGAATGAGAAGACGAATGATTTTGTTGCATGAGAAACACGTCTATGAAGGGGCTCATCGGATTGCTTTTTCTTCTGCTGATTAGGCCTAAACAGCAAAAGTATTGAATGATTTTTAGGCCGCTTTTGCTGTTAAGCATAAGCCAAAACAGCCATCCGATCAGGTCCGAAATGAGTATTGCTTGGTATCCTCTACGATTTTTTTTTTAAAATTTTCTAGAGGCGTTGCTTGCATCCGTGCAACAACATATCATGACATTCTCAAATCTCAATATGCACACTTCAGTTTCTTTTGCCAACGTAGCAACGGCGTGTGAGTGATCTGCCACTTCCTTAAGGAAGTCTCAATTGCAGACTCCATCTTAATGTGTGCCATCTCCAGCCTCTCAATGCTGCCTCCTTATCCGAGTCCTTTTTGCTGATAATACCAGAAAAGATTCTGCTAATAGCCTACTCAACAATGGCAGATCTGACCGTCTTGGCCATTCTGAGTTACCAATCAGTAAAAAACAGTGCCCTGCTCCTAGGATTAAAAATTGTAGTGTTAGAGTACTATTGCAGAGCTATCAATAGATGACAAAATTTGACACATGTTGTTATTTCAATAGCATAAATGATCTCCCGTTATAACCTTGTGGATTGATCTAGATGGTACTTGAAGCCACAATAAGAGAGCAAGCTGGTACTCTAATAGTGCTTGGCTGCTAGCTAGCAGTTCTCGTTGTAACCAACGAGTGGGCTGGTTTCTAGAGGCTGGCCTTCCAGGGTTTGTTGCCTCAAGCCCTCAACATCTGTCATTGTTTCTAGTGCAATCTTGCCGTCCATTTCCTAACAAAATTTAGGTAAATCATCGGCCCAGCGAAAAGCAAAGAGAACAATGTCTTAATCTGCTTTCGTAAAAGCTGTACTAGAAGTCTAGAACATACAGTACAAGGGAGGAGTAAACCTATAGTAATATAATCTTAAGGGGGAGAAACATAACAAATTTGAAAGAAAAAGTGACATCAAAAGTAACTATTACATCCGTTTTAAAATGTAAGACCTTTTGACTTTTTTCTTCAACGTTTGGTTATTCGTTTTATTCAAAAATTTTATGCAAATATAAAAAGTAATAAGTCATACTTAAAATACTTTTGATAATAAAACAAGTCACAAACAAAATAATACTTTCATAATTTTTTAAACAAGACGAATGGTCAAATGTCGTTTCAAAAAGTCAAAACTCCTTACATTCTAAAAACGTAGAAGTACTGTCAATAGCACTTAACAGATAATTAGTGGATATCTTGCACTCAACATTGGGTGTAAGTACCTAGATAAGGATCCATCCCTAGAATTTAACATGTTTTTTTTTTAAGAAAAGGTGCAACATGGACATGACTTAAGTTGCAATCAGAGACTTCCTTTTTGACGTCATTTGGAACTAAAGACTAGAAAACAGATTTAAAACCATGTTGACAAAAACACAAGTGCTGTACGCAATCTTCTTTCCTACTAGTATGTTGAAATTAAAATTGGAATCAACACGGATATGAGAGCTCTTCCCCTTAATACTAGGAGGAGACAACATCAAATTGGCCAGGTCGGAACTCAAGACTGAAGGTGCTGTTTGGAAATTCACAACACTGCAGGGAACTGAAGAGTAGTACAGAGTACAACCCCCCGTTTAGAATTCTAAAAACAGTTCTGCTACAAGAACTATATGCGATAGTTTTATTCCTGTCAAAGTGATGTGCTGGGTGGACTATGGATCAAGAACAGAGAAAGCCATCAAAAGGAAATTTTAGATCTTTGCAGTTACCAGCTTAGCTACCAGTAAATTTTGCAGGCATTAAGTAAAATTTTGAAGAAAAAAAAGGAATATTCAGTGAAGGACTTCCCTTAGCCTCAGAAGCAGGACTCATGGCGCTAAAAAGGCCATCGCCAGGCCGCCAGCGTCTCCGTCGATCTGCTCCTTCGTCGTCAACGCAGCCGAGGATGGGAGTGGAAGTGACCCCCACGGCAACACCCTCTACCTATGGGCTCTGTACAGATGCAACAGCCCACTCATGAATTAGATGACCTTAATTGTTTCGACGCAATTTTTTCATTCAAACGGGAAGTGAACAGGATGGATGAATGAGACCTCATGTGATTTGAGCTCCTTTAAAACCTCTGCAAAACATCAGGTAGTCAGTCTCCTTACCTGAAGATACAGAGAGTGTAGCATTCAGAACCAGAGGGAAAACCCCCAAATACATTATCATAATGAAACTAAATACTGAAACGCATGAGTTTCACGCATTGTGTAGAAAAAAGCTATCAAATTTCTGTATGCTACATTTTTTTTAGATAATGGATTAATTTTTTTTTGACGGTTCACCGGGGGCGAAGAGCCCACCTGAATATATTATGCCAAAGCAAAATTTTACATAGGGCAGTCATAACCTACGCAAACGCAGGAGCCCTGGATGGATAAGAAG
This sequence comes from Leersia perrieri, assembly GCA_000325765.3. Lineage (NCBI taxonomy): Eukaryota > Viridiplantae > Streptophyta > Magnoliopsida > Poales > Poaceae > Leersia > Leersia perrieri. Next base: position 141,232 of record CM002482.1, on the reverse strand, counting down.
AGAGAATACACGGGGAAATACAAAGAAGAGAAAACAAAAGAAGAAAAGAATATCGAGCATTGACATTTGCCACCAAAGACTCTCCCAACCCTAAACCAGACCAAACTAAGACTAGAACCCTGAGCACCACACTGACTATTCACACGCAGACTTAGAACACCAAGGAAGATTGCCATACACTGTCGGGTCAGTAACACCGGTGGTCGCAAGGCTGTGGCCGTCGAGGATCACCCGCATATAGCCATCAAAAAACCAGCTTATAAGTTGCAAATAGAATCAGCGCCTGCCAACGCCCTAGGGGGAAGGATGCCCTAGAGGAGGGAGGGCCACTGAAGGATGCGGCTGAAGGCCGTCCGCATCAAGTCGGCTTCAGTCAGACATAACAGGTAGCAAGCAAGATTGAACGCCCTCCGACGCCCTTTGGGGTAAGGATGCCCCACAGGTGGGAGGAACGTTAACCAATGTGACTGTAGACACCCAGTGAAGGAGACAACAGGGTGGAGAGGGAGCAGCCTAGGAAGATAAGGGTCAAGAGGGAAGACCGTGGGAGCGAGAACATCAAAGGCACGAGAGAAGAGAGGGCCGAGCGGGAACCAGGCAGTGGCCACAAGACAACGGCGTTGAGAGCAATCTCTATGCGATGCCTTCAAGAAGGAAAACGACGTCGAAAAACACCGCCAACGCACAACGGAGACTGCAGAGGGTTTTCACCCAAACCCGAAGGCAACCACAGCACCGCCGTCTAGAGGACACCACTAGGCCAAACAAGAAGAGGCAGAATCGCACAACGATGCCTCCAAGAAGGGGAACGGCGCCAAGGCGTCGCCATCGTCGAGCTGACCAAACGGCAAAGCTAGGCTTTCGCCAGCAAAAACCTACCAACCTCTGCCCACCATAGCCCAAAACAATAGAAAGCGACGGTGCCCCGCTGCACAAACGTGTCGCTGGAGGGGGTTGGGGGCGTTTGGTGGCTGTCACGACGCCTCCGCGTCCACATGGCCGCCGACGCCCCAACAAAGCACGGCAGGGGACCCCAGCCGTCCATCTCCGCCAGCAGCAGGCCTGGCATCGCCGACCGCTGCCCTGGGATGGCCGCCAACAGCAGGGGCGGGACGGTCGTCACCGCCCACCTCTGCCCCGGGACGGCGGCCAGCAGCAGGCGCAGGACGCCGCTCGCCACTGCCCTAGGACGGCCGCCGCCGCCACCGCGCCACCAACACCAGAGGAACCCCAGCCAAGCAAGGCACAGAGACGCAGTGGTGCAGACGCCGCGAAGCGGCCACGCCGCCCGTTGGCCTCGTTAGCACTGGGCGCGGCCGCGTCCAGATCTGGCACGGGGTGGGCGGCCCCGGCCATCGGCACACCGCCCCGCCGACCAGCACGCCGGCGCCGCATCGAAGCACGCCGGCGCACAGGGACGCCGATGCCGCCACACCATCCCATCTCGCCGCGCATCCGCCGTTTTCTCTGCGCAGAATCCGCACGAACCGCCGAGAGTGGGCCCCGCCGCCGCCATCCCTGCTCGCCGCACAGCAGGCCGGCGGCGGCGTGGGGAGAGGCGGTGAGGGTGGGAGCGGCAGCGCTAGGGTTTTCATCCCCCGAGTCGCCGCGCAGGAGCCGCGCGGGGGCGGACCCGACCTGGATCTTTCATAATGGATTAAATTAACATGGCCTCCACACCTTTTGGGATGTACACAGCCACTTCTTTTTTTTTTTGTCGTAAAAGTACACAGCCACTTCTGTATGCTACAGAAAATATTTTATACAGATACATAGGAACCATGCCATGAAACACAATGAAACTGATCCAATACTGGGACGCATGATATTCACAAGAATGGTGTAGGGAAAGCTATCAGACATATGTAAGCTACCTTGGCTACAAACACATATGGCTAACACAAATATTAGAAACAGACAGTCTAATAGATAAGTAATAGATCAAAGAACTTTAGTTTCTATGATTGAGCCATGCCATGAACGAGCCTTGCGAATTATCTGGGGAACGCACGGCCAAAAGTTTGAGGAAATCTTGCGTTACTTGCTTCCACTGCCAATTCTTTATATGCTCCTCCATTTGAATCGCCTGGCTCTTGTTCCTCCTACCTCGCCGTGTTTTTCTGTGTGCTAGTGGCAACGTTGACATGCTTGTCTTCTCCACACATAGGTGTGCACTGCCATGTTTAGATTTCCATGACATCTGGTATGTGCTTACCTCACCATTGTGGTAAAGATATTCAATCGCTTTGGGTAGCAGCATCTCGTCCAGTTGGTGAGGATGAATATTGACATACTTGGTGTGTTGCTTCTCCCCATCAATTGCCTCTACCACATAGCCTTCTGTTGTGTTAGCGGGCTCGAGGTCTTCCACAGAGTCATGCGGCATGAAGAGAATCCCAAGTTTCAAAGGAGGAAAATTATCAGGTGAAGATGTGCCGTAACTGGTTGCTGATGATCCCTTCAAGTTGTTGTATTCAGATAGTGAGATATGACACTGCAAAAATACTTCAGAGACTGGTTCTGGAAATATTCTTGACATGCTAGTTTTTGTGTTGCTGCTACAGGCAGGAACGCATCCTTCATGGCAGCACAATGGATCTGGCCGGAACCATCGAGTTAAAGTGCTGTGAACATTGTCCCAGTGTTCCATTTTTCCACATGCATTGTATGGTGGCAACCATGAGAAATCTTGTGTGGAGAGCTGAGTGAGCTCCCTGATAACAACCTCGGCTATGGACTTGAAGTGAGGTGTGACCAACTGCAAACACTTGATTGTAATCCCCATGATGTCTGTACTTTCCGAAAGGCGCAACGTGAATCCTAGACGAAAACTGTTCTTAAGCACCTTGTAATCCTCATAGATAAATGACATCATGGCCTCCAGTCCACGCTCCTCAAAATACATAGGTCGTATAACGAAGTAATGGTATTGACTTCCATCATGCAACATTTGATACCTTAGAGATTTACCTGTGAAAAGATGCGCAATAAGAGGGTCGAAGAACAGATATTGCCGTGGTCTTCCACCAAGCTGAACATACCTCAGAAAATCGCTAGCGCTGTCAGCAATTCTCTCAAATCTCTGAACAACAGTCCTGCTTGAGTAGTCATCATTATTTTTGCCGCTGAATGAGATGATGAATGATTTGGTTGCATGAGCAATACGACTAGGAAATGAGGATTGCTTGATCCGCCCTTCGTTTTCTCTGTGTTCTAGAGCGCGTTGCTTGCATCTGTGTAAAATGTCATCACATTCTTGAGATGCACGCTTCAGTTTCTTTTGCCAACGTAGCAACGGCATGTCGGTGATCTGCCACTTGTTGGAAGTCTCGATTGCAGCCTCCATCTTAATGTGTGCCATCTCCAGCCTCTCTATGTTGCCTCCTTCATCTAAATTATCCTCATTCTTGCTGATAACACCAGAAAAGATTCTGCCAACAGCATCCCCAACAATGGCAGATCTGACAGTCTCAATCATTCTGAATTATGAATCTGTAATTTGTGCTTTGCTCCTTTGAGAGAAAATAAAATGGCAGCCTTGTGATTCCAACCTTCTGAGCTGATCCAACTGGTACTTAAGAGTCTTGAAGGCAGAATAAGAAAGCAAACTGTGAATTGGACTATATTTCTTGCAGAATTGCTGTACTAGAATATGCAGTACACTAGGAGTTAACATATATATAGAAAGAAACAGAAGCTTAAGGAGAAAAGGCATTAAGAATTGGAAATGAAGGCGATCTAGATATTCCTGGTCAAGTACGTGCTAGCATCATGAAATATCAAGAGACTAAGTCAAATCAAATCTCTTAGGTTGCATCAGGTAGACTTAATGTGTTAGAAAATCGGCCCCAAAATCGACATCAGCGGCTGACCGCGGAAGCACTAGAACAACGCCATAGGACACTGAGACATGATGTTTTTTTAATGTGGTTCGGACAAGCCTGCTCTACGAGACACTGATTACGAGCACTCCTCCTCGATCCAGCATAATTTCAGTCTACAGGGTCTGAATCTGTATAAATCTCGGTGTCTTGTGTGCTGTGCTTAGTAGGATTTTCCTTGCTGCCCGCCTTCTTCTTCCCCTTAACTCAGGCCTTGGTCTATCGCACCCCTGTGCCGAACCAAAAAAGGGTCCCTGGGATCCCTGCGTGTCGAGCACACGCATCGACAAACTGATATCGAGAAAAATCACCGTTGCACCAAATCTCACGAAAAATTACCACGATAGCCTTATCTTTGTCTTCAGTGACATAGTTCATATATATATCCCCATCATGTTGACCTACGGATCCGGATATACCCTGTACTACCAGACATCCCCGCTGACTCCATCAACGGAATTTTACCGGTTGTTGCCCCGATATCTTAGAAGTCATCGCTGCTGCCATCGACGATAATCAACTTAATCAATGGTCACCTTGATTAAATTAATCAGCCCTGATTTTCTGACCCACCAACTAACCTTGCAGTCACCAGCTGGATCGAACTCCTTTTTCTTCTCGTCTCCATAAAATTTTTCTTCTCGTCTCCAGAAAAATACCAGCTCGAATATTTCCTTGGCCAAAAAATCAGTCTGTTGATTTTTTTTTTCACTTATACCAACCGAGCGGTCAAGGGAAATTTTTTTCTTCTTTTCCTTCGGTCAACCAAACCGATCGGCAGAAAGATCAACGATGATGCTATATACTCTGCTGCATGTGAGAATGAATCATTTTACAAACAGCCTTTGGCAGTGGTTTATATAAGAGCTTTCGTAGCTAGCAGCTAGCGTTTTCATTTGTACACAGAGCACCTGCACTTAACAGATTAGTGGATTTCTTTAGCTCAATATGTGATGTATTGTAAGCACATGAAAAAAGATCCTGGAAAATATGTGATACATGGACTTGACTTGGTCGTACTTGAATACTCCTTTTGCTGACATATGTAACTGAAAGTTGAATGTCGAAGCAGCCTACTGATAGCCATCTCATCAAGACTCCTATTAATGTAATTTGGAATTGGAACTGAATACTGAAATGCTGAAGCGGCCAACTGATAACCATGCGGATGACAGAAGAACGAGTGGTCTTGCCATGTGCCTATGTTGAAGTCAAAATTGGAATTTTTTAGATAACAGAAATGGTTTATACATCTCTGGCCTCTGTCAAAAACACACAACCAATAATTTAGTTGTTAAAAAAACACTCAGAAGGTTATGAGACAAATCCCCACATACCTTTACTATTAATTATCATTAATAGTCACATATATTCTAGCTAGCAAATCTAATGGTACTATGCCGCCAATAATTAATGAAATAAGAGAACTTTGACTGCCAACTCCAAGAGTGTAACATCATTATGCATAGTATCATGTTTCTCATGTAGTAGCATCGTAGACCAAAAGTGAAGTCAATTGGAACACATGAAGATAACATCAAATTACATAGGATTAGATAATTATTTACCATTAAACTTTTATCATTACGGCAACACCAAATTGACCAACATAAAGCGCTAGCTCCAATTATAATCATCTTTTTTATGGGGCTAGATACTCCTTTAAGCCAATTACCAAAAATATTTGTGGCATTACGAGGTGGGGGGATGTTGAACGCAAAAAAAACACACATCTCCAAACAAAACGAGCAACATGATACTCGAAGAAGAGATGTTGAATTATATGCTTGTCACCTCCCCCACTCCACATTTTCTTTTAGCCAAGTTATCTTTTGTTAGGATTATTTTCTGATGAAGAAACGACATAAAGACCATAATCTTCAGTGGAAGCTTTAACTCCTATAAGATATTCTATGGATCCTAACATTAGAGTTCATAGTCGCTATATACGTAGATTTAACCAAAAATTGGCAACTTTTATGAAGCGACCACACAAAGTAATCATTTTCATTTGACAGAGTTATGTGAGCTAGTCTTAGGATCAAATCATTCCACTCGATTAGCTTGGGACCAACAATGGCTCTTCTAAAAAAAATATTTAACGGCATTGTTCCCAGAATCTCTGCCACAAAAGATTGTTTCCTTCGAACCATATCATATAAATAAGGGTATTGATATTTGAGAGCACGAGAACCCAATCGCGTGTCTTCCCAAAATCTTATCTCGGTTTCATTGCCACATCTAAAAGACCCATACCGATAAAAAGGTCCTTTACTTTCATTAAACCGGCCCAGAACTGAGATAATCCTAGTTTATTCGACATACTGAAAAGAGGTTTACCCTTTAAGTATTTATTTCTCAAAAGATCTTACCATATACCCTCACTATTAACCAATTGGAAAAAGCCATTTACTTAACAAGCATTTGTTTTTTATATCAAGTTTTTGGACACCTAATCTACCTTGGTCTTTTGGCCGACATATGTTTTCCCACTTAGTTAGTCTGTATTTCTTTTTCCGGTCATCATTGCTCCAAAAAAAAGCATGACCTATAATAATTGAGTCTTTGAAGCACCCCTTGGGGAATTTCAAAATTGGAATTTGAAATCAACATGGAGTTGAAAGCTCTTCTTTTTTGACAAGAATTTGAAATCAACATGGTCTTTTGAGTTGAAAGCCCTTCTTATCATCTAGAACGAGACAACATCAGAATGGAAAATCACAAAACTGGAAACTAAAAAGTAGAGGCCCAATTTGGGATTCCGAAACAGTTGTGGAACAAATAACATGTGAAATTTTTTTGGGAATGCCCTCAGTCCTCCCAAAGTGCTGGGTGGAATATTTCGCACAGGATTTCTGTTCTCCTTACAAGTGGGACCTGCAGCGCTGCCGAGGCCATTGCCGGCATCGCTGTTGATTTGTCACTGCCACCACCAGGAATGGGAGTTGGAGGAGGATTGTGACACCTTTTTTGTAAAGAAATTGTTTTTAAAAACTTATTTTATAAATAGACCCTAAAAACTAATTATGCCCTGCCGTTGTACCATGGTGCCAACAATGATGGCACGGTGAAAAGGTCCATTCCTGAAGTTAGTTTCTCCATAGGTATATTTAAAAAATAAGTTTTCAAAAAGGACCAAAGCAAAAAGGCATGTCCCTTGTGCACATCAGAAAAGTTGTCTTTGTAGCAAGGAGAAGCTCTTGGTCCAGAAGATTCAACACAGTATAGAAGTGTGGTTGGTGCAATTCAATACTTAACTCTTAAGACCGGATATTTCTCTCCCTGTAAACAAAGTTTGCCACTACAAATCACTGGACACGAATTCTTCGTTATCTACAGCATACTCTTGGTACCGGTTTGAAAATCAAGAAGGAATCATCTACTTTGGTCAGTGTCTTTTCTGACGCTGACTGGACTGTCGATGATCGTCGTTCAACTAGTGGATTTGCAGTGTTTCTTGGACGCAATTTAGTCTCCTGGAGCACACACAAGGAAGCTACAGTACCTCGATCGAGTACTGAAGCTGAATACAAGTCCCTAGCAAATGCGACAGCTGAGATAATTTGGATTCAAACTCTGTTACAAGAACTGAATGTTTCTACTCCACTAGCAGCTCAGATTTGGTGTGACAATATTGGGGCAACCTATCTATCTGTAAATCCGGTGTTTTATACTAGAACAAAACATATATAGGTGGACTATCACTTTGTGCGTGAGAGTGGCACAGAAACATTTGGAAGTAAGATTCATCTCAACAAACGACCAAGTTGCTGGTGAGTTTACAAAGGCCTTGTGTAGTCGTTAAGTTAGGAATGTTTAAATACAATCTCAACTTATGCAAGTTATGATTGAGAGGGGATGCTAGATAGACATAGTTTGCATGTAAATAAAGATAGAATGATAAGAATAGAAGAGCTCTGGATAGAGTCGCATCCCCTTATCTCTCGTAACAACGGGTGGTCCCAATCCTCCACGTAGTGTTTAGCGAAGTCAACAACGAGCTGCCTCTGTACAGCTCATCTCTCTACACCCTTGCAGGAACAAGTTCACAGGAGAGATAAACTGACAAGAGCACAGGTTCGTTGATGCGATCGCATGGTGTCTGTTGACGTGGTCGCATGGTGTTGTGGCATCCGGTTGAGTTGAGCAGCACGACGGGAATGCGATGCCGTGGAGATTGGGCCAGCTTGGAGCGGAGATCCAGGACAGGAGGCACTGACGACGGGGTCGGTGGTCGACGGAGACGGGAGCAGGATAGTGCGC
>CM002482.1:94089-114705 GCA_000325765.3 Leersia perrieri | reverse complement strand
TATATATGTAGCTGGTTTTGATCGATGACCTGATGATGAAGGGAGATGGTCAATCAGTTGATGGATTCCTCCCGGACGTGGAGAGCATGGTCGTCGTCGTCGTAGTCGCGAATCTCGTCGACGTGCTCGACGATGACGACGTGGACGCCGGGGTCCTTGACGGCGCAGCTGCCGGCGACCAGCACCGAGTTGTTCACCGCCTGGTAGTTGCTGTTGGTGTAGGCGCTCACCACGCTCTCCTCCTCCTCCTCTTCCTCTTCGTCCTCGTCGCCGGCCGCCTCCACCACCACCAGGTCCTCCACGTCGCCGCCGCCGGCCACCTCCATCGTCGCGCCGTTGTTCTCCCCGGCCAGCGTGATGATATTGCTGCCCGCCGCCGCCTCCTTGTCGTCTCCGGCGAGGTGCTCGTTCAGTTTGGCCAGGATGCTGCTCACCTCGGAGGCCACGTTGCTGTTGGAGTTAGCCGCCATGATCGATTAAACTGCAACCGTTAGTACCTTAATTGCTAGCTAGCTAATCACACAAGTAAACTAATGGCAATTAATGGATGGATCTTCTTGAGTCTGGCTGCACAAAACATCATGGTTTACTCGTGTATATATACTAGTTAGAGCAGAGCTTACAAATGTTCATGTGATTCTGTTATTCGAGGCTTTGGCTCCAGGGTTTGGGCAAAGGATCGCATCTCGCTTTTCTAGTACCTTATTAATATAGTACCTTATTAATATTTTCCCCTTTAATTAATTATCTTTTCTTGCACTTGGGGGTTTGCTCTTTGCACATCAAAAAATCTTTCAGTTCAGACGACTTAAACCAGACCGTGCATCATACTACTGACATACAATTCCTAGCTTAATCGATCAGCTAGATGTGATCTGTCACTGGCAAAGTGATCAATTAGACAGAATGACACAATGGGCTAATGAGTAAAAAAACTGCCATGAGCCCCCACCATGTATATGACTTGATTCGTCGGTCGATCGATCTGTTTGTACCTTTTCTTTCGGCAACTGACAAAGCATGACTTCACCTGAAAGCAAAGGATTGATTACTAGTTGTGGTCCTTGCGCGTTCAGTTATTGGTCGACCATGTGAGCCCATGACAAGCCTAATTACTTTAGCTCCCTAAACACGGCCTCATCAAATGTCATCCTTAATTAGCTCACTAAACATGGGCTCAGTGCATGCTTATACCTTTAGGCAACTCTGCCTGTGCACGATCTTCTTTACTCTTTTCCAGCCCAAACTGAATTCGCACACAAAATACCAAAATTCTCTATATCCATTGGACTTTCCAGTTCAACTTTTTACAAGAACAGGGAGATGGATTTTGTGTAGAGAAACTTTTTATTTCAGATAATGGAAGACAATGGTCATTTTATCAAGAGAATACACGACCATCTATATATATTTATTTTCATATCCTGAGCCTACATACACATTGAAATAATACTTCGAAATTATCTTTTAAAAACAAAAGATAAAAAACAAGCATATGCAAATTACACTAGTCTTGAGAAAATTCTAACTCCATCCCTGCTTTATTTATTTATTTGGCGGGGAAACTCCATCCCTATTAATGTTTTGTATGCAGTAACTTTGCAAAAAAATAGAAAACATTTTTTCTTATTTCCTATTAAAGTCCTTTTCTTTTTCGGAAATGCTGATGATTAACAATGGATTCTTTTTGGCATAATTCTTTGTAATGCAGGCATGTGGATTAGCCATTCAAATTCAGAAACTGAAAAAAAAATGCACTAAGAAATACTCCCTCTAGATTTCTTCGTTTGATGTTGGTTAGACGTCAACTATTTAAAACCGGAGGGAGTATATACTATGGTGCTTCTGATTTGGGTCACAACATAATGTTTTCTTTACTTAATTTACTGCCAGGTTTTGCCTAACAGAAGAATACACTCCAAAATTAAATTATTTATAACAAATCAAGAAGGATATGTTTATGAAACTCCATTCATTCTACAAGTATGTAGAAGAATATCATCTCTGAAATTCTCTTTTCATTTCTGCACACTTGACTTGCAGCTACTATACATATTCTGAAAAATTAGAGCATTTCTGACTTTCTGTGTTTCCACAAGTACCAGCAAGAAATTAAGCATATGTACCAATGCAATCAGCTGAGGGGAAGTAAATTGATTGTTGCATGTAATTAACATAACGTGTTTTTTATAATTGGATATTTTTTTCCTTAATGCATATATAGATCACAGTTGGTCTTGCACCTTGCAAAAGGATTTGTAACGTAATAATAGATGTTTCATCATTTTTATTAACAATTTTCATGGTATTTGGTACTTCATCCGGTTTTTAATGTAGGATGCCATTGACTTTTAAACACACATTTGAATATTTATCTTATTCAAAAACCTTATGCAAATATATAAAAATATAAGTCATACTTCAAATATATTCAATGATAAAACAACTGATAGCAAAATTAATAATACTTGCATAAATTTTTTAAATTAGATGATGGTCAAACATATGTTTAAATATCAATGGCGTCATATATTAAAAACCGGAGGGAGTACATATGCAAAAATAGAGCATGCATCTCCAAATTTCCAGCTTAACAGTCAACTTGCAGGTGATGCTTGGTTGAGAACTACAGTAGCTATGAGCCTAAGATAATGTTGGACCATGCACATTCGAATTCTTTCGTACAGGGGGAATTCCTGCCTAACCTACCTACCTTTCTCTCATCACTAGTGTCGTTAGCAATAGGCAACACAAAACGTGAGGTCTGGGTTGTTTATATATCTTGTTGCTGTTGCGCTACTGTACACATGTAGTTGACCGATCGATCAAACTGAGAAATTAAAGCATACAACGTGACCTGTCTGGAAAAGAGATGGGTTTGATTAATTTCTTTGGCAAACATAAGTTACTTTAATGTTTTCTACTTCAAAGTTAGCTGGCTGACTAAACTTTCAGAATGATTTCTGTTGGAATATGGAATTCATGCCAAGACGTCGGTTATCGTATCAAACAATTATTGTAACACTTGTTCGTGTAAAGATTTCTGGAGGGTGCAGGTTCACATTTTTTACCAAGCCAAGCTCCAAGGCCAGAGCTTGGCCACCATACAGTAAAAGATTCCAAGCCGATATACATGCCTGACATACTTTGTACACCATGACATTTGTATACTACAGCTACTAGGACTGTTTTTTTTTGACACAAGCTCCAACAAAAACAGAAAAATAAAATAAATGGGAGATAAGAAGAACTGGATTCTGTATCCACACGCATCCTGACTCCAAAAAAAAAAAAACATGCCTAGCTACTTTCCTAGTAGTCTGTTGGACTAAATAATGGTTAAATTTGTACAGCTAGCAGGAATTCCCCGATTTATATAATTTAACTTCCAAGGACGGGTGGGTTCTCAACATCGGTGCCGGCATTTCGCTGCTCGACGTTGTTGCTGTTGGCAGCTGAAGCTGGAGACTGCTGCTGCTGTCTGCGACGACGGCGGGTTTGAGCTGCCGGCGGCTGCACCACCCTCCCTGCCCTCCACCGTATTATCTCAACGATGATGGAGTTGCCTGTCATCCCTACGCCGAACCCAGCAAATGTGGCCAGGATGATCGATATCACGGCTTGCAAATGGAGCTGCATATATACACGCACAAGTTTATTTGATCGATCAGTTGCGGTTAACTGTCAGTCTGCTATAGATAAGTTAAATTCACATATATTCGGCTGCTTCTTCTTACATATCTGTAGAAGAGGTGAGTGAAGAAGACAACGAACAGAAACTGGATTGTCGCATAGATCCACACATATCTTCTTGCCACTGCATTCACAAACGTATTCATCCAATTAATTAAGTCAGTGAATTGTTTCAAGGCAGGACATTTAGCCGTGTACTAATACTATGTCAGTCATACCCATGCTTGTCGTGGTCAAGGATGAGAAGAGGCCAAGGATACAAGAGAAGGGCAGGGAAATTGCGAGCGCAGCAATGCCATCATGGGCAACCTGCATGTATATTTGCAAGTCACACACATGTACACAAGGGAGTTACTACTAATTAGGAAATTGATTTTTTTTAGTTGATTCTACTAGCTACTCCTGTGTGTGTGTTAGCAACAAGAGAGGGACACGTAAGTACGTACCAGCAACTGTTCCAAGAAGCAGAAGTAGGCGAGGATGCTGACGATTACAAGTATCGGTGCTCCCTGCCACATTCTGATCATCCAGTAACAAGATGACAAGCAACCATCAGTTCATACATCACACTACTTAATTCACTAAGTTAATATACCATTGGCACACGTGCATACTTCTAGTTGTAGAAAAAGATGTTTTTGTCTTAATATGTCACACTAATAACATATAAAACATCATGCTTTCTCAAAGTAGGTAACCAAGCTAGCCAACTTAGTACATGAGAATCAGAGATGATCAATACAAACTTTGCAAGTACTAACAGCTAGGAAGAGTAATTGATATGATCGAGTAATTAAGTATTCACCTGAACTGATCGTATCTTGATGTGTTGGCAGAGTTGTTGGTGACACGGTTGGTCTCAGCCTGCATACTCTGAACACGCACAAGGGTGACAGGAAGGTTCTGAACCTCCTCCTTGCAAACCTCACATGTCCTTGTTCCTTTCATGGTGAACCATTTCATGGCACAGTGCTTGTGAGCTAGAGCGAGCTCACCTTTGCATGAACACTCCAGTTTCAGAGTGTCACTCCCTTCAGACAGCTCTACCATGCAGATCCTGCATACTGCCTCTTCCTCTGGTATATCTTCTCCATCTTCATCACCTACTCCTGATGAACAAATTAAAGACACAGATCATTAGCACCATTGATACAAAATGACCAGGAAGTGTAACTGATTTGTCTGATCATGAACAGTAGCACCCACACACCAGGTTCAGTAGGGACTATATCTGGGATTACATTGCTGGTTGTCGCAGGGACTGCTGGTGTAGAAGGAACCACACGGTACACACCTCCAAGTGAATTCATTCTCTTGAAGCTTTTCGCATTATTGAATTTCTTCATGTTCATCGGTAGGGACTGTGACCGGTGTATGTAACCTGTTTTGTCCTGTCATAGGTACAATTCAGATACCCCCAAAAAATCAGTTATGAGCATTCCCAGCAAAAAAAAAAAAGAAGAAAAAATCAGTTATGAGCATAAGCTCTTCCTGATCACAAAGAATTTGGCAACTAATTTCAGTATATATATATACTCACAACAACAGGAATAATTGAAGTTTTATCAGTTTCTTGTGAAACATCGGTCACCGGGAGCGACGATGTTCTTGAAATTCTGGCGTTGAAGAACTTGACTGACGATTTGAAGCTTCCTGCTGGCAGGAGGTTCTTCACTGTTTGTCTCAACATGAAGGACGGCGAGCGTTGAGGCTTTGGGGGAGCAGTACGGATGCTTCTGCTGGAACTCAAACTGGGTGTCGGTGTGATATCTGCAGCTTGTGTCGGTGTAGGTGTCAAGAAGCTGCTTCCTGCCATGTTGTTTACTACTGTTGTTGGTGGTATGTCGATTGAGAGATGTGGCTGGTTTCGATGTTGATCGGAAGCAGTGTCCTGTGATGTAGTAGTACCACTAGTCCCCTAAAATTTAATTAAGGAGCATGTAGAAGCAGTTGAAGACATGAACATTTGTTTGATCAACAAACCAGAGTAACATGTATGCAGAACAAAAAGGTGGTACATTTCATTCAGAAGAGAGATTATGAGGATCGTGGAGGAATCTCAATCTAATCTCAAATTATATGCATAGTTTACCAATTCATCCATGCACCGCACCAAGGGGACAACTAATAAGATAATAAGTAATAAAATATATGGTCCAATGTGAAATTTCCTCTAAGATAATACTAAAAATAAAAAAAAGAAAGGAAATTTACGGATGGCTGAGTGCAGAGTGCAACTGTTGGCTGCATACAGATCGATTAGCAAGATTTAGCTTAGCTTATTTGGCCGGCAGATAAATCATGCATTCCTAAAAAAAGCAATAAGAAAGAGAACCGTGTCAAAAGAAGTTTGGTTCTTTGCAGGATTGAGCTAGTTGTTTGGCCTGAAGATGCATGGAGAAGAGGAGCATCAAGCAGTCCAGTAGAGAGGAAGGCTAAGGCTGGGACACCAAGAACACAACCAGATGACATGCATATATACATATAAATACTAACTCGTACATGCAGAAAGGAAGGGTATGTATGGATGTACCTCCAGTTTCTCCGTCTGCGCCATGGCAGATGATTGTTGAGTTCTTCTTTTTTGGAAGACTGTTTGCCAAACTAAACTTAATACTACTACTCTGCAGTGGAATACTAGTAAGTAAGTGGCTCGAGGAGGGGAGGGCACAATAAATAGGGGATTCACTCACTCGATCAGGGTGCGACGGTGGAAGAGAAATGGAGGGAGTGGACAAGACACGCAGAGAAGACAGGGTGAGGTGGTGGGGAATGAAGGAGCTCCGATCCCTCATGGCTGATGAAGCATTGAGAGAGGGGCTCAAAACACATTCGCCAGACAGCGACACTCTTCCTTTCCAACTTCCATTCCTTTGATTTTTTTTTTCTTTAAAGACTACTCCGTACTTAGTAGTGTAATAGTGCATCACGTATACTCATCAAAATCCTGTCTTTTCTAATCTATCCTAGTTTTCTTTTCTTTTTCAATGTAAATTCCTTTTCTTCCACATTAGCAGGCGCTAAAGTTTTGCCCAACTGATCTGTGTCCAAAGCTTTTACAGATTTGGACAGCCAGATAGTGTGGGAAAATTCTTTATAAATGTTATTGTGCCAGAAAAGTTCAAATGAGAGAAAAAAATTCTCTATCCCACACCTCTTCATTACCTCTCCATTCTCTCTTCTTAATATTATGGGATTATCTTTTCTTTCACCAAAGTAAATTAATCTTGACGACAAATCAAATAATTTACACTACTGTTTTTTCATGAGGTATAGCATATAAATGCCGTGTCGCTTTTTATTAATTACTGTGGGCGTTTGCGTCGGCAAAACCATAAAACTTTAATTGGGGTCAACGTCTTCCCTTTACTGAAAAGTTTGACAATGATGTTAATAACAAAAGCACACGCTTATATACATAAGTACGCGTTTTCGGCTGCCACTGTTTTGGAGACTAGAAATAGTGGCGAAAAGGAATACTGAACTACTGAAACGCGACTACTTGCATTCTGTTTATCTACACACTGATGTATAGCCACTAGTAATATGGATGGATTTCGACGGCTCCAAATGCATGATAGATTGATAGGACCAAGATTGGACACACCTCCTGTATTCACTACAAAAATTCTTTCTACTTTGTGTCGTATCCTCTATATTCGATACGACAGATTTCCTACAAAATTTCATTCCACGTGTGTTACCTTACACTTTTTGACCCAGTGAGTTAGAGAAATTTTACCCAATTTTATTTGTAATATCATTAAGTATTTTTTAGCCTCAACTATGTTAATAAATACTACCCCCTGTTAGTATGTTAGGTAAGCATAGGCTAAAATTCTTTTCAGGTTATGTACTTATGGATTATGTGTGCCACACAGTTCTCAAACTAGCACAGTTCCTTTACAAATTCCCTACATCAATATTGCTTAGGTAACTTTGTCCTAAACGATTTTTAGTTTTTGATATATGACATATATAACTCATCTATATGAATAATTATCCGCGTAGCTATGAAACATTTATGAATAACAAGTAAAATCTAGTTAAAATTTTAAGTTTTTTAAGAAAAAAAAGTTTTAGCAAATTACGAGGTACGAGTACGTCAGTAATTAGAATGATAGGAAAACCTGATACGTGAGTTATGCCAAGAATCGAGCTAGCGACACATGTCAAGCTTAAATGTGGGCTGGTCGAAATTTTTTTTTTAAAAAAAAGAAAATTAAGTGGTTGCTATGAATCAAACAAGTTACATCCCCTGGCAAAAGAACAAGTTCTGAGTTCATCCATTACACGTCCCTTGTTTTAATATACTAAGAGCAAAGCTCACTCCATTCCACGTGTCGAATTCGCCAACCACATGTGCAGTCTTAATTTTTTTTCATGGACAGGGTCAAAGGTTTTAAAACCTTGATACGTGGGAATGCAGTTTGTATTAAGGTTAATTATGGTTAAGAAGTACATCCTCGTGAGCTGATACCCGTTTATGGGCGTCGATGATGACACGTAGGATTGTGACACGCTGGCATTGATCTCTTCTGATTGTGTGACATAAGGAGTCGTCAAGTATTTTAGGGTTTAGTCGGCGCCAACTATTGGTGTAGGATCACTTTGGCCAATCGGATCAATCTCACAGACTCACAGCCACATGATTTCAAACAAACACAGGGAAATTCTGGTCATACTCTGCAAAAATAATTTGTCTACATATCAATACGTACTTCACAAACAACAAAATTCAATGAAATCAGCCGCCCTTTTTGAAAGAGCATTTTACTGTATGGTATGATGTAGTCGGCCGGCTCATATATCAGTCTTCCTGATCCACAAAGAAAACCAAAATAGGTGTATTGCTTTGGCACATAATTAATCTTCCAAGAATTAATCTCGGGATAATGCTGATTAGACACAAGGAAATGATATGAAGAAATATCCAAATGTTACTCCCTTCAGATTAAAAAAATGGATGCTTTGGACAATACCAAAGTCATATTTTTAAACTTTGATTATAAATAATTTTAAAAATACTCAGTTTAGGAACATAACAACCACACATATAGAAAATACTTCAATACAATCATAGGTTTATTATTGATATTTATATATGAGTATATAAAAACATAGTTAAAGGTGTTTTTTTTCCCGTACAGAGGGAGTAGTATTATTGGCCACAAGTATTATTATTATTACTGTACTTGTACTAGTATAGTACTCTACGTTAGTATTCTCTTCATTCTTTGTTTATCATTATATAATGTTTGTGTATCAAAACTAAGGATAGATTAAACCACATCGATTAAAATGTTATGTATATGTTTTTTTATAAAAAATGCATCAATTAAGACATACACAATAACTCTTTTAATATGCACATATTTTTCTGTAATGTATTACTTACTAACAAAATATGCACCCATGCAGTTATATGGTGAGCAATTGTGAGTACTCCCTATGTTTCAATTTACTTGTCCTTCTAGATATTCTCACACTAAACAAGCAGGTATGACAAATTACTTTGCTACCCTCGATAACTTCATCTAATCATCTTTTCCAAAGCACACGCTAAATTCATTTATGAGAGGACTAGTACTAATATGACTACGCTAATAAAAAGGGTAGGAAGGAAAAAAAAACATCCTAAAAGTGGTTTAGAAAGTGAGAACAACAAGTATTTCGACACAAAATTTAAATACTAGAGCAATAAGTAATACTTGTTCAGATTACCAAGATACAACATAAATAATGTACTGATGTAAGAACAACATATACCTCCGTTTTGAATTACATCTTATTAAAATTTTCCATAATACATGCATCGATTAAGACGACATATACATCTGTTTCAAATTACTTGTCGTTTTCAGTTTGTCCTAAGTCAAACATGTTAATTTTTTACCATTAATTTTAAGAATTCCGTATAATTTAATACCGTGTTAATTATATATTATGAAAGCATTTCTTATGGTGAATCTAAAAATATCAACAATAAAATTTCAAACAATATGAGTCGTTATAAATTAGTGATAATTTAAAACGGAGTACTAGTTTAGATGGAGGGAGTACATATTACTGTAGTAAATGTTCATTACGTCCATCTATTTGCAGGCGAGGAGAGAAGGGATTGGATGGCTTTGTTGTAGCGAATGCACACAGATTCCGTAGCCGTTTTCTTCAATTCAGTGGTTGTTAGGTCAAAAAATTTAAGAAGTGCTGTAGGAATAGAGGTGTTCCTAGGGTCAAACCACGCTCTTAAATACTACTGCTAATCCATGTCACATGCAGTGTCCACCCAGCAATGAGCAGCAAATGGGGTTGCCTCTCTCTCTGCCTTTGGCATCATCAATAAAGGATTGCTCTCGTCCATCTTCAGCTTGACAAGATATGATTCTGGACCTACTACACCTCTGCTTTTTATTATGCCGCACCATTCTTCTCTTCCTTTTTCTTTTCTTGTCTTTTCTTTTCTTTTCTTCTCATCTTGCGATGAGATAGCTATTGCTACTGCCGTGGCCATTGCTTTCTAGTACAGTGGGCACCATAACAGAAATCGACTCCATCTCCATGTATTTAGATATTTAGTGTTTATGTAGGCCCTGCTTTACCTGATTCAGCCAATTAGTAGGAAGGAACTGGACCATCTCTTCACAAGATTACATACAATCTTCGGCATATCTATTACTAGTACTGTTGTTTGCCATGGCTGGGCCAAAACACTGGGTCCAGTACCCAAGTACGGTTCTCCCTGACAATATTACCAATGCATAATTAAAAAAACTGTAGTTCTGGCAGATGCATGTCATTGGTTGAGTTTCATCTTTCAGCGTGGCTACTTTATGGTCGATGATCTCCCGTTACCATGGAAAAACGAGATGTTTCTAAATGATGTTCCAGCTGCAACAATCAATTTTCATAACCTCTGGATCCAATAGTACAACATACAGCATCATGTAACATACCAAGAAAATTTTAACAAAGATCAAAATCTCTAGCAAGAATTCAATGCGCCGGCTACTTGTTCACCTCTCAAAAAGCATAACCATCTCACAATGCGAGGTGTGGGGGAACAAATCAACAGCCATGGCTCTCTTGGGAACAAAAGGTTCAGAGTTGGGCATTGACTTCGTCCGCTGTCTCGCAAGACCAGCGCTGCTCATGGTTCGCCATCCCCGGTTTCCTTTGTTCTTTTCCTGTTTCTCAGATGATGGGGTGCACAGCTCAATCGCATTGGCAACTAGACTATCTGGATTGCAGGAAATGTACCTGGTAAAATAAAAAGAGATCAATTTGAGAGCGTAACACAGTAAGAAATGCCACTATCTTTTGCCAAAACACTTGAGAGGATGCTGCCCTGATCTTTCAGGAACAGGAATGGTGCCGGTACTGTAATTTAAATTGCAACTGACCAGCACTGATACAAAGATGTTTTAATTTCTTTAATATTAAAGCTTCAAGAGACAAATAGCAAAATTTCTAGTATTTTCATCTAAGATTAAGATCTGATTTGTATAATATACATGTAGCAGAAATTAGGTAGTACATAAAATACTTACACTAGACGCCGAATTCGTGGATGAGTCCTCAATGCCTTGATCACCTATCAAGTTCAGTGCATAAGATTGATCCTCCATGGAAGGTTCATAACAATAAACAAACTCAACATCATACAGTATGAACAAAGACATATTGCACATGCATTGGACCAATATATTTAGAATTAACCAAGGAATGCATTTATTGGCAGCACATGCATGTGTATGGACAAGTTCATATGCAGTATGCATATGGGTTCAAATCAAGTTTCATGGTAAGTGAGATGCATATGGGATTCAAATCAAGTTTCATCGTAAGTGCGATGCAGATATGACTTATTGCTTCATACTCCCCCCATTCCAATTTGATCAACGTATATCTAGACGCAGAGACCAAGGAAAAAACATGGTGGAGAGGATAAGTTGCATGCAGGGATTTTCAGTTTATATTTTTTGGAACTTGCAAATATTTTCCTTGCATGTAGGGAGTTTAGTTGCATGCAGGGAGTTTTTTTTTTTAGAACTATCCAGCATTAATTATGCATGCACTAGGATTGGATGTGAGGGTGGCGTATTAAGTACTCCAAGAAAAAAGTGCCCCATAACTTGTACGCCGATCAATTATATTTACATTATCTGTTAGTTGCATGTTGTCTTGAGCTACAGATGCTTCAGTTAATGTTGGCTCCCGTAAAAGATCAAAAGCATGCAAAATAAGACTGGAATGGCAGTTTAACTAAAAAAAATGGACCAAAGAAGGATCTAGTCCGGTCAAGGTCCGGATGTTTCTTCCATCGCCTGCTTTGAGCCATGTTACACCTACTCAGGCATATATTAGTTGACTTTAACCAGTAGTACCCAGTAAATGTTAGGTAGAAATCTCACACATAAACATGTAACACAAATTTTATTGTGTAATTAAAGAGCATATACATAATCTATATTCTTGGTTAAATTTATTAGGAAGATGTGGATTAGAATAATGTACAATACAAATAAAAAAACAATTTTCCTATAAAAGATCACAGTTCAGTCAGTGGCTTAACATGATTCAAGGGCTTTGTTGAGTCAATCATCATTGATGAGACAAGTTTTAATAAGGATGCATCAAAGGAATTAATGTAAACATAGTATGATCTCTCACTCTGTAGGCATGCTTTGAAATTTGAACAGATGCTTTTGGTAATATGGTCATATAGAGGAGCAAACAATTGCAACAAGAACAAACTAAGGGATTGAAATTTACTCACCGTAGGGTGAAGCCCAACACGAGGAGGATCTACGATAGCAACAATGTCCTGGAATTGACATGCAGTAGTTGCGGTCACATCATTGTTCGAAGTGGAAGAACCACCCTGACATGTCTTGCTCTTCTCCAAACAGTCAGATACTTTCATGTCAACAGGCTCACTGATCAACAATACTTCGCCACAGATATCTTCTCCAACAGCCTCAGCCTCATTGTTTTCATCATGGCTACCTTCCAAACCATTGCTATCCCTATCAGTGGAAGTCCCTTTTATCTCATCAATGACAGAAGAACAATCAGCTGATGTGTCCCTGAATTGCTGGTCTTCACCACTGTCCTTTTTCGGCATTAAGCTGTCCATATTTTCGCCATTATTCTGAGAATCATCAGTTGCTTCCTTATCTTTTGATGTAACACTTACTTCACCTTCAGAAACAGGAATTTCCTGCTGTGGTGAACCAAGGTATTCAGTGAGAAGAGACCCCATCACGTCTTCGGCCTGTTTACTCCCAAGATGGAAAATTCAGATGAGTCTGCTGTGGTGAGTATATAAAATAGGAAGTCAAAGAACAGTGAAAAGGATTGACGTCATGGTTGCTACAGTGCGAGTCAGTGACAATAGAGTGACAGAAACTTCTAGGAATATAAGGGCATAAGGTTCACCTTCCCACAGACAAAGCGACAATTTTCAACACCGTTAATGAGCGCATTTCTCTGAGCATCAGAAACAGCTGATTCATTCATTTCGATTCCAACAACCTAGCACAGTTAACAAGGAACTCACTGAATCAATCACTGACTATGCCTCACAGGGAATTTCAAGATTTCTGCATTAATAGAGAGCCCAGCTGTAGCTGTGCATTATACTGAAAATAAAAACGATATTCACAATCACATATAATGTATGAAAGAAATCACCATTCCGACACGGTGTGCTAAGGTCAGTCCAATTGTTCCTGTTCCACAACACACGTCAAAAAGTAATGTGCCCAAATTGAGATTGGCCCAATCACCAGCAAGGGTATATAATCTTTCTGCAGCAAGAGTATTAACCTGTGTAATAGTGAGTCATTACCAAACTTGACCATAACAAACAGTGGACAAAGCTGTCTAAGTTTTGAATTACCTGAAAAAATGCTGTTGGTGATATGGAAAACCGCAGATTGCTGATGTGATCATGGATTCTTGTTTTATCCACCATACCTTCTGATTGATCTATGTTTGGCACCATTAGAGGGATCAATGGACAATCAGCTGGTGCAGCATTTGAAATTCCTTTGTGATCCTGCATGAGCAATAAAAGATTCCACAGTTGCAAATATATCAATATAAACTCTGTAAAGTTTGATTACAACGTAATATGTTCTACCAGTACACAGATGTACCCCACATAAATGCACTTTTTGAACCCTTATGAGCGATTATTAAGATATTTTTAATACAGTAGTAACTCCTAGATATTAGTGGGTAGCATATTGAGTTACAGCGTAAGATACCTACAGTATAGGATAGTAAAATAAAACCTTCAGAAGTAGTCATTTTAGACAAGTTGGAATGCTGAAAGGGAAGCAAACATAGATGTCTTAGTTCCAGATCAGGAGACCCAACTTACTTGCACTACTATAGTTGTTAGAGGCAATGGAGGTGTGCATGTTGCTGCTCCTTGTTCCAGGGCAACGGTCAACTTGTCAAATTCATCTTTCATTAATGCCTCATCAACACCTGTTGAGCAAACCTAAAAGTAGGAACTCAGATAATACTGCCAGTAGGAATTGCATTCAAGTGATCTACAAGACTCGTAGCAAACAATGCATTTTGCTTTTTGATGTTATAATCTATTTGTTCCCTTGTTACACACCTTTGATCAGTACTCATTCAAATATTATGCTCATCAAAATCAGTACAGTTATGATGGCATGAAAGTACAGATCCTAGATTTTTTGGCCATGCTGTGAATCTCAAGACTAATATATTGAAGAGTTCTGGCACTCCTATTCAGTGTATGGAAGAGGATCTAGAGGTCATCTCTAATGAGCTATCTTGAGAAGTAAAGGACTTTCCGTGTACTTACATTAGCCTTCCTCTCACAATTCATAAGCCTGCCAAGGCGGCTCTCTTGTCAATGGTCGATAAGGTGGGCGACAATCTTCCAGGCTGGAAAGCCTCCCTCATGAACAGGGCTGGTAGGCTTGGGTGGTCCTCGCGGCGATTTCTAATTTATGGTGGTAATGGATCTAACTAAACGAGTGATTAAAGCAACTGATAAAACACAGAGGTTTTCTTTGGAAAGGTAAGAGAATGCTAAAGGTGGCAGTTGCCTTGTCTCTTGAGAACATGATTCTAGGCTGCATCATTATGGTGGTTTTGTGGTATTCATAACATGTAGAAGTTAGGATGGGCTCTACTCATGCGGTGGCTGTGGCTTCAAAGAACAGATCCCTTGCGGCAGTGAATCAGTTTGCCCATTCAAGTGCCACAGTGTGCACATCCCTTTCAGTGTTGCAGTGGTCAATACAGTTGGTAATGGTGAAAGGTACCAAGTTTTAAACCGACCGATGGTTTCAAGGGAGAACTAATGGGCCCCTAACCTCTTTCGGTTGATCCCTAAAAGGCGAAGGAAGCACCACACGGTAGCAGAAGCTCTAACTAACAGAAGATGGGTAGATGATACACGTGGAATTGGTGGATGGGCTGTTTTTACAACAAAATGCCCCAGATCAGCATGTTTGGAAGTTCTCAGGGTCAGGATCCTACACAAGTCTGCATATGATGCTTATTTTGTAAGATTCATTAAATTTGCCCCTTGGAGGAGAATTGGGAAAAGTTGAGCCCCTGTACGGTAAAAATTCTTCATGTGCCTCACCTGGATGCCTGCCCACTATGTGATCAGAATAGGGACACAATCCAGCACCTCTTGGTTACTTCTCTTTTGTTTATCTTGGAAAAGGTAGGACAGCCAGCAGTAGCATCTCAACATTCGACAGCTCGCTTTTCTAGCTGATTTGTTCAAATGATTAAGGATGTTCCTAAGGAGATGAACAAAGGGTTGATTTCTTTAATTATCCTAGTAGTGTGGGAAATTTGGATGCGTCGTAATGAGTATCTTCAACAGTACAAGAAGTTCAGCTGGCCATGGCGAGAGAGTGTGCTAATGTCATTTTGACATGACAAATCTTGATATTTTTTCATATATTAGTTTTCAAAGTTTCTCAAGTTTAATTGAGCACATTCTAAAGCAGTATCTAATTGAGAACAAGGTACTACCTGAACAATAAGCATGACTTCTGATATTTGGGTTTCTGCATTCTGTGCAACAGCTTGAGCTGAACATCTTCCCTCCCTAACCTAATACAACAAGTATAAGAAATTGTTACTCTCAGAATAAATAAGATTGTTAAATAAGGCACATAATAATGCCAACAGGAGATGAACATATAAGCACCCACTTAAAGAATTGAAAAGCTTTGAGAGATCATACTGTGAATTGACGCCAAAATCCACAATTATCAATTCTGTTCCACACAGGCAAGCTTGACGACTGCAGAAAGTCTTGGAACATCAAAGCATAATTACAGGAAATTTCTGAGACATTTGGGCAGTCAACAGGTTCCTCAACAGCAGTCACGCCTTCCCTGAATTTTGTTTATCAATCATTAGAGCTGGAGCATGAACAACATACAGAAAATAAAAAGGCAAACGGACCTAAAATTTCCAAGCATAAATCCAACCGTCTTCTTCCCCTCCAAAGAAAATCCCACAGAGAATTCGCACTTGTTACGGTATCCATTAATCACTGGGGACTCCAGAATGCCTTCAAGCTTGCAAGGAAGGCCACCTAAATGATTTAAAAGATAATCATGACAAACTAATGAGCTTAAAATGGAACCAATAGAAAGCACAATACTAAGACAGAAGGTATTAAACTCCAATTCAAGTACATATAGTCCACCATACTCCATCCATTCCCAGAAAAAAAACAAAATTTATAGATACAAGCTTGTCCCATAAAAAACCAACTTCTACTTCGTTACCTACCCTCAGCCCGCGAATCAAGATGTTTTATTCCTTCAATACCCCTCACATGTCCATCCACCAATACTACTTTTACATAAAATAGAGTCATTTTGGTATTTTTTTACTATTGTTGCATTGGGATTCTAGGAATCCCTCTTTATTGGGGTAGAGGGAGTAGGTGATTAGGAGCATATGACTTCCATTTAACTCGAGCTTGCACTATGAATTTTTAGTAACATTAACTAAAAACCTGCCATCTCTAATCCTAGTTTGAACTCTTATTAGGATGGATATTATAACAAAAGTTATACACGTGGACCATCCAAATCCACACTATACTTCTGCCATTTTTACTTTTAGCCATCAAAAAAAGAACTCTAGTATTATCATGTTCTATCCACACTATCTTATTGCAGAATTGTATCTAGACCGACAATTACTAAGAATATCTTGTATCAAGCACAACATAATCAGAGGGTAGGAGGCTACCAATTTCCTTGGATTTAAAAACCCAATCTGGAAGGGGAATGGCAGTTGGGCAAGCTTTCCTAGCATTGCGAGTCTGAAATTGTAGAAGATAACAAGGAGTTACTGACGGTTCAAGTAAATAAATAGCTGAATATTAAGTACAAGAAGACTATGGTGTTGATCTTACAAGCCTCTTCAGTATCTGTGCAATAGAATTCTTTTTGTGCTCTAGCTGATCATTATAAGACATGTGGGCAAGGGGAGTAACTGCGTCGCGGACACTTTTTTTACTTGATATTGCTGCTTCAGGTGCAGATGTCCCCCCAGGAGGAATATCAACACTAGTACCATTTTCTGTTGATACTCCATTGTCAGATACAGGCCTTTCTGGGTGCAACTTTTGATGGGACCTACGATTGGCATCTGCTATCTTTATTTCCTTTCCACCAGATTGGTTCTCTGCAAGTACCTATTCAAGTTAAGAGGCAAGTAAATAATCACTTCCCAGGTGCTCAAACGATTGCCAATATGAACATATGGAGAATTACCTCGATAGCATTCTTCAGCTGTTCAATATTTTCAAAAGTCACAAAACCAACAGTCATTCCCTTCTTCTTCTTTGCTGTTGCATACGAGATTCCCTGCATCACCATGAATGAAGTTATAGCATTTAAGTTGGCATAATCTAACATGATTTCTGCAAAGTTGCATCCTTCTTTCTAGGAATGAAAAGGTTATGCTCCCTCAGTTTTGCAAGTTGTCTATTTCCTTGGTTTAAGTGCATAATGGGCTTGAAGCATTGTGCAAAAATTGCAAAATGTAGGGAGTACTGGACAGGCATGCAATTCTATGTCTTATTAAAAAACTGACAATGGGTTTTACATTTTTAACATTTTTACAAACCAGATAAACATGCTACTTGCATGCTTGAAATCATCACCCCTTTTTCTCTTAATCAATTAATAAAAACTCTAATTGCGTTTCATAATGGTGCTGAAGATGATTTTTCCTAGCACAACTATAATGTTAATCAGAGCCAGGCACAAAGGGCTCCGGGTCAGCATCGGCAAACCCAAAAATCCAGATGTAAGATGTACAGCCTGCCACCGAAATATCGAGTCGTGCATGTGCAGGAGTGTGTATGCGTAGAGCTTTCTCGTCTTGGTCTTGGCCGTTCCTATTGACAGCACAAGTGAAGCCATGAGTGCGATAAGTGGTGATGGCAGCATGGCGGCGCCTGACGTGGTGGAGTCCACTGGTCCAGCACAAACCATAGCACATTTGAGCCCCTGGCAGGCTGCCCCTGACTCCAGAGTGGCTGGGCCTGAGCTCTGAGGTCACACTGATGACTCAACGTGGTCACACAGTGGCCTGTGTGAATTGGGTTGACGGCAGTGGAGGCCAAGTCCATTTCCAACAACTGGAGGTAGTGACCAGACTAGCTAGGTGGCTAGCAGCAGATCGCTTAATATTTTTCAACTTTTGAACAATTTTACATCCTCTAAATCATCGATCCTCTTTCTCTAGATGATGAATTGATATTTGATTGAAAACTGAAATGTAAAATCAGTTAGTTTAAATAGTAAAGGCATGTTTTCTGTGCTTTGGGTAGCTTTAGATTAAATCAAATATGAAGATGAACATGTTCAATGTATTCAATGCTCCGATCTGACAGTAACATATGGTGGTGTAGTAATCTATTTTTAGCCTAGAATAGAAAAAATAATATAACCACCATTGTGTGATATCCTTCCTTGTGATGTAAGGCAAGGTGATGAAATTCCAAGCTTTCTTGCTTCCAAAAAAAAAAAAAAAAAAAAAAAAAAACATTTGGACCAAGCTAAGTGAAGTGATACATGAGCTCTCTATGGAGTTGAATGCGTTGATAAATCGTTTCTCCCAAACTAAACTAATTCGGAATCAGCATCATCTGTCGATGCAAAATAGGAAGACACATGAAAGAATTAGTGTACTTGCCTTGTCTTGGAGGAAGGTCTTGAGCCTGTCGGCGGCCCATCCCCTCGGGAGGCCGACGAGGCACTTATCCAGTGCAGTGTCGTCGACGGTCACAGTCTCCTCCTCGACCTCCTCCTCGGCGACCTTGCGGAGCTTCTTGGCGCGGTCGGAGGTGGGATCCCACGTGCCGTCGGGGCGCGGGCGGAGCTCCTCCTCGGAGTGGGCATAGCGGCAGGACTCGCCGTGGCTGCACCCGTCGGCGGCGGAGACGCCGCGGCGACGGAAGAAGGAGCAGAGGCTCGTCTTCCACATCGGGTGCTGGCCGCTGTTGCTGTTGATGGTGGCATCCTCCTCCCTCTTGCGCTTCTCCCCAGCCCCAGCGAGGTCGGACGGCGGTGACTTGGTGTTTTCCTCCATTGGCGGCGGCGTCGGCGGGGGAGGAGGAAGGAAGGGCAAACTAGCTGAAGCTGCTGCTGCTGCCTTTTTTGCTTTCAGTGGAGCGATACCAATGCTGGCCTATTACTGGCCCATTACTCGTTTTTCTTTCGGGCTTCAGTGATGGGCCTTTAGTTTACGCAATTGATTTTGTTGTATTTAGTTGGGCCTCTAATGCAATATTATAAGGAAGGAATAAGTCCAATTTGACTCCCTCAAGTGTACACGGAATCTAAATCGTATCTACAATACAATACATTTTAAACCCTGAACTTCTAAAACTGTTGCAATTTGACTCCTCCAGCGGTTTTGCTAACGAGGCGGTGTTGACCCGATCTTTATCCCACGTGGCGCTTATATGGCATTGGAATTAAAAAAATATATGTGGGGCTCACATGTCATCTTCTTTCTCAACCCTTCTTCCTCCCCCTCTATCCCTTCTCTCTCTTTTCTCCCTATTTTTCTATTCCCGATGATGGTGCCGGCGAACGGCGGGGATGATGGCGGCCATGGCACCATGGCGGCGACGACGGCGACGTAGCACCATCAATTAGTTGTCCTCCTCCGCAACAGCAGCCACGTCGCGTCCTTGTCGGTGAAGGGCAGGGGGTGGCAGTGCTTACCGCCTCGAACCACCCGGGCGTTGCTCGCCACCACTGCCCGCAGCCTGCCGCCAGCGTCTGCTTCTCCTCTCCTCATCGCAGCCTCCTACGCGCCGCGTCAATGCTCCGGCGGCGTCCCGCTTCCCCTCAAGGTTCTGCCTTGGCTTTGGCTCCTCCCCCCACTTCCTTCCTATCTCAATCCCCTCGCTGCCATGTCGTCCGTCCGTCCAATTAACGGTGTGGCGGTAGGTGTGAGCTGGCCAGTTCGAATACGACCACCGCCGCCTCCCGCCTCAAGCCTCCCAGGAGCCGCTCGCCGCCGCTGCCCCCAGCCCGCCGCCAACTGCGGCGCCGGCCTCGACGGCCAGATCTGGAGGGACGTGGCGGAAGCCCGGTCACCGTCGAGCTGGGCCGCTGCTGCTCGCCCTCCGTAACCTCCGCGCCGCGCCCGCCCTTACTGGCAGCCAGAGAAGTGCGGGAGTGGTGGCCAGTGAAAGGCAGGACGGTGGCTGCTAGCCGCGCCCCAGCCGTGATCTCCCCTCCACCGCGTCAAGGGGCGCGGTTGTAGGGGCGGCGGTGGGCGTGGGATGACTTAGCAGCGGCGGCGGGCACGGGAAAACTCGGCAGCCTGCGGCAGGGTAGATGTGGCCGTCGGGGGAGAAAAAAGAGA
>CM002482.1:75238-93989 GCA_000325765.3 Leersia perrieri | reverse complement strand
TTTCTATTCGACATTAACTTAACTCATATACTGGATGCAAGTCAAAAAGAAAAAATAAAATTAATTAGGAAGTGTTTGTATAATCTTAGACCACACCATTCAGTTTAGGAGGTTTGCAATGTTCATAAAATAATTCTAAGGCAATAATAAAAATATGTGAGTTGCTACAAAGACTTTGCCACCAAACCATTTAGGGGCACACAACCAGTATTACGAGCCATCTCCACAAACTCTTAGGCTGTCCATGTCATAGAAACCCTGAGGGCAATTACAAATCAGTCCCTAAACTCAGAGAAACCTCCAAAGTTCTTAAACCTGAGGGACCGAAATGTAAAGATACAAAATATCTCACCAATTTTCCATCAGTTGGAAAACAGGAAAAAATCTCTGAACTATCCACCTAACAAGCAAGCTTAGGTGTCAAGCATAGGAGCAGCCAGCAAGTTCCAAGCAAGTGAGTCACCATACCATCACCATTTACACATATAGCCATCGACTGGTAAAGCACAGCAGCCGCAGCTAGCAGCTTGCTGTAGAATGGCAATCACATCAGTAGTTCAGCCATTTTCAGGCTCAAGAGGGCAAGAGCAGTAGGTGTGCTACTAGAGCACCATCGCAGCAGCAGTAGCACCAAGTAGATCGTTGGGGCATCAGGTCAGGTTAGTGGTAATCACAGCCATAGTTTTCCCATCCATAGTTGAGAAATCAGAGAGACCCAATGCAATATTTTAGCACAAATCAACCAGCTCAGCCATAGTTACCTTAGGAAGGAAATCAGACAGTCAAACCAGAGGAGGAGAGTAAAATATGCTTGAGCTTCGGAAGAAGCAAAGAGATCCATATAAAGAAAGAGATGAGGGAAACATCAAATTGGATCAGGAAGCAAAACCAGCAAGGAACAAGAAATTGGACAAATCAGTAAGTAGCAGGTCATTGTGTCAATCAATAAGAAGATGACTGAACTTCAAGAAGAGGGGTTTCAGTTCCAGGGGGAAGATCTGAGATGATATCCAGCTAGCTCATGGATTTCTTCAAGTTCCAGTCTTCCAGTAGGACTTGGTGTTCAGCTCAAGTAGAAGGAGCAATTGCTTAGATTCCAGAGAAGCTATGGCCAAGAAACTAGGACCAACTGCATAATAGGAAAAGGAAATCATTCATCTGCCACACTAAAACCATCACAGGTAATTAGGAGGTTAAAAGGAAATTAAAATCACCCCTGGCATGATTCTTCTTTGATGCATATACTAGTATGAATAGGAGTTGTGTTCACTTGCGTGTGATAGTGATACCAATGGCATTTCAGATTCAATAACTGAACCTTGTAGATGAAATTGGGATTAAAAGAATAGGTTGTACATATAATTCTTGATTTCTAGGTCAATGAATATTAAGGATGAAGTCTTATAAGATCTATAAGTACATAGAAGCTCATAGTAGCAGAAGTGCTATAAATTGACAGGAAACATAATCTATACTAATCTGAATCAGGGAGCATGTTAACAAGAATACATAAACAGGAAGCCGACCATGCTTAGAATTGCATAGGATGTCAAAATAGTCTATAGCAGACAATTTGGTCCATTAACTATCTAACCATTAGGATGAGCATAAATAGCTGTACCACATGGGTGGATTAGGATACTTCGATAAATCATGGAATTAATAAGCAGAAATATTAGGAGCAGTTAGACATCTAGAGAAGTTTTAGTCATGGTATGCCTAACTTCAAGTTCAGATTTATAGCACAGGATTCAGCATTTATCTAATCAGTAAATTAATCTTACCTAAGGTCAAAATAAATGGATAGTAATGCTTGGACTAAATTATAGTGTTTTCTAGAGAGTATGTATAGGGAACTAATCATGCATGTTAATGTATTGTTCAATGCATTTTCTCAATTATATTTGAAAGCATGGTTAAGGAATAAATCATGTTAAACAGATCTTAATTTCAGTACTGTAAAATATATGCTTTCTGCAAGCATTTCATCCATTCATGGCATATAGGCATCACCATACAGAACAAACAAATACTGGGCAAGAATCTTCGAAGTTACTGTCACCACCAAAGTCATAGCACTATTCGGTTGACCATTAGGATTAATTCACAAGTATGGTTAGAGTATCACTAGTCACATCACAACACCAACATGAGAGGAACACAGTATTATCACATCACAGGAATAGAGAGGTTGGAGAGGATTACAGTATGGTGAAGTAGAACCAATGATCTGAGGAAGCCGGAGTAGTGGAGACTTGGGAGACCTTCCCTGAGTTCTTACCTCGCTGGAGTTGCCGGCGGCAGCGGCGTCCCCTATGGATGAGGCCAGGCAGCTAGGGCTAGAAGGGGAATCAACTTGGAGAAGCATGGGGGTTCGATTCAGGGGCTCAACGGCGGCAGGGGAGGCGCCGGGAGGAGGGCGACGGTGGCGGCGGCGTTGCTTGAGGAAGGCAACGGCGTCGGCGGTGCTGCCATGTGGTGGCAGAGAAGGAAGAGAGAACGAGAGAAGAGAGAAAGGAGGGCTCTGGTGGGTTGTAGTCATGGGTTTTCTTGTACTGGGCTTCAATATTAAAATAGATCATTAATCAAAAGGCAAAATTAGTTCTAGAGCATCAAAAGTTCACGTTTTTGGGTTTATAGCACCAAAAGTTACCAGGTCAGCTTGATAGCACCAAAAAGCTTTCTCCGTTATTGATTTTAGCACTTCCGTAACTTTTCTTATTTTCTACCGTCAGTTTGGACCATAAATGAAACACCACCGTGTTATCGACAAACAAACAGCTTAACCCATTTGTTCAGATCGAGAAACGCAACTTCACCGTCGGTTATGTTTGAAACCGGTGCTCTGCTGCTACCCGCCCAACTCTGGTGCTTGTTTTCGTCGGCGGCGATGCTTTTTGGCGAAAGGCAAGCATCAAGCTTCGGCTAATTAAGTTTGAAACTCATAGCTGCTAAAGGAACAAATTGAGAATTTTGCAATCCATTGGTTGGCTTTCTTCCTTTGTTAGTATATGCAAATCAAAATCCAATTGCTACCTTCGGCGGCCACACCTCATGGAGCCATCTCGAGATCCTCCAGTTTGTTGGCAGTGAGCCGGAGCACGAGCCTTTTTTTTTATGAAAATACTGTAGGATATTATCACAAACCAGACCAAACAGGCATGTACAAGGACAAAGCAGTAGAGGTCGGGGCACTTGGATGAACACACAGGAGATCGATGTCTGCTAGGGGTTTCACTTTCAGTCACACAATCAGCAGTGGGAAGGCAGGGTGCGTCACTCCTGATTCTAGAGGTGGAGTTCAGCGGTTGCGTTTCAAATTGAGCAGTCTAGCCTCCCTCGCCATTAGCGGTGCAAGAAGAAAAAGAACGTGTTTGCCGAAGAACTTTGTGGTAATCAGAGTTGACGGCAAATATGACGGAATTGCTAAACACTGCACCATGTCCTAGATGTAGCAACCCCTGTCTGTGGGCAAAAGTGCCCTCTAACGTCATTTTGTTTGTGGGGAAAGACCTTTACCGACAGATTTCGTGCGTCACTAACAAGCCTGTCGCTAAAGGGCTTCGGCGACAGACAAAACATTGCCCACAGACAGTTTGACGAGAAATGTTTGTTTTAACGATAGACAAAATCTTCGGCGACAGACCAACTTCTACCCACAGAGAACTATTGTCAACAGACAATCTGCTGAAAAAAGGTTCATTTGCCGACAGACAGTTAGACACTAGGTTTAAATACCATTGAAATATGATTAAATACTTGATACAATACATTTTACACACATTAAGCAAAAGGCAAATTTTAAACATTACTAAAGGATTTGCATTAATCACTCTGGAATACATTCGTTCAATACATGAAGAGAATACAAATATTATCATTCAAAAGGATACAGCAATACATAAGGTCACAAGCATTAAACATGTCACAAGGTTCTTGCAATTTATATTACAAAAGGACAAATGAGATGGTTACAAAAAATGCTCTGCCATCTTATTGTAACAGCGGTGTGTCCATCTCATTGGCCATGCATGAACAGAACATCAATTTGCACCTGCCACCATTCGGGGAGGTCACAAATTGGTCTTGTTGGTTCAAATTAATTATTCCAGAACAACACCTGTACAATAGTTAAGAAGAATTATAGTCATAAGCAACTGTTTGAGCTCTTATGATTACTAGACCTTAACAGAACACCAATAGATATAATGCTATATGAGAAAGTGCCAAAATGCCAACCAATTAAGTTAAGCTCTACTACTAATAATTGTGAAAGCTTACCATTCATCATGTGCATCTTTGATAACACTTGTAAAGCAACACTTCGTTTAAAAAACTGTACAAGAGCTACTGTGATATGATATCAGCAGCAGTTTTTCAGTGTTACTTCAAACCAGCATTCAAAAAATTCTAAAACAAGTTTTTTACATAAAATCTAAAACAATATGTAAGGTACTCAAGTACAGTTGATATACGCAACTTAAGTTACTTTTAGGCACTTCAATTCATCAAAGGAACTTGCTGTTTGGATTTCATATAACCAGACCCTATGCATCCATGATCTAGGCGAACCCTGCCCTTTAACTTGCACAAGTTGCCTGCAATAGGCACAAACGTTCATACACAAAGTTCTTTATTTATAACAATGACATCATGCAATATGATTAAAGGATTATAAATCTTCCAAGGCAACCATAGAAAACAGTCCATTATCACCTCTAGATCATGTTTAAGTAGAAAATTTTAACACTGGGAGAATTAAACTTAGTCCCAACGTCAAATATATGTGACTGCAGAGGACTAGCTTGGAACTGTAAGCCATATTTCTAACTAATTTTGAATGTGCAGATATCTGTGAGTACAAAAACCTATATCAGAAAACATACATTACCCTGTCTTTTGCTTGGTAAGCCTTCCAAATTACCATCTACTAGTAGTTGTTAGGTCCTTCGATCTCCCTAGACAGTTTGCTAATACTGAAAATCTTCACCATCTGTTAACGTGAACCGAGAGAATTCTGAACTGGCCAGTTAACCCGCCCGGTTCAGCCGGTTCACACCGGGTCAACTGCATGAACGGTCTTTGAAGCAAACCGACCCGGTGAGGCTGCCGGTTCCGGTTTTTTCCGGTTGAACCGCCNAGGGGGGCACATGGACGTCTCCACCACCAACCGCCGTTGAGCTCGGTGTTGCCTGTTGGGAATCTCTCCGCAAGCACCATGATTACCTCACGGATTAAGGAAATTAATCGCTAATATTGCGCATTGATCGGTAGCACCAAATCTTCCTTTTGGAACGCCCCCAACTCCCTCGGCTAAAAATAAAAAAGGGAACCAATCTACCGAGAAGGGCCCCCGTGCTCTCTCTCTCTCGCTGGTTTTCTCCCCGACATTCAAAACCCTAAAACTTCTGATCACTTATACACGCTGGAAGGGAGACATACAGTGATCCTAGGCCAGTGCAGGTGGAGGCCCGAAGGACGACGCCACCCCATCGCTGATCGCCGACAACCAGAACGTGATCAAGTCGGCGACACCACTGCTACCATTATTGCCTCCTCTCCTACGTCTACTTCCCCTACACCGACGATCGCCGGAGCAGATCGAGGCGCTGCTACGACTACTTCCTCTCTGATTCAACCAATCAAATCGACATCCATGGCTTCAGGGAACGGTCAGTACCTAATTCCGCATTAGGGTGATCTAATTAGCTAAGCAATTTATGATTTAGTAGATTAGATAATCTACATTGCCGTCCAGCCACCATCTCCATCCCACTGGTTCCTCCTTGTCCTCCACCACCGCCGCTACCACCACCAGATCGAACGGGGTGGCTGGATCCACAATCCTAGAGCTCATGGTGTGTCCAGATCTGGAGCCCACGAGCTCGTGGTGATTGGAATCGTCACATGGGGAGGGGACAGCGGATGGTGACGGCCAGTGATGGCAGATGGACGCCGATGCAGGCCAACTGCGAGGTGCCCGTTCATCAAGAGCGACGGCACCGGCGCTGACTTCGTACGGCTCGATGGGGATCGGGGACAATAGAGGAGAGGGTGGTGATGGCGACCTCTCGTTGGGAGGAGGGACGACCGGTGGTGGCGCTACGGCCGGCGGTGGTTGCTTGGTGGCCTGGTCGTCGTTGGGTGGAGAGGATAGATGGCAGTGGCTGGGAGCCAGGATCTATGGGGAGAAATGGGGGATTGGATTTAGGGTTTCTATCTCTCAATTATATATGCTGGTATTACATGGCCCACATGTCAGCACTTGTGTTTCTGTGTGCCAGACTATAACCATCACAAAAATGCTATATTTCTGTGAGTTTGTTGCTCAACCGATAGAAAATATACATTTTCTGTAGGGTAAACTCAAATCGTCAGAAAAAATTGATTCTTTTGTGGGTAGGCCGTGGAACCGACAGAAAATATGTGAGCCCACAGCCTTGCTCCCCGTCCTGGTAGTGACATCAATTGTTTGCTATCTAGCTAGATGGCGTGCTAACTTAATGTCATTTATGATCCACATGGATATTCATACCACACCTTGCAACGTTGTTTGCATACTTATTCAATAATCTATACAATTCATTGATTTAGAGCATGTTTGGATCCAGAGACTTTTAGTAGTCCCTAGAATTTTTTCTAGTAATCCCAGGGACTGTTTTGTAGTCCCACCTGTTTGGAAAGAGGGACTAAAAGGGACTTCTTATAAGGTATAAGTACTATTTTACCCCTGGCCAACTACCCCTGCCGACCCTGCCAAATTCTGCTGCTGCTGGATCGAAGTGCAGGAGGGGCGCTGCTGGATCGACGCCGGCATCGTCCTCCTGACGCCGTCGGGCACTAGCGGTGGGCGAAGGGGCGCTGCCGAGCACGACGAAGGAGATCCGGCGAGGCCATGCCGTCACTCGTCGTCGGGCACAAATCTGCCCCCATCGCCTTCAGTTTCTCGTTGTCGCGCAGAGGAGAGGATGGTAGCGGTGCTTAGTTTGCTCCACCGCCGCCACCGCTCGATCAATCTTCGGAGAGTTGGGGACGGCGAGGAGGAAGGAGAGTTGGGGATGGCGAGGAGGAAGGAGACGAGCGCCCGGTTTGCTCCGCCGCCGCGACTGCTCGATCTGTCGCCGCGGCCGCCTGATCCGCCATCGTAGAGTTGGGGATGATGAGGAGGAGGAAGGAGACGAGCGCCGGGATCTAGCGGCCGGGGACGGCGCCGTGCGTGGACGGCCGCGCATCGGCGCCGGCGGAGGAGGCAGTGGAGGAAGCTGGATGCGGAGGAGGGAGCGAGGAGGAGGCGGCGCCAGATCTCGTTGGCGCCACGACAGGCGGGGAGGGCAGGGACAGCGGCGTGCGTCGGCGGCGGTAGCTACACGCGGCGACGGAGGTGTCACGAGAGGAGAGAGGAAAGTGGGAGGGCAGAGGGGAAACGCGTGAGAGGGCAGAGAGAGGGGCAGAACGTGAAAAGAGGGAAAAAAAGTCCCAATAAGCTCCTCCCCAGAGATCTCTAGTTTTGGAGAGACTAAAAAAAAGTTGCTAGATTAGTCCTCCTGTTTGAATTCCTAGGGACTTTTCTTTCTATAAGTACCAGAGACTTTTTTATCCAAATAGGGTCTTAGTCTAGAAATTTAGAGTTTCTTCATATTTCCACCCAAGGCTGATATGTCGGCTTGAGACAGGCCCACGATCCTCGGAAAAATGGCCAGGCGGCACACTCTGGCACACTCTCAGCCGTTGCACCCAGGCGCTCGATGTAGCCTTCTCCGTGTCCCTGCCCCTGGTGTCCAACCCACAATTAAATTCACTAATTTAAAATTTGAGAGATATGATCATTGGCATGTGGGTACAAAGATAAGAATGCCCACATGGCAGTAACAAATGTTAGATGAAAGTGAAGTTATAACATCTCTAGTTCCACCTTGTCCTTGGGTGTCCAAGGCGCCCAGCCCTCGGGTCATGTGCTTCACCAATCGTGGGTTGTCCTGTTGCAATATTATGCCTAACTTAAAATTAACTATTGGATATCTTGACGTAAACTATATACTCGTCTTGTTATTTAGTGATCCAGTTGCCCTGTTCATTTGTGGTTGTTCGGCAGGAGGAAAAAAAGAATAGTGTTGCACATAAAAAACCATCATTAGCAAATAATTAATTGATTGTTAGCTATTTTAATCTTGAAAATAACTAATTTATTTTTAAATAACTTTTATATAGAAAACATCTATGAAAAACACACCATTCAACAGTTCGGGAAGCACACATAAAAAGAGTAAAAAGCACTACAGGAATGCACTGAACCACCACTAGGAAACAGCCCCAAAGCTTCCTAGCTTGTATGATGTGTTCATTATGTGATTCGAATTATTTCATTATCAGGTTACTTTTTTCTAATAGAACTCTATGTCTTTCTTCTATTATTTTTTCATATATATAATTTTATAAATTACACGAGAAGGGTTAACGTCCCACTTACAATTCCCCTGCGTTTGCCTCTACAGTGATATTGCCGGTCGGCACCTGTGGTATTTTTCTGCAAGGGTTTTTCGCGTAAATTCGTATCTCCATTATGCGTCTACTTTCATAATAAGTTGTATATCAGTGCCATGGAGATCGATCTACTCTCTCTATCCCTAAAGAATCTTCATATTTAGTTTTGGTGAAAATACCAATGCAACCATGTATATCATTTAATTTATATCAATCTACGCGCATAATCATTACTACAATCTGGTGTTGGCCAACTATACAGGTACCTAAAAGACATTTACTTCTGTACGAAAAACAAATAGACTACTCTACTATGTAAATATAAAATTTAATTAGAAATATCTTTAAGTTTCTAATATGAAGGTTATGAGTGAGTACTATTTTTTCTCCACCATCGCGGGATTCGTTCGTCGCCGCCTCCCGTTATTTCTTCGGTTCTAATCTTTTCAACGAGATCGGTTCTCTCAATAGTCAATAGTTGGAATCGGAGTCAGCGCCAGACTCCGACTGGTATCCGCTGCGTGAGAAGAAAAAGCAGGCAGGGCGCAAGTATGGAGGCAAGTAACTGATCTCTCTACTACTCTCGCGCACGCGCCCGTGGAGAATTAATAACGTGATGACAAAAACCAAGTCATCACTTCATCGGTACTAGAGTTTCTTGTTTCCAAATTTTAATTGCTACATCTATATAGCTTGTGTACCCAGAATTTTATCATATCATCGTTTGGAGCACTGATTTTGCCTCTCCTAGCGTTCCACGAATTAATACCGGCCACTAGATTAAGGATTTATTCCCGATGGTACACAAAATTTTTTTTAGCAAAGATGCGTGCAATTCTTACATAGCAAGATCTAGATGATATCTTAACCGGATTTGACAAGAATTCTCAGAAATAGTCTAATGACACAAAAGAAGAGATCGTAATTAAGGCTATCGTATATTCATCTTTATCTATCTAACAATATTTTATACGAGGTGTTAAAGAAAAAAACAGCTATCGTATTGTGGTTAAAGCTGGAACAGATATGCACGGCAAATGATCTGACCAGCAAGATACACTTGAAACAAAAGTTATTCTTGCATTGATATATTCTGTGGAAGCCAAAGTGTAATTTAGATGTTAATAAAACACATTGATGTGAGATATTATTTTATTCGAGGTGTTACTACTGAAGGTGATGTGAAAATATACAAGATTAGTACTCATAATAATCCAATGGATATGATAACGGAGTCAGTTTCTGCTACTAAGTTTAAGATTTACTCAAGCTTGGTGGGTGTGTTACTCTTTAATCTTAAAGATTAAAGACTATTTGGTGTGCGGTGAGTTTGACCTACAAAGATGTTTTTGGTTATTGGTGTTTCTTATGTTACAAGAGAAAATTTGTCTTTTTTAGAGAGCCTCACTGAGTACAAGCTGTAATATCTGAACTTACAGACACAGACCCTTCACACATACGCACACACTCAACACCACACTCACACACCTATGTGCAAGCTAAATCCTATCCCTACAATCATACTCACATGCCTGCCTTGAAGAGATGGTCTCGGACGCCAGCTTCCAGCATGTGTTGAGGCTGCAGCAATTCGGAAAAAATTCTCTCAAAATTCTCTTCCGAAGGGATTTGAACTGAGACCTTCTACTGAGGCTTGGTGCTACTGAGGCTCTGGTGACCAACTGGTCCTATACCCATTCGCTAGATCGAGAAAATTTGTCTTAAGGTGTAGATTGTTAATTATGTGATCCAAATTCTTCCATATATATCGGGTTACTTTTTCTTGTAGGGCTCTATGTGTTTACCTATTAGAAGTCTTATATTATTTTTTCCATATAAATACTTTTGTAAATTGCACGGGAAGGGTTGATGTCCCGTCTATTATTCCTCTGCGTTTCTATAGTGATATTACTGGTTGGCACCCGTGATTTTTTTTTCCGCAAAAGATTTTTCACGTAAAATATATGTTTTCGTTGTTGTGAATCTATTTTCGTAACACTAGTGAACTTTTGCCTTGTCTTTTATAGTGACACGGGAGGATTCTATGCAGCTAAGTGCCATATGTGTATCTATTGAATTTGGCATTCTTCTACCACAGACTGTAGGATACAGAAATGCCGATTTAGAGGTAAGCTCCACGAGCTATTAATTTATTCAGACATAAAAAAAAATTCCTCTGTTTCTTTATCAGCCCACTCAAGTAGTTACCAGATACCATGCCTTAATTTGCAGGCTGCCAAATTATATTTAAGAATACATGCATGGTTAGTCACCTACATGGTAAACATTCAGTTGATTCTATGAGACTATATATATCAATACCACCAGTCCACCAAGCAGTTAGCAAAGCTATTAAGAGCCCTCCCTGTGGGATTAAATTTTGAATTGACGGTGCAGCACTCCTTTTTCAAAGAAGGTGTTGTTTTCCTGGTTTACTGATTGAAGACACGTGTTACAGAGGAGGTTATGCAAACTGTTTGTTAGAGTTTGTCTAAAATATATGCATAAAGTCGGTTACTAATTAGGGCTTGGAGTAGCAGTAGGTGTATGATTGAGTTAGGGTCGGATTCAGTTCTAGGATGTCTCTCTTAAATAGAGACACACCCGTTATAACCGGACGATAACAATAGCATAGGTAGGTATAGGTAACCGACCAGTCATATTCATTGATACCCTATAATTATGCTAGATTGGCACAAGGATCAACACGGAGATTCGTACGAGGGACAAGATTTAGATTGGCGTGGCATATTCGCCAAGTAGAAATTTGTTAGACTTTTATATCAAATATGTGTAAAAAGTTGGTTACTTATTAGGACTTGAAATTATATTAGGTGTAGGATTTAGAGTTGGATTCGGTCCTATGATATTTTTTTAATAGAAAGACACACCTATTGCAATCGCATGATGACAATAGCATAGATAGATGTGGGGAGCGACTATCGGTGGCATAGCTGACCAGCCATGGTCGTTGATACCCTAATAAGCTACTAATTATGCTAGATCGGGGAGGAGCACCCGTAATTAGTGCCCAATGAGTAGGATTGTTAAAACCTTGTTAACAAATATCATCATCAAGATTAGATCTTTGTGGTGATAGTCACAGACAAGAATCAAAACATCATCTAATTTGCGACGAATTAAGTATACATGTCCTAGTTTCAGTTTCAGTTCTCTATAACCCATAGGACTATTAACTTCCTCTGTTTGACAGAAGTTAAAATTATTTGCCTGTGTTAAATAGTTTGGTGCATGATGGGTTTAGTAGAAGAATTAGCAAAGGCTTACATAATAGTAACTGATATTGGAAACATGCATCTAACAAGACTGTGTTAAAGATTAATTTGCTGTACAAGATATTCCCGCCGTCTCAAAATATAAGAACCTAGAACCGGACGTGACATATTCTATTACTACGAATCTAGATAGGAATTTCTATCTAGATTCATAGTAATAGGATATGTCATATCCAGTACTAGGTTTTTTATTTTGAGATGGAGGTAGTATGTTCATATCCACCAAAAATATTTATTTAGTTGGACAGAAAGAACACTTAGACATACGACAGTTAGATATGGACATGTTAGGGCAAACTCAATGTATATGGTCTAACTAGGATATAAGGAATTAAGGAGCAAGTTTATGCATGTAGGCTATTGAAGGTGGGTAACATGAGAGAAAAAAACATATTTTCTATTCATTTCATACTCATATAGTACAAGCACTCTCAATATTGCAGTGAGAAATAAGAGGAGGGAGAGAAATTATATTGTTTCTTATTCTTAAAGCCCGGCCATAAGCTTGTTACCTGCTACTCCCTTCTTCTTAAATTATAGGGTGTAATTTGACTGGTTAGGATAAGGGTTTGAGTTTTGACTAATAATTTCTCTTTTTTAAAAAATATTTTTATAAAATAAAATTGATGTTGTTAGATTCACATTCAAAAGTACTTACTTAAGATTATATTTTTTATCCCAATAATGATGTCTTAATAGAGAATTCACTGGTCAAACGTTTGTCCAAGCTAGTTAAATTACGCCCTATAATTTAGGATGAGGGAAGTATTTACTACTACCTAACTCTAAACCACTTCACAATGCTTACTATCTGTTTTTAATGCTTATTACCTGCTTTTTTAGCATATTGTGGATGCCGAGATCGAGTACTATTGCTCTCTCTACTGCCTCACGAGACATGAATGCTTTCTTCGACACACAATATCAAACATGAATTGCTTTCTTCTAGATCAAATAGAGTTGCTAGTCAGGCTTTCTTCCAGTCAAACAGATCTAGTTGCTAGTCATGGTGATGGAACAATAAAGTCACGCACGCATGTCTCGGTCAGGATCGACGGCTTCGCTCTGTACCCGTGGAGTGGATTTTAAACGACTGATCGAGGGATATCCCCTCGCCGTCGCATGTCATTCAAGTGATTATTAAAAAAATATAAAATCTTTAAGCAAGATAGGTGTATATATATATATATATGACTTATCACTAATGCAAGTTAAGAGAGTTATAGAAAAAATAACAAATTTAACTAAAAGTATATGTGAAATTATAGTTAAAATTGTTATTTTTGTTGCAATTTGAAGTCAAATTTAAACTACATGTTTGTTTAGTGGTCTGTCATATATTTTTCTATCTTGTTAATTTTTCTTAGGAAGATTCGCAGCAAAGGAAGCGTGTGGATGTCTCCTGTTCATATACGTAGTCCAGTCCAGCGAGCCAAGACGATTTGCATGCAATAAGAATTAATTGAAGATCGCATATAGACCACATGGTGATGGTGTGACGACTGACGAGTAAATGCATGCATGCATGACATGATCAATATAATACTACTCCAGTAGTTAGCTCATGCAGCTGCTAGTAGTAGAAAGCAGCTAGCTGCGTGCTATAAAAAGGGCCCGCCCGCGCGCTATGGCCAAACAAAATGCAGGACATCGCCCGTCGCCAACAATTAAGCTAACCGTATATACACATCATATATACATCGATTTTTCCTTGAAGCAAAGAGTCTAATACTTGTGAGGAAAATTAAAAAGAAGATAATTAATAAGCAAGTGAGCGAGAGATCAGAATGGGTAGCCAAGGAGAGTACTACAACAAGGAGGGCCGTGGACAGGCGGCGATCCTGGGCATCGGCAGCGCTGTTCCTCCCTACGAGCTTCCCCAATCCTCCTTCCCTGACTACTACTTCGACGTCTCCAACTCAAACCACCGTCAAGATCTCAAGGCCAAGTTCGCAAAGATTTGTAAGATAAGCTACCTTCATGCACATGCTCAGTCGATCGATCTACTTCCTAAATTTACTAGCTACTCGATCTTGTTATTACTATTAATTCCTTTCTTTGCTTGATAATATATTAATTAGGTCATTTAATTGGTCTCTTTGTTTACATTAATTATATCGTATACATATACGAGCTCGCACATGCATAACACACGCACACTACTCTATCGTCTTGTATGTCTGAATTAAAATAAGTTGTAAAAATCATCTTGCTTTAATTTGTCCAACGTTGTTCACTTCAAAATAATAAAGATGTATTATTAAATACCTCTATCTAATATAAAATGGATCATACACAAAAGTTCCGTTACATGTATTATTAATTGTAGTATAGTTCTTCTTATAAATGCTAAGGAATATGGATCGTGTTAAGTAGTACTAAGGGCACTCCTAATGGTATATTAATGATAGTTTCTATGCTCATTAAACAATTTGTCATGTAGGCAAAATACTGACACGACAACATAATTAATGAAGAAAGAGAGTCAAAATTCTAGAAATGGTTTTCTCATAAAGAAATCAAGTCTTTTCTCCATCCAATACAACAAGAAACCATGAAATTGCTATTAGGGAGAAACCATCGGTTTGTACGAGGGTCTATGTCGCCTCACCTTGGTTAAAGAAAATAGAGTTGGGAGAAAGAAAGAGAAAATAATTATTACTGAAAGACACATCCACTGTGGAAGAAGAAGATAGTTTTTATAGATGATTTTTTTAAAAAAAATTTCTATAGATGATTTCTTATTTTATGAAAACCATATCAGTTTGTTATATATGAAAACCATATATGTACACGTGCATATATATGCATGGAATGGAACGACTGATGCATGGATGGGACCTTAATTAAATATATGTAGATATGTGTTATTAGTTTATTAAGTTATCTTCATTACAACTGTTGCCCCTTCACAGTAATTAATTAAAATGACCGCAGGCGAGAGGACAATGATTGAGAAGCGATGCGTGTACATGTCGGAGGAGTTTCTGCGTAGCAACCCATCTGTGACGGCATA
Source organism: Leersia perrieri (assembly GCA_000325765.3). Classification (NCBI taxonomy): domain Eukaryota; kingdom Viridiplantae; phylum Streptophyta; class Magnoliopsida; order Poales; family Poaceae; genus Leersia; species Leersia perrieri. The sequence continues at coordinate 79,196 of CM002482.1, read as the reverse complement.
CAGCTCCCCCTCCATCGACGTCCGACAGCGCCTGACCGACGCCACCGTGCCGGAGCTGGGCGCGGCGGCCGCTCGCGTGGCCATCGCCGACTGGGGCAGGCCGGCGAGCGAGATCAGCCACCTGGTGATGTGCAGCACGGTGAGCGGGTGCATGCCCGGCGCCGACTACGAGGTGGTCAAGCTTCTGGGCCTCCCGCTGAGCACGAAGAGGTGCATGATGTACCACATCGGGTGCCATGGCGGTGGCACCGTGCTACGCATCGCCAAGGACATCGCCGAGAACAACCCCGGCGCGCGTGTGCTGGTGGTGTGCTCCGAGGTCATCTCCATGGCGCTGCGTGGGCCGTCCGACTCCAACATGGGCAACCTTGTGGGGCAGGCGCTGTTCGGCGACGCGGGCGCCGCGGTGGTGGTGGGCACCGACCCGGTGGAGTCGTGCGGCGAGCGCGCGCTGTTCGAGATGGTGGCGGCGATGCAGGACATCATCCCGGACACGGAGGAGATGGTGGTGGCCAAGCTAAGGGAGGATGGGCTCCTCTACAGCCTGCACCGTGACGTGCCGGTGCACATCGAGGCCAACATCGAGGCGATCGTGAACAAGTCCGGGGTGGGCGCTAAGGCCGCCGACTGGAACGAGGATGTGTTCTGGCTGGTGCACCCCGGCGGGAGGGACATCCTGGACCGTGTGGCTCGTAGGCTGGGGCTGCGTCATGACAAGGTGGAGGTGTCCCGCGAGGTGATGCGGAAGCACGGCAACACGCTCAGCTCCTGCGTGGTGATCGCCATGGAGGAGATGCGGCGGAGGTCGGCGGAGAGGGGGATGGGCACCGCCGGCGAGGGGCTGGAGTGGGGGCTGCTCTTTGGCTTCGGCCCAGGCCTCACCGTCGAGACCATCCTCCTCCGTGCGCCACTCACCCATCCACCACCATGCGCACATGCCGCCGTCCGTCCTCAATAATTATTAATTTTATCCATCGATCGATCCATATATCCATGTGTATCATGCTTATGCACGTCCACGTATGACGTACACTTATAATATACACACATTCATGCACTCTCCATCAGTTAATCATCCAATAAGCACAGGCAAACTATATAAGCATCGATGCTTAACTCTTGTTGTCTGCTACTATGTAGTGTTTGCTTTATTTTAATTCCATATAATTATTAGCAATTTTGATCGTCACTATTACTCTCTCCAAAATATATTCTCCGCCTACTCTGAGCCATTAAATACACTCTTCATACTATAACACAATAGAGAAATGCTAACGAAACCCTAACGACGATAATATTTCTAGGACAAAGTCATTTGTATGATGGCATTTTCTCAGAACTTGCATTCTTCAATGAAATTTATGGGTCTTGGACGTTTGTCAATGTCATTTCTTATATTTTCTCTTCCAAAAAAATCTCTATCTAAAAGTCTGTTAAACACCCTATATATAAATGCTCCCAAGCCACCATTAAATATCCTAAAAATGCTCCTAAGTGTCAAGTGACACTCTAATAAATAAGAGAAATTAATTCTTAGAAAAAAAAGGTGGAACAAATATTTGTTCAGTTTAATTTGGACCGGGACTAAACATATCATTAATTAGTATCGGTTGATGTTACTGACCAGGACTAAAAATATCTTTAATCCCGGTTGATCTTTAGTCTCGGACTAAATTGTTTTTTAACCTTTCAAGATAGATCGAGCAAAATATTGGGATACAAACTTATTGGAAAGATCACAAAGTCAAAGAATTGATTGAAAACAAACCTTTTTCAACGTACTCCCTCCGTCTCAAAATAGTGCTATCTAGTAATAGATATGATGTTTTCTACTACTACGAATCTGGACTACCCTCTGTCCAGATTCATTGAACTAGGTGATTACTACGCAGTGCTGCGTTTTGAGACGGAGTAGTATGAAAAGTGCATGGTTTGTGATAATAAATTTCAAACAACAGTACATTCTATATCATGGGAGAATAAGCATACATCCTTTTTTACTAACTTAGTACATATCATTACAATATATTCCATCTCTTTTAATAAATAATTTAGTGCCATATGGACTATTAACCTGTAAAAAATGCTCCCGAACATATCATGTCCTTGGCCTGTCATCTAAACCATCATAAAATTTGTTGAAAAAATTGACGACATTTGGTCATATCAACATATATAATAATAAAATTAGGGTATATGCAGAAAATTATTGGTATGCCAAAAATAATTTTGTTTGTTTATTTAACCCTTTTAAGTTAGAAATTTAACATTAATTTATGGATCATTTTTTATTACTTCCAATAATCTAGATTATAATATAATCCCAAGCAAAAATAAATAGGGCCATAGTACATATACACAGGCCAACTGACTGTACTCCATGAGTCCATGACTAGCTGCATGCTTTGGAGAAGTGCATTACGCCAGTACGTACGTGCATAGTATGCATATACACAGGCCAGTTGACTATAGTAGTACTCCGCTGCTAGTAACTGTTAGTTTCGACAGCCAAAACCCGTTGCGACAGAAGGCAATACCATCGGAAAAATTGTTCATGACGTGTACGCATCAAGAAAATACCGCCGGGACTTGTGAGCTAAAGGAAAACAAAATTTATTTGAAGACACACGTCATGCATGATATATTAATTTCCGGACGTGTATGTATATGTCAGGGTTAATTTTCCTGATAGCGACATTTTTATCACTCATAGCCGCCTGGACACAGACTTAATTTTTTGCACGTTCAGCGATATTTTTATCACTCATAGCCGTCTGGTCACAGACTTAATTTTTTGCACTGTCAGCGATATTTTTATCACACTGATAGCCGCCTGGTCAGTCTTGATATTTTTTGCATTTTCTGGTAGTGCATGACTCTTAATACTCGTAGCACGTGTTTGAAGCCGGCTGGCAATCAAAAGTTGTCTACATTTGTCTATCGATCCCCATTTGTTTTTTTCGAGGATTGATTTTGGCTTATTTGCTTGCCAGCGTGGTGTCTCGGGCAGAGACCAACTAAAGCTATGATATGAAACATATATATCTTTTCGATCGAGCCGGCGTCTATATACTAGCGGCTCAATAGCCAGCCTCTATACTATAGTCTATACTACCAGCTCAATCGAGCCGGCGTCTATGCTAGCAGTCGTACGTTGATGTAACCGATCAATCGCCATATATTGAATCAAGTAGTACGTTGGTCGATTCAGGGAAGTGGGCATGAATCGTCTCCAACGCATATATTCCATTATTATGTTTTAAGTAAAATACATCATCACAACTTATGTGATGAATGAGATTTGGTCACTCATACAGTAATTTGATCTATATCATAAATCACACACCTTGTTTCAGGATATAAATATCATCAAATTCATAACACACTAATCTTGCCATAATAAATACCTACTGGAACAGCCAGAGAGTAAAATTTCTCAACTCTGCACAAGCAGGAAAATATGACAACTGAAATGAAAAGTGACCCACTAAATACTTCCAGCAGTACTCTATTAATTCATATAACACAGGGATAAAATCCATACAATTTGGTCACTCAGCTCTTTGCTACTAAAAGAGATTAGCTCAAACTCTGATGTGGAAATACCTGCGATGCCACTGCATTAGTCAATCCTGACATACTTGTCTCCTTTCTTTAAGATATAATTTTCTACTGCATTAGGACCTACATTTAAGAAACAATTTGCATCTTTTTGGCAGATCTGATCAGCATCATAAAAATAAATTACGGGATACATATAAAGCATAACATTCGGCAACAGATCGATGCTTAACATAGTATAGTCCTCTCCATCTTAATAACCTCATCCACACAAGCAACAAGAACAGATCTCAATCAGAAATTTGGCATCCAACATTTTTAAGATCTAAAATCAAAATTACACAAGCACAGATCGGTACACACCTCCGGCCTTCCTGTAGGTGTTACAGTCATATGG
>CM002482.1:60028-75138 GCA_000325765.3 Leersia perrieri | reverse complement strand
AATTTTTGGGATATTACACAGGCAGGCATGGCGGATGCCGTCGGTTGAGCCGAGCGTCTCCACCACCACCCGCCGCCGCACGGAACGCACGCTACGCGGCGGGCGCCCGCAACCCGACGGCGCCCTTCCCTCCTTGGGATCGCGCGCACGAAGCTTGGACGCCGCCGGGCGACCTCTGTCCCAGCCTCCCCGACCTCACCCTGCTCCTGCAATCGAGGAAGGACACCGCCAGCTCGACCTCCATCCCTGCCGCCGGGTTTCTCCTGAGCTTCTTCCCCGTGTCCCTGAGCTCAGCCACGCCACCACCTGGCCGGAGCACCTCCTGTCTCCAGATCGCCCTCAAGGTGCTCGACAGAATGCCTCTTTGGATTTGTTCTTTTTTTTTTTCCAATTCTTGTGATGAAGAATCTCTCCAAGTGAAAATAAAACCTTGACATGATCCTAGGATGATCCACGTCATGCAACGTTATGGACTGTTGGATTGATGGGAAAACAAAACTCAGCCGTACGATAGAATATGAATGGAACAAATGCTTGCGGTAGAAAAAACAAAGTGCAAAGCCAGAATGAATCTGGGGAGTTCACGGGCACATAAAGGTCGAGATATTTTGTTGTTGTAGTCAGTGTTGGAATTTTGACTGACAGAAGCAATGGAAATGAGATAAACAAATCCTTGCATATATATTCATATCTCATAACAGTTCAAATTATTTTTTATTACCATTAATATTTTTCCTTTGATATATAATACTCATATATTCTACTATATTAAAAAAATCTAAAAAATATATAAAATATGCTTTCAACAACATATTCTTCAACTAAATAACATCATTACACATGATGGTCATAGTCGCGCGCGAATGTGTGACTTCAGATACTAGTGTTGTTGATGTTGCGGCCGGTATATGATTGTAATTGTTCATCCATTTTTGCAGATGACATTATCTTGATTGCCTGCTTCTTCTTTCTTCCCCCTCCCTGTCTATGCGTGCCTGCCTCTGTGATCATGCCCTGGGGATCTTGGTCTTCGCACTGAGAAAGAATCTTGCCTACCTTCACATTCTTGTAAGTTCACCCTTTCTTTTCCTGTTTTGTTAAGCTTATGTTGAGATTTTTTAGGCCTCTCAATCTCAGTCAGGGCACATTTATCTAGTTGTGCACTTGCATGCAGTCCTTCAGTTTCCTGCAAGCTGGATGCATTCAACTAAAAACATGACATCCAAAAATTTCTATTCTATCAGCATGACATAATATTCAGTCAAGAACACTTAAACAATGAATCTGGTGACGTTTGAGAATCCCTACTGCATTTTGATTCTTGCAACTACACCTAAGTAGTAGACACATATTTTACCTATTCATTTTGGTTCAACATAGCAGTATTTCTTGAATGGAAACACGATTTCCTACCATCAGTATTCATCATATTCTTGAGCTGATTAATGGTCCTAATCTATGGCTACAAATTATTGTTCCAACTTCTGCTCTATGTACATTTCTGGTTTTGTTTGTTTTTGGTCTCATTCGTATGGTTCTCTCTGCAGCAATCTGCTGATAAGATTCCATCCCCTTGTGCTTTGCAGGTGCTACGACCTAATAGATAGATCATGGCCAGCCGACAGGGCAGCGACGGTGATGGTGGCTGCAGTGGGGGCGCTTGGGACGGCAACTGGGCAGGGAGGATTCTGGAGATAATCTATGTGCACTACAAGAAGGCGCTCGACACGCTGCCGCTGGAGCACATACCAGCGCTTGCTCCTCGCCTCCTCAACGCCGGAGTCTGTTTCGGCTTCGCTGACCCTGTCACCAACATCATCACCAACATGCTCCTCCTCGATTGCGAGGGGCAGCTCGATCTTAATGAAGGCGGCGGCGGCAAGAAGAGGAAACGGAGGGGAAACACCTCCAGGGATGAGGTCCTCTCCAAGATCGTCACCGGCGATGGCTCCTCTCCCCCAGAGTCAAGGACCATCGCGGAGCGCTCTTTCTATGGCCTCCTCTCCTTCCTCATATCCTATTTCCGCGACCTCCCCACTTGGGATGCGCTGCGATATCTCTATCTGGCCCGAGTCGACCTCCTTGTCGCTGTCCACCTCATCCAAGATGATCGCTGCTGCCGTCGCCGCCGTAAACAACAATTCTGCATTCGCCCTCAGGCTGTCAGCGCTGCTCTCAAATGCGCTGCATATTCGGCCAGGCTGCCCAATACTGATGCCTTCCTCACCGGTTCCTTTACGCTGGTCTCTCATCTCAGTTTGATTACCCACAAGACTCTGTCTTGCCTCCTCTCTGTTGAAGACATCTCTTGGTTGTCCAGATTGCTCCATGAGCAGCTCAAACTCAAGAAATCAGACAAACCAATGGTTTTTGCTGCTCAGCGGCTTCATCACCTCGACATCAATGCAAGCATTGGCAAGGTGCCAGCAGGCAGGCTGATGGAGTCAATGAGAGATATTCTTCTGGACAGAATCCACACTCAATATCTCAAGGCTATTTCTCTGTTACCCATGGAAGATTTACGTATTCGACATCACCGCAGCCTTCTCAAGGCAGGGTACTGTTATGGCTCATTCAATCCTGTCAATAATATAATCGTCAACACCATTTGGTATGACAGCACATTCCCACCCTCAGAAAACTTCGAGGTGGACATGATCTCAACGTTGGCGCACATTGAGTCCCGCTCTCTCAACGGACTCATTGCTTTCTTGCGTGGATCCATCACTGATTTATCTGAGAATGATGCTATGATTTATCTGATGAAATATAATTTGGATAGCTGCAAAATAATTGAAATGTCAAGACAGGAAGGGTATGCTACATCAGTTGTTGATGACAGTGGATACAAGGTAGCGGTAGATGCAGCATCCCACCCCAAATCTGAAGAATTTGTGGAATTCGCCATGCGTCGCTTACCTATGGTGCAATCTGTCGTGATGTCACTTCTGCAAGATTCTCGCATGCTTTCCTCAAGCGTTGTTTGTCGTCTCTCTACACTGTTGTCAGATTCAAGTATAGAGTTCTTAAAGCCAGCAGTTCGTCTAACTGAAGATGCCATGAAGTTCTTCTCAAGCTGCAAGGAAGATTTTCTGACTCAACAAAGTCTTGTCTGCAGACAAGTTAAAGCTGCACTGAAGAGCTATGAGCAAACTACAGTCAGTTCATTTTTGACTTGTTATAATGTTTCTTATAAATTCCTAAGCACATATAAAGAAAAATCCATGAAAGTACTGAACACAAAGTAATGCATTACTTTTTATAGGCTTAAAAACTGACTCTCAGCAAACGGAGTTACATACTACATGTAGCTTTAGCATTTGTTACTTTGACAAGCATGTATCACACGGCTAGTTTGCATGTTATGAAACATCCTGGTCAGCTTGCATACGAGGTTAACACTTTTGACTTCCTACCACTAGCTAGCATGCAAATGCAACTAGACCCAGCTAGCGTATTTATGTTGATACCCCAAAATACTAATAGGTGAAATGCGGTGATTGTATCCAACATTTGTGAGCTTTTACATTGAGTTTGTTAACATTTGACTTACAAAGTAGAGTTTACACTTTACAGCATGCATATCTTCAGTCTGTATCTGTTTCCTTATTTGACATTTTTGGTTGTAGGGAAATTGTTACGAGCTTTGTATCATTTGTTGTGTGAATGATTACGTTGGCAAGAGAAGAATTGGAGACTTGGTGAAGCGTCAATTTTCACATGTCAATTTTTGGGCAAATTCAAGTGATGGAACAAGTACAATTTTTTTTTCTCAGAGTTCAGTAATGATGAAAACAACGAAGATCATCAGCCTCTTTGCTACCCTGTGTCATATGGAACACAAGGTATGATTAACCATCCACTTTGGAAATATCTGCCTAAGATTGAAATAAGTTTGAATTGTATGTTGCATTTTAGTTCTGTCTGTATACTAAATCTAATTACTCCCCTTATTTCTGTTTTATTTTTGTGAAGTTCGATGTTGTTATTGTGAGTATATGGGGACCAGGATTGTTCATCCCACTGAGAATGGTTGGGAGGGTGCAAGGGAGTATGAGAAAATTACATGTGGAGAACATAAACTCACAAATCATGCTATTATTAGTGGTGGAAGGCTGAACGATATCCGAGGAGGAGGCATCTTCGCAAGGGAATACATCTACTTGGATCCTGCCTGGGATGTCAAGTTAGTCCATGCTATTAATCATGGTGCACGGATGAGGAATCGCGATGTGTATGCTGAAATGAAGAAAAATGAATCCGATGGTGCTGTAGGCCAAAACTCATAATCAGTAAGTGCAACCCATTAAGTATGTGTAGTTCCTTATCTTGAATGCATTAATTTACTTGTGGTTTCTGCTGTAAACTAACTTATAGAGTTACATATTGAGCTAGCTTATTTGCCATATAGTTGTTACATTGTCTCAAATAAAAGCTTTATCAGTGAAGAAAATGCATATCATGTTAAATATTAATATTAATAAATAATAATGTAGAAAATGTTGTATTGTCAGCAGCAAGGGGAAAAATTGCTTGTTGAACAAATAAACGTTTGCGCCTACCTCCTTGCTTCTCCTATGGCCTCCACCTGGAAGCACTCCAACTCCCGCATCTGCTGAGCCCATGCGACTCGGAGGGCGATGAGAGGCTGCAACAACCATGAAGGATAGCATGCAACGACAAGTTAATTTGCGCCGGTGCCAGCAGCAACTGTTGGCGACGTTGAGTTGAGAACTTCGAGACGGGGGCGAGGACCCTCTTGACCGGCGACGGCATCAAGGACTTCGGACGACGATGGTCGACATCAAACACAACATGGATAGCAGATTGTGGTTGTTAGGCTGAAGCTTAAGTTTTCTAGCTTTTCTTTCGTTTGTGTCATGTGTATTTCTCTGTATGAGACTTGGAGTCTGAGAACTCATGTATTTTTGGTCGTGTATATTCTTAATGAAAAACCCAATATCTAAAAGAAAGAAATAAATTGCTTTTCGGTTAATTGAATCTGTCTCATCAGCCATATGGGTTGTTTGATGCTCCACTCCCACGCCGCAGAGTCAGAGGATAGAAAGGTTCCGTGGCAGGTGGAGGAAGAGCCCGATCTGATCCAACGTCAACGTCATCCTCGTCCTCGTCCGTGGATAGTACTCCCCAATTACATAATCTTAAAAAAACAATTTTGACTATATTTTTTTATTATAATACATATAGAAATATCAACAAATATATGATTTTGTTAAAACACTTTTCAAGATTAATCTATACAAATAATCTTTATGTTGCTAAAATTTCTAAAGTTATTTGTCTTCAAAGTTTGACTTTAGGACAGTACAAAACGTCTAGTATCGTAAAAGTAGAGGGAGTAATAACTATAGATTTAAGTATTCTTTAACATTAACTTTGGGTGAGTTTTTGTTTACGCAGGTGTTGACAGTGCGAGGACAACAATATAGTCTTCAAATTTTTATTTTAATGCTTCTATATGAACTAAGGAGATCTAACCTCTGAAACAACTTATAATGAATTAATATGTTAATTTTGTTATGGAGATATTACAGAAATAATTTATGTCAACTTCTTTAATTTTACTTTTACTGTCGGATGAAGACTATGCATAATGTACATATTGTGTATTACCTAAAATATTTATTTTTTCATGACACTTGGCTGTGAAATGTATACTTGCGTTTTACTTTGTTTTTGTTTCACGAAATTGAGGTGGACATCTATATGTTCGGCATACTTCTTAATTAGTGTTTTGTCACGTGCAGCATGCATTTTCATTATATAGTTTTGGAGACGAAGTACGTGTTGACACCAAGCCAACAAACGTTTGTCATTATTCACCCCCTGTTTTTATCGTTTGGACACGAGAAGCGGTGTTTTCAAGGTTTGCCTCTGATATATGATGGCCGGAAAAGATTTGTACATCAACAAATTATCCCCTATGATTTTCTCACTCCCTATTGTATCTTTTGGGCATAGGAAGTGATGCTTTCATGATTTGCGTCTGATATATGATGGTCAGAAAAGAGCTGTACATCAACAACTTATCCTCTATGATGAACGAGTGAACTGGCAACGAATGTGGCCTGATGATGGAATAAAACGTTTAAAAGTTTTGCATTTAGTTATATAATATAGAATAACAATTTAGATAAACTTACTAAAAACACACTTTTATTTTTCGTTGGTACTAATAAATATTAATGTAATGACAGACATCTGATACCTGCAACTCTTTCTGCAAGGCCCTGTCTGCATATAGTTTCTCAAGCATTTGAACCCTTTGTTTACTGTACACTAACTCCTATAGGAGGATGACTTGCTGACTTTTAAACCAACTAAAACTAAGAATACGAAAGACCATCGCCTCTTATAAATTCATTATGCTTCTGTGTCACTAAATTCCCTTTCACCGGAAATCATTATGTAAGAATAACTGAAAGCAAAATTGAAATCTGAATCAGAGTTATTCTCCCCTCTGGAATATAAAAAGAACAGATGAAAGTTGAGCCACAATAATTATATCCAGGTCATTTATTCACATCCAAAGCTAGTGAATATATACGGTAGCGCTACATGGCATGCTGCGTGCTACCAAATTGGTAGCGCGCCACACAGTAGTCGTACTCCCCCTCCCGCATACCTACAAATCGAGTTAAAATTTAGCTCTTTGATTCACATAATGTTGGTTCAATCCTGCAGATCTAAAAATTGAGTTAAAATTTTACTTAAAAATAAGATGTGTGGGACTGGTCAGGTAGGTGCACCGATCGCGAGTAAAAATTTTACTTAAAACTAAGATGTGTGGGAGTGATGTGGTAGGTGCACTAATTGCGAGTAAAAATTTAACTCATAACTAAGATGTACGGGATTGATGAATCATAGTTAAAATTTTACTCAAATTTCTGGATGGTGAGAGCCTGGAAGGTATAGAGACATGCTACCAACCCTGGTAGCACGCAGTGTGCCATATAGTATAGCGCGCTCTATATATATATAAGTTTGAAGCCAAAGCTAGTGACTTGTAGGTTGACGAAATTCCATAATACCTGAGTCGATAGATAGGCAAGAAAAGAGAGGCATAGGATACAGAGAAGCAGAGGTTGGATCCTTTCCAACACAGCAGCAGCTAAAGCAACACAATAATAATTATCTAGTGACGGTGCGAACTGATGTTCACCATAAATATCTTTTCTCCAGGTAAATTTCACGATAAAAGTTGAAAATTTTGTCTAAAATCTACATGCCAAACTAATTTCCTTAACTATACATGTACAAACTCCATAAGTTCTGCATAATCTGCTACACAACCACTTGTCAGATTACTAACATACAGACTAAAGAAGAGAACTGGACCGAACCAATTCAGATGTAAAAAACTCTGGTAGGTCGATATGGCCATATCAAGCAACTGCATATCAATAGGGACAACCACATGCATATGTCAATTGCTAAAGGTTGATGCCTCTTCACATGACCTGCCGAATTCTAAGGTTGGCGGCGCTAGGTAGATGCACTTGCTGAACTCTGAACAGCCAAAGTTAGACAGGGTTTGTCACGTCTGGTATGTCACGGTGACATGATTTTTTGAAAGACCATCATAAATGTTGAACAAGAGGGCATATCGATCTCCTACCATTCAATTGGACACAATAGGAAATCGATAAGCTACTATTTTTCATGTTTTCTTTATTATACTAACATTATTTTTACGATTTTCTATCAAAATGGTAATATTTCTCAAAAATTCATAATAAGAATAACATATCATTTGCCCATTTTCTCATCACAGGAGCTTAGTTGGTGATTGGGCGATTGGCTTGAAAGAGTTGACATGTTCTCTCTAATACGTGATGAATTGCCAAAGTTTGGCAGGGTCTACCACATCCTGTATGTCATGGTGGCATAGTTTCTTGGACCAACAGAAAAGTTGAACAAGAGGGCCTATCGACCTCCCATCATTCAATTGGACACAGTAGGAAATCGATAAGCTACTATTTTCATGTTTTCTTTATTATACTAACACTATTTTTATGATTTTTTTATTAAAATGGTAATATTTCTCAAAAATTCATAATAAGAATAAGATATCATTTGTCCATTTTTCTTATCACATGTGCTTAGTTGGTGATTGGGCGATTGGCTTGAAAGAGTTGACAGATTCTCTGTAACACGTACCTTAGTACGTGGTTCAGTTAGTCTTTGAATAGAATAATAGTTCAACTTGCTGATCAAATATATACTTCTGAAATTTATTATACTTCGAAGGAGGCGAGTGACAACAGTTTGTTGGAGGAATTGTGATTGAAATATTGAATTAACCAAGGTAAACGCCTTGGAAGGTTCAGGTGAGATGCTCTTGTTCCAGTACAGACCCAATTAACCAAGTGGCCAAGGTGGTACCTACCCTACCCAGAGCTGTCTTAATCAACAGCCAACTTGATATCGTCTTTGCCGTGTCTTCCCCGTCAGTCGTCGGTCGTTGCATGTATTGCATTGCATCAGTACTTTCTTTGATGGATACAGCTCTGCATATATTCTCTTCTTCTATGTTTGCTTACCATATAGTAGGAGTATATCATATCTGCTCTTGCTTCATCTCCAAATAGCAAAGCAGTCGATCGGGAGCAGCATACACATAATATTGATAAAGCAAAGCAGAGCATGCACGCATGCAATGGCTTCCCTCTACATATTCCTCGGGCTTCTTCTTCTCTTCTCACTGGAAGCTCCTCCGTGTTCAGCTGCAAGTGATACACTTGTGGAAGGCCAAGTGCTGAGCATTGGTGACAAGCTCGTTTCAAGGAATGGCAAGTTCGCGCTCGGCTTCTTCCAGCCAAGTGCAAACATCAGTAAGTACTCATCTGACAACACCACCAGCTGGTACCTTGGTATATGGTTCAACAAGATCCCAATTTATACTGTTGTGTGGGTTGCAAATAGGGAGAGGCCAATCACTGAGCCCAAGCTCAAACTAACACAGCTCAAAATATCAGGGGATGGCAATCTTGCCATCTTTGATCATGATGCCACTGAATCGACAATATGGTCGACTCATATTGACAATAGGACAGAGACCAGCATGAACACAAGTGTTGTTCTACAAAATAGCGGTAATCTTGTCATAGAAAGCCCCTCTAATGTAGTGTTGTGGCAGAGCTTTGACTACCCAACGGATGTTGCGCTTCCAAATGCCAAGATTGGTTGGAACAAGGTCACTCGTCTAAATCGTGTGGGTGTTTCGAAGAAGAGCCTGATTGATATGGGCCTCGGCTCCTACAGTGTACAGCTATACACCAATGGCACCAGAAAGGTGACCATCGAGCACCGCAACCCTTCTTTAGTGTATTGGTCTTGGTCACCCGATGAATCAGGAATGAAGATACCAGCACTCAAGGCACTACTGCACATGAACCCACAGACCAGTGGTTTAATCACCCCAAACTATGTTAATAACAGTGAAGAAGAGTACTACAGCTATAATTCATCAGATGAATCATCTTCCACATTCCTCTTGCTAGACATGTCCGGCCAGATCAGGTTCAATGTTTGGTCGCAAGACAAGCAGTCTTGGCAAAGCCTATATGTCCAACCGGTTGATCCCTGCAGGTCATATGATACCTGTGGACCTTTTACTATCTGCAACGGCAATGCACAGCCATTCTGTGATTGTATGGAGAGTTTCACGCGAAAGTCGCCTCAGGATTGGGACCTTGGTGATCGAACCGGAGGATGCTCCAGAAATACTCCATTGGACTGCACTGGTAACAAAACCACAAGTTCAACAGATATGTTCTACCCCATAACTCGTGTCAAACTGCCCCGTGACCCCCAAAGCATACAAGAAGCTACCGTTCAAAGCAAATGTGCAGAAACCTGTCTCAGCTCCTGCTCCTGCACTGCTTATTCCTTTCAAAATGGTATATGCTCTATCTGGCATGGGGAATTGTTTAGTGTAAACCAGAATGATGGCATCGAAATCCATTCTGAGGATGTTCTTTACCTCCGCCTTGCTGCCAAGGATTTGCAAACATTGAGAACCAACAAAAGAAAACCAAATGTTGGAGTTGTTACTGCTGCAAGCATAACTAGTTTCATGTTACTAATGGTCATGTTCTTTTTACTGATTTGGAGGAACAGATTCAAGTGGTGTGGTGTGCCATTACACAACAATGAAGCTAGTAGTGGAATCAAGGCCTTTAGATACACTGACCTAGTTCATGCTACTAAAAATTTCTCAGAAAAGCTAGGGGCAGGTGGTTTTGGCTCTGTATTCAAGGGAATTTTAAGTGATTCAACAACCATAGCAGTGAAAAGGCTTGATGGTGCCCGTCAGGGAGAGAAGCAATTCCGTGCAGAAGTGAGCTCAATTGGATTGATCCAACATATCAACCTAGTGAAATTGATTGGTTTTTGCTGTGAAGGTCATAAAAGGTTACTAGCATATGAACACATGTTAAATGGTTCTCTTGATGCACATCTGTTTCAGAGCAATGGTATGCTAAGTTGGAGCATAAGGTATCACATAGCTCTAGGAGTTGCTCGAGGATTGGCATACTTGCATCAGAGTTGCCACGAATGCATCATACACTGTGATATTAAGCCACAAAACATACTTCTTGATGCATCCTTTACTCCTAAAATTGCAGACTTCGGGATGGCAGCATTTGTAGGAAGGGATTTTAGCCGAATTCTAACTACATTCAGAGGAACTGTAGGGTATCTTGCTCCAGAGTGGATTAGTGGAGTTGCTGTTACACCAAAAGTTGATGTTTATAGTTTTGGTATGGTACTGTTGGAAATTGTATCAGGACGGAGGAATTCAGCTCAAGAATATATTAGTGACAGCTGCCATGTTTCTTATTTCCCTGTGCAAGCCATCGAAAAGCTACATCAGGGAGATGTGCGGAATTTGGTCGATCCACGACTACATGATGACTGCAATTCGGAAGAGGTTGAAAGGGTTTGCAAGGTTGCATGCTGGTGCATCCAAGATAATGAGCTTGATCGACCGACAATGAGTGAAGTGGTTCGGGTTCTTGAGGGTCTACAAGAGCTTGACATGCCCCCAATGCCAAGGCTTCTTGCAGCTCTAACAAAATGCTCTATTGTGGCTTCAATAGAATAATTCATATATACTTTGTATGTATTACATAAGATTTAAAATACTAATCCGTAGAAGAAGTATTAATAAAGGAGGCCAAGCTTGCAACTATTGCTGAAATTAGGTCTGGTGCATGTTGTCTTCCATTCTGTTTTTAATGATCCTGAGTATTTGAGAAATATGTGTTAATGTTTATTTGGAGGGACCATTGACATATATCCTCAAGTTGAAGGAAGAACTTCACATATACCACTAATTAGTTATTGCTTTAGAGACACACCATCTAGAGAATCTTCACATCTTGAAGTGCTTACATCATTAATTTACTTACTGAAATATGCCACAATGTACTTATATCCAACAAAGTGTGTCAAATTGTGTAGAATAATGGACAATGTCCATATGAACTACCCACTAGCACAAATGACCAATAAACGTCCACATCACTCGGCGACACACTTACACACCCCTCTCTCTCATTCCGCCCAGCGCATTCTAAACCATATCAGGAGTAGCCATATCTGGCGTTTCCGGACTCACCTGCCAGTGGATCAGGCTACTGGAACCAAACAACATAGCCGCCAGTGGGTCACCACCGGATTTGGCACCCTCGGCTTGCCTGCAAGTGCATCAGACTGCATGAAGTGAAGGGCAGAGGCTTGACGGTGATAACTGTTCACAGTTTGATGACCACGACCTAGGGGACTAGGTTGAAGATAGCAGTCCTGGTGACCATGACAGCAGTTTCTAGGCAACAATAATGGTCATCAATTGCGGCTCGACTACTATGTTCGCTAGCATTTTCCCCCATTTTCCTTCTTTTTCTTGAGAAAGGACTATCAATGTCAATTGCCAATACAAGATACTTCCTCCGTTCAAAAAAAAAACATGTTTCTGGGTTTGAATTTAGTTTTTTGGAATGGATGGAGTAATCAACAGTGATGACAGTTATGAACCGTCAATGAATGGCAGTTGTGTAAGAGTGTCCCCTCAGATAATGCCATTTGTTAGCATTTTGTTTGCATACTACACAGTGCGTACGTCTAGCTACAATAGCTTAAACAGTGCGAGCATGCTATAGTATGCAATTAACATTTTGAAAAATAGGAGTCACCGTTTTTTATAGTGTAAATTTGATATCTCTCGGTACCTCCGGTAATAGGAGGTATCAAATTTTACATTAAAATTTTAGTACCCCTCGATACCTACTCAAGTACTATAAAATTTGTTTTTTTCTAATAAACCTCTAAAAAAAGACATTGAGCTTCTACTCTTCATTAAGATGAAAAGAGTTGACCAAGTATAACCAGGATCAAAACCCTTTACAACTACATGATTAGTTAAAGAAACACCAGCAAAGACTCACATGAAGAGCAAAAGGAATAAATATTTATGACAACACAACTATTAAGATTGATCTTAAGTAATCTTTACCGAGCTCGTTATAAAAATGATCAAACGGTTCCAATCTCCTATGATGATTATCACTCTCAATAACCAAACACCTAAACTTGGAGCGGAAGAAAAAGTACACACAAAACTGTGGCAAGGACAACTGTCCGCAATATACAAATATTGTTGACAGCACCCGAAAACATCAAGGAAATTACCTCTGGCTAGTAATCGTGCATGTGCAATGCACGTAGTGGTCGAGACGAATTAAAAAAACATATATATTACTTTGTAGATATAAAAAAAATGTTGCAACACCAAATACACAAATCATATGTTTCAATTAATTGTTCAGTCGTATTATGATCTTAAAATATTCCAACAATACCATTTAATCATAAATCCAAGAATAATACAATATTCAGTATCTTCCTTATCTGTGAAAAATAAAAATAAAAGGCCTGTCCAAACCCAATTTCTTGAAGCAGAACCTTTTCACCATAGTCTTCCTCTATTTGTGGCTCAATGGTAGGGATGGCAATCAGGCCCGTTTACCCGTTAGCCCGTGGGTAAAAACCTCATTAGGGTTGTGTTTGTTCCCTATTTTAAACCCATGGGTTTTTATCTGGGTCAAAATTAGTGCCCAACGGGCAAACAGGCATGGGCATGGGTAGGTGCTACCTATGCCCGCTGTGCCCGTTTACCCGCCAAGCCTTCTAACGTGTGGGTCATGTGTTATTTTTTTCTCAGATATATAAGGTAAATTTTAGGGTTACCTAACCCTCTTTCTCTCCCCAAAACCCTCTCCCACCCCGCCGCCACCCTTCTCTCCCCTTCCTTTCTCGATTTTCTCCCGCCCCCAGTCCCCACCCCAGTGTCGCCGAGGGCGCACGCCGTACCCACGGCGCATGAAGAGACGACGGGCGCGCGTCGCCAGCCTCCTCCTCAACACATTCAGCCGCTGCCTCGGCCATCCATCTTATTAATCCCCAGCTAGGTGGTTCTGTCCACGAGCTGCCGCACAAATCCACAAAAGCTTCAGCTCGCACTTCTTGGCTTCTCTCCTCCACCCTCCAGAGTCACAGGCGGCACAGGTGACCCAGTCATCCAGCAGCGAGATATTCCTTGGCTAGATCTGGAAGCTTCAACCAACGACAGGACAATTCGATTGTTTTCCTCTTTTTTTTTGTGTTTTAGGCTTTGGATTGATTATTTTCTCATACTTTTTGTTGGACTGTAAGTCTGTAACCATTCTATGGATTCATTTGTGCTGGGTTGAGTTCGGTGGCTGGTTGTTAATTTTCGTGATAGATGAATTATGCCTGCATTGACCCCTATGCAATATTGCGAAAGCTATGCTTCCTGTTACTCATTGCTTTTGTTCACGGGTTAACGGGCTTATCTGCGGGCATGCGGTGCCCATGGGTGACGGGCATGGGACAAACCTTGTACCCGTCGTAGGTAACGGGCATGCCCGCGGGCTGAAAATTTGCTCGCGGGTACGGGCATGGATAGGCACTACCCATACCCGTTGTGCCCGATTGCCATCCCTACTCAATGGTCTAAAACTCTAAATCGCACGCACACAGTTGGACATCTTGGCAGCTAAATACATGTTGGCAGGTCGAACACAAACGGCAAAGGCCCAACCAAAACCAACAAAAGCAGGTTGGACAGTGTGGATGGAGGTTGTGTGCGGCGGAAGATGGGGAGAGGAGGCTGGTCATTGTCACTACATGCTGCCACCGGCCGGCACCTGATGTCTGGGAGAGGTGAAGCACGCCAGTGGGGAGGCGGTGAATCTCGGTGGCGCTATATAGGAGGGAGGAGATATGGAAGATTAGGAGGGAGCTGTTATCGCTGGTTTCCTTTCTTTTGTCGGGATTTGTTTTCGGGTTTCCTTTTAATGTATAAATGTGTTTCCTTGATTCTAGCATTAATAGACACATGGCTCATCAAAGGAGGCGGTGAGCAGGATGAATCGTTGAGTAGATCTTGAATGTTGGATATGGATATCGATGGTCATGATCTTGTGAATGCAACCAAGTTGCTCCATTATAGTATAGATATAGATATGTAGACACACCTGGAAAATTAATCTAGACGTGCGTCCACCAGACAAATTTGTTTTTCCCTAGCAAGCTAGCCCGATGGTATTTCCCTGACGTGGACACCTCAGTAACAATTTTTCTTACAGTATTTCCTTTTGTCCTCAGAGGTTTTGGCGTTAGAAGTGACGTGGTTTCTGATAGTGCCTACAAGAAGAATACAACATTTAAGATGTTGCTAACGTTTATTTAAAACAGCAGAACTAGGTTTTCAATAGAAGAAATCGCTAGAAGCATCATAACGACACCCCAAGGAGAAAAATAACCCCCATATGTATGTACATTTGTCAGCACCAGTTACACACGCAAGGTTTTTACTTTAAGGCCTTCCACAATGAGGGTCACAGGTGCACAATACTCTATGTAAATTTTGGCTCAAAGCTACAGATAGGTTACAACAAATACAATGCAAATTGTCTCGTTGGGTCCATAAAAATCTAAAGCCACTCAAAATATATCACTCAAGCCCACAATGGATAGCCTCAGCCCAATAAAATGGGAAC
>CM002482.1:17910-36684 GCA_000325765.3 Leersia perrieri | reverse complement strand
AGATGATGAATTGCCAGAGTGTGCCCACTCCACAGTTCATATGGTGTCTTACCACCAACACTTTTGGAGGATGATTTGTTAAGGAGATATACAACGGTGGTTATTGACTTCCCCCAAAACTTACTAGGGAGTCCTTTGGCCTTCAGCATGCTTCTTGTCGTGCCCAATGATAGCAACGGGGGTGCCCGATCTTCCGTCAGGTAAACATAAGCTACAATTTGGCAGAAACTTGACACACATGATCCAGCTTCCGATCAACAAGACTCGAACCCTGCGCCGCTTGGTCCAAATGAACTAGTGAAAGGACATCCCTCTATCCCTTCGAGATGATGAGAACGCACATGGCACACATTGGCTTCTACCCACCACCAGGCATTAATTGTGAGTGCTTGGGGCAAGTCCATCCATAGACTCTTTATGTCTCACTACTGCATTGACCACGCAAGGGAAGGGGGTTGGGTTGCCGCAACTGCCCTGCTTACGTGGCAAGCAGGGCGTCGGGCTGCCTTGATTCCTCCAGCTATGCAAAGAGGAAGGTCGGGTTGCCGCGACTGTCTTGCCCTCGCGTTGGGCAAGGTGTCGGGCTACCTTGATTCTTCCAGCGGCGTGAAGGGGGAGGTTGGGCTATCATTGTAAGGTAATGAAGATCAAATGGGCCGTACAAAGGAATATAGGAATTTTCATCCAATTACATTAAAAAATAATATGCATAAGTTGAAGTAATTACGAGAAAAAAGGTTCAACATGTTCATTGAGAGTTTGTTCTGCATGACTTGCCTTGCAGGACGATCTTGGTCTCGGGTTCCTCCTTGAAGAAGAACTCGGACTCCTCGGGAATGTCAAAAACTAAGCACCATAAGAAAAAAAGAGAAAAACAAGACATAAGCACACACAATTACCACTGTTTGATATTTTTATATGTAGAGCTTGATTTTTTTAAAAAAATAGAGATTTGAATCACCTGAATCGGAGTTCGGATGAATTAGTTATTATTTTCTAAGTTTTAAGTCCTTTTATTCAATTTTAGAAAAGATCAATGATTTATGACGCAATAAATAATTTAATTTAAATTTAAAACATGAATTATTGCGTCTCAGACGGCCAAGAGATAAAAGGAATTAAATCCGGCGGTTTATGGCACGATTTGATGGGGATTTTAATATTAAAATGAATAGGAGAGTTAGGAGAACGTTTTCCCTCGTTCAATTGCGTGCAAAGGCAACGGGAGAGGTAGATCGACGCCGGTTTTCCATTGATGGGGAAAAATAATCAGGGCAAATTAATCCGAATTAAAGAGGGGAAAACATGGGGGAATTGATGAGGGATAGGAGGGGATCCGATTTTGGAATTTAGTTCGAAGAAAAACGTAACGAGGACGGAGATCAAACGGCGCCGGCGGAGCTTCGTTTCCCGGCCACGGTAGCGGCGGCGGCTGGAGGTCAGGGACGACCTCCTGCTCGCGGGCCCCACCAGCCAACTGGAGGCCTCATGGGCCGGCCCATACGCACGTGCAAAGCGCGGCCTTGTGGGCCACTTGGGCCACACGGGAGAACACGGGAAGCCTTTTGGGCCTTGGCCCAGGCTGAGGGAGCGTGAGATAGAGGAAGCAAAGGCACAAAGGGCCAGGCCGACACACGGGGTGACGGGGAGGAAGAGGAAATGGACAGAAATCGGCCCGGAGGGTTTGGAGGGGTTTTTAAAACATTTCTCATTTAAATAATTGCTGAAATGTTGTTTCATTGATTCAAAATATTTTCAAGTCTCAAATAATTCTTCGAAAAATATAGAAAATACTTGAGCACTTAAAGTATTTAATAAAATTTTATCTTGACCATTTTTATGTTGAAAATTTTTCATAAATTTTAACCTATTCTTTCTTTTAAATTTTAACTTATTCTCAAAAATGTATTAAACAAATGATTTATTTAATTAATGATTTTCTGGTCATGACACGTGATCACCTTTATGGATGGGGAATGCATTGAGGAATTCTTACTTGCATCGCCAACCTGGTGAACAAGTTTTGTGTGCTTGGAGATAACCTCAACACCGACAAAGAGGGGGTCAAGAAGATGTTGCATGTGGTCATGATTACCTATAGAAAGCCTCCACTTCCGTTAAAACTTGGCTCCAAGTAAGCAACTATGCATCTGTAGGATGTGGTGCAGTGCAAGAAGCTAGCAACCATGAAGATTAAGGACATCGGCGGTTGTCTACTCCTCACCAAGGTGAACTGGATCGCATGCTACAAGGCCCACAAGGAGGAGATACTAGTAATCATTGAGAGTAAGGACATCGACACCGGAAGAGGAAAGAACCATGGAAGCACTGATGAAAACACACACGAAATGTGGAAGTGATTTCTTGGTCCATCTGGGGAACAATTATCGCAATTGTGGCAAGACTCGTCATTGGGCCAAAGCCTGCCAGTCCAAGCCCAAGAGGTACAGCTAAGCACATGTGGCCTAGAAGCATAAGCCTACAAAAATATTTTTTGAGCAAGGCATGTGTGCTCTTATCCACACTACCCAAAGTGATGACCTGGCAATTTCCTCCTCCACCCAAAACGCACAACATAACCTCCAGGAGGCTGTTCGGATGCCACCAAAAGAAACAGTGCCAGCAGAAACGTTAAATGTTTTTCCTCTTTTCTTCGTACGCAAGCTTCCCAAACTGTCAAACGACCTGCTTTTAGAAAAAATTTCTACACAAAAGTTGTTTTAAAATCAAATTAATCCAACTTTCATGTTTAAAATATCTAATAGTCAATTAATCACATACTAATGATATTTCTTATTTTGCACGTGCTACTATTTTTTTCTTTTTTGCATATAGCTCAACACACATCTAAACACGCCCCAGGTGTTGCACAAGTTGGCATGGCCGTATAGGAAGTAATGACGCATTACGTGCTATATGTGAAATAGGATAATAAACTTAGAAGTACTTCTAGGCCTCTGGTGGGTTTTGGATATAGTTGACACACGAATTAGAGGACTAATTTGTCTACCGAGAAAAAAAAAGTACTGTTTGAATCCGCATGAGTTTCAATGAGCAAAGGAGACCCCAGCATGGATGTTGAGTCATTTATGGCTAAGGTCGTGAAGCCCTTTTATTGTTTTGATTTGAGTCAATAGAAAAAACCATGCTTTCAAGAGATTCAGCTCAAAGGCAAGTTGGTGAAGAGATGTTATAATCCTTTTGTAATTGTTGAGAAAAACACTTTGCATCACACTCACAAAGGAAAAACTGGTCTTCACCGAAATCTCAGGTACCACTAAGCAATTTGGAGTGCGTCATGGCCAGCCTGGTAACAAGTGTCACCGAAATATTTGGTGATTCCTATCGGAATCTCCCGTGTATTTTTCCCAGACAGGCAATGCAATCCAATTGAAATGTCCGATGATTCTCAGCGAGTTTTCAGTGTGTGAATGTTGTGAGTAATAGCCAGTTTTGGGATAGTGGAGTATTTAACTTTAGCTACTCTTTTTGGTTGTCTGCCATCACTTTTCTACTATTCCCTTGGCTCCTGTAGGATTTCTCCTACCTTTACTCTTGGGCTGAGAGAGAGATGATTCATCTCCTAGCTGGTTAAACATTGCCACCGAGCTTCAGACTTTGTGAATAGTACGAGAAAAGTTTGTGAAGGTTTGTCTCGTCTTAGCGGAGAATCGATATATCCCTGGACACATAGTGTATCCAAAAAGTTAGTTAACATCGGGTAAGGTTAACATCGGGTAAGGTTTCCCCTGCTTATTATGAGAACCAGAATAACGACTGGGAAGTTGTTTTGCACACCAGCAAACGGCTGATGGCCAATCATTTTCTGTTTTGTTTCTTTCAACACGCTCTATTTATTTTCTCCCATATTCTCATGTACTGTAGTATTATAATACAAGGTTAATTAGATCTATGTCATTGTAACTTTGCCAAATTAAAAAAAATACCATTATAATTCGTGAAATCGGGTGGATGCCACTGTAATTTTGTTAAAATTGAAACCATGCCACTCCATCACGATTTCCATCCATATCTTTCTTTTTCCGTCTCCTCGCTGACCAGGCCAGCCGGGAGGGCACGAGTGATGCCAAAGAGCAGTGGTGGCGGTGACGGCTTGAGGCCACCACAAACTGTGGCGACGGTGACGACAACCCTAAGCTTGTGGTCGCGGTCGACGAGGGAGGGGAAGGGAGGACAACAAGCTCAAGGCCTCTTCCGGCGTCTTCTCCTCGAATAGGGGGCAGCGAGCTTGAGGATGAGGGATGGCGAGCTCCAATGGGTGGGGAATTTCGTTTTCCCATCTATTTATCTGCCGACGAGATCGAGGGCACGGAGGGGAGGAATGACCATGGCAGCGGTTGCGATTTCTAGATCCGACCACCCCCGAGCTCCTCCCAATGACAAGACCACCGGCAAGGTCAAGGGCGCGGAGGGAAGGGAATCGACAATGGGGGTTTCTTGATCCGCCCACCCCGAGCTCCTCCCAATGGCCAAATCCAGCGACAGAGAGGAGAGCTCATGCCTTCATCCTTAGCAGCAACAGACTCGACTTCGGCTTCCGTTGTGGCGGTGGCGGGTGATCGAAGAGGAGCGTGGGAAGGCTGGGCGAGAAGCTGCACATAGGGAGACCAACGGGGAGAAGACGGAGAAGGGAAGAAACGCGAAATTTAACTGAAATGTGATGGTAGTGGCATGGTTCCAATTTTAATAAAATTGCAGTGGCATCCCCGATTTCACGAATTGTAATGGTATTTTTCAATTCAGCAAAGTTACAATGTTATGGATCTACTTATATAATATAAAGTAGTAGCTTCATGAGCCGGCCAAAAGATTATTGGTCCAAGAAATTTCTTCTTTTGCCATCAAGCTTTTGTTCAGGTCTTAATATTAGTGTGGGATTAATATTATCTTACTTGCGCTGCCTCCATACCTTTGTGGCTGACATGTGGGCCCACCACACATTGGCCCACGTGTCAGCCTCTATGTCGAAGGAGCTGGATCCATTATTGTGGCATCATCATTTTAACTATCCAAAATAAATATGACCACATCGATCATATATAAAAAAGGAGGACAAATTTTAGTCCATTAACAATGACTAGTAGCATGTCGCAACTCGCAACGCCATGTTTCGTTTTCAGCCAAACCGAAGTGTTTAGGTATCATTTAAAAAAAAAAGTGTTTAGGTAGGAGAAGAAAACGAGGTGAATGTCAGTAGCCACTAGTAAGAGTCGTTGCTACACAAAGTAATACCGTCACAAGAAATGATCATTTTCCGGTGCGCTGCATGCTTCAGAAAATCACAAGCGATCAGCGAAATTAGGTGTCCATGTCTGTTAGGACCGTGAAAGCAACATCCTACCCAACTATCTTTTCTTCTATTCTCTCTCTCTCTTTTTTTTTTTGAGCAGAAGATCACTTCTATTAATCACGATTGGCGTTAAAATCCGCTTCACAAGCTCAGGTGGGGTTTCAAGCCACTCCACCACCTGAACATTGCTGGATACAAGACGAGCACAAGCATGAGCTACGTTATTACAATGTCTACTCACAAAACTCAGATCAAAAGCCTCAAAAGCTTGACTAATTTCCTCCATCTCGCTTAAAACAGTAGATATTTCTGATCGCTGAGAGGCTCGATTGTTCCATAACTGCACAAGATTTTGGCAGTCTGTTTCAAGACACAATTTGTCTTTCTTCTATTTTCTCTCGATGCATGCCTTTCTTATGTATTGACAACATTTTAGTTCGCTTTACGCAATGGTCTTTCCCTGTCTTTTTATATCCTTTTCTCTGGTTGTAGACATCTATCAGATCTTTAAAATGTATCGTTGGTTGTTATTAATCTTTTATTGCAACCCCTGGTAACATTAATTGAAAAACAAGCTGTTTTCGTAATAATCTGTATATATGTCAATTAAGGTAGTCTCATGCTTTAGAGAATATTGCGGGCTCAAGTTTTAAAAGTTTTCAGGGTACGTCCAAAATGACATATACTCAAAAAAAAAAGCATAGCTATAATATTAGAGTCGTGCTAGAAAGCTATAAAATAGGGGCTCAAGAAAACTCAAAAATCAAAAACGTCAAAAATAAAACCGTGCTAAGTCGTGCTAGAAATGTTTGATGTCGGTGGTCCGTTTGATCAACATTTAACGTATAGTTAGCAAATACAACGGACATGAACATGCTTTAGCTTGGCCCATGACAACAGAACTGGCGCACAGATGCAATGTTGCAACTCCAACTCACAATGTGTGACCTTTAATCGACACATGGCCGGTGGTGCTTGCTATCACTCGCCGCCTTTGCCCTCCCCCGACGCCGGCGCGGATGGAGCCAGACCCATCTGTCCCCGCCCTTGTTACCATTCTTTGCCCCCATACTTCAACTGGTTGCACTTGACACTCTTTCCGGTTGAGGTATGTCTTGACGGTGGCGGCTTCCATGGCTGCACCCTCACTGAGCCCTTTGCCCCCATCTGCATCAAAGCATGCCACGGGAGTGAGATGGAGTGCCGCGGCCAAAGCTCGCACCACCACGAGAGGGGGTTGCCATCACAACCGCCTTATGGAAAAGAGAGACATGAAGTCAACATCAGCTTGAAATTCATAATTTGCCTGGGTTGTTGTTGTTTGGTGTTTGGAGGATAACTATGAAAAATTCGACAACAACACTTGATATTGTGGTTTTGATTGATATGATTTAAAATTGCAAATCGATGCATCCTTCCTCCTACGGACTTGGCAGTAGCGATCAGCCTCCATTTCATGGTGTTGCCGTCCGGTGCAATCCATGGCAGTGCTCTGATGTGGGTAGGGGGCTAGGGTAAAGGTCTCGGAGAGGACACCACAAGAGAGTTGTCATACTATCACACGAGGGAGGATGCGTGGGGGCTGAGGGATGGGGAGGATGGTGGTGGCGAGGGGATCTTCCCGAGGATCGATTTCACCCTTGAGGCCTTGTCCATGCTAGAAGAGGCAGCAACCAGCCCGCAACCATGCAGGGGAAGTAGACTGCAAATTGGCTATCCCAGCATTATTCTTGGGGTTGAGTTAATCTTGTTCAGTCGCCGCATTCCTTCGCTCGATTCCATGAGATGCGAAATGAACGCCGGAGATGCTCACGACGTTTCTCTGACATTGCTAGAGCAACACCAGACGATTTGGTTGCAATTAACATTGCTATACATTTCCATCAACTTGAATGTCCACCAATTTGCGATGATCTAGAAATGCATAACGTGATGCTAAATCAGCATTCTTTTGTGAGATCATCATCATGGTTTCCATCCTTGTCTCTATTCTTCTTCTTCGTAGGTCCTATTTGCTAGCGGGTGTTTGCCAAATTGGTTGTTTGACTGTTGCCTAATGTTAGATATATCTATATTATTACAATATTGTTATAGGGGTGACTAGGGCCTTGTTTGGTATAACTCCTACTCCAAGGATGCAATGGAGGTGAGGAGCTAGATAAATGTAGCTCCATCATCATAGTGTAATTTTAGGAGCGGGGCTGGCTGCAGCTCAGGATCAACGTTTGGTATAATTACAGCTCCACTACATGAGAATCAAGTAGTTCGGGCTGTATCAAACGGGCCCTAGGTAGTGAACATGTCAGTTGAGTATGATTGTATATATCATTTTCATTTCTGAAATTAAAGATGGAAAATATTAGTAGTGATTTTCTTTGAGGTGCCAAGACCAAACATTAATATTGATTATTGAGTGTGTAACAGTTGACTTGAAGGACACAAAAAAAACAATAATAATTTAAGTGAGCTTAGGAGAATTAGCACCCTCAGCTAAAATACGAGACTTGGAGTATATTGGTATTTTACAAGGTCTTCAACAATTCACGTTGAATATTAATTTCTATCTTAAGATATTATCAAACACTATAAAATTAACACTTATAAAGTTATTTTCAAATACGAATATAATAATACCATATGCATAATAATATATATATATTTAGCTTAAATATTAATAAAAAATTTAGGGTTGAATTTGACAAATTCTAGTATTATGATGTCTAGATTTATAGTAATACAATGTGTCACATAGTATATTAAATTTGTGAACGGAAGGAGTAATTAAGGTGGTGTTTGGATGACAGATAATAAATTTTAGCCCCGGTAATATAGATCAATTATAAAACTAATTGCATGAATAAAGACTAATTTGTTAAGTATAATTAATCCATAATTAGTGAAAGTGATGCTACACATATGTTAATCCTAGGCTAATTAGGTTTAATAGATTTCGTCTCTTAAACTATTCTTTATTTATATAATTAGATTTATAATTACTCTATATTTAATACTCTTGAACATCACACCATCTAACGTGACAGGAGCTAGTGCATAGGATCCAAACATCATATAGTAACAAGAGGAAGATAATCTGCTAGTACTAGTAGGAAGCGAGGGAAGAAGAGTGGTGGGAGGGAAAGAGAGGAGACGACCTCTTCCTCCTCTTGCTCTCCACTTCTCGCCTCACCTCTTTTGAGCAGCAGAAGCCGAGAGAGAGAGAGAGAGAGAGGGGGAGAAAGGTTTGACCCCAACCACCCCTGTTGGGTGGGTTGCTTCCTACTACTAAAAGGACGCTAGTGCTACACGCGCGGTGGGGGAGGAGGCAGCAGAGCAGAGCAGCAAGGTGAGATCTGATAGTGGTGATCGATGATGGAGAGCCAGCCGCTGCAGGACCCCGTCGCCGAGGCTCATGGAGCTGAGCCTGCTGCCGCCGGAGCCCCTCCCGCCGTGGTCAGTGCTTCTTTCTTTGCCTCTTTAATTCAGATCTGCCTGCCTCGCCGCCGAGATCTGACATTCGTTCTGATACTATTCTTTCTTTTGGATCTCATCTCCTCTCATTGCAGCCACCGTTGACCAATCAATCAAATGTTCAGATCTCATGGATGATTGCTTTGCTTGCTGCAGGTTCCCGGCAAGGAGTTCACCCGCACCTGCAAGGGCCTCGTCGTCGTCCTCGTCGGTGGATACGTCCTCCTCCAGCTCCTCCCTTCCTCCCTTGACTATCTTGCCATCATCCCCGCCAAGTAACCCTCCTTTCCCTTCTTCCCATTTCTTCTTCAATATTGCACGTGCTCTAATACTCTACATTTCTATTCTCCTTTTGCAGGACTATTCCATTTGTATGGACTGTCTTCACTGCTGGCTATATTGAGCAAGTTCTTCCAGGGGTGAGCTCATTTTCTCCTCAATTGCACACTGTTTTCTTTGATAATGGAATTAGTTACACACCATATGGCTTAAAAATACTCTATCCCTGGTTGTAAGTTGACCTCCCTATAGTATGAGAAGAAGGAAAGATGATGATGCAATGCCATAAATTGGACACCTTTTTGTTGTTTGGTGATTAATCCTGATCAGATTTTTCTATTTTTGCCTTCCTAGGCTATCGGCAGTTCTCTTGGTCTTCTCTTCTGTGGGAAGGATATCGAACCAGTGTGGGGGCGTAAAGAGTTCCTGAAGTTTATCATCTTGGTCAACTCCATTTGCGGCGTCCTTGCTTTCTGCTTTGCTGTTGCACTCTACTATGTCACCGGAAAGGAGAGCTTCCTGTAAGTTTTCAATCATCGGTCAATAAACATTTATATAACTCCTATCTTTATTACTGGTTAGCAGTCATTAAGGTCATATTTGTTTCTTGATTCCTATGTATTCCCTGCATATTAATATTCAGTTGATTTCGTTAAAAGGAATGAATATTCAGTTGATGCAGAATTCTTCACATTACATCTTATTGGATAACAATGTCATGCTATTACCCATCTGTGTGAAATTAAAGATTTTTAGTTGGATACATTGTTGTTAACTTTTTTTTGTTTGCATGATTCATACCACCGCCTTGCATAATACAGTCTTGGTCAGTAACATTACTGATCAAATTATTTGACATGTACTCACTAGCTGACCTTGATTCATATACCGTGCAGGGTTACACCACTTTCTGGTTTCCATGGTTGTCTTGCTGGCTTTCTTGTTGGCCTGAAGCAACTTCTACCAAACCTTGAGCTCCCCATGTGCTTTTTCTGGAAAATAAAGGCTAAGGTATGTTGATGGAGTACTGTAAAATACGATTTCTAAGTATTTAATTGTGTTGCTAAATACATCTTCCACAACAAGTTACACAGTTTCACTCTGTTTTTTTTTTTCTCCTTGTTGCAGTGGATGCCATTCTTTGTTCTATGTTTCTCAACTATCATGGCCTTCATTGTGCCTGATTCCATTAACTTCCTGCCAACTCTGCTGTCGGGAATGTATGTCAGCTGGATCTACCTAAGATATTTCCAGAGGAACCCACTGACAGGGCTTAAGGGTGATCCAAGCGATGACTTCTCTTTCCCCACCTTGTTCCCAGATGCGATGCGGTAATGCTTTTAACTATAATACTGACTGCATCGGTAATGACTTGTCACAATTTTCCCACTTCTGATATGTCGTCCTTTTGGTCCTTGCAGGCCAGTCACAGACCCAGTTGCTAACTTTTTTGATCGGATGCTGTGTGCAAGGTCTAGACCTTCTGAAATAGCCCTCCCAGTTACAGATCCTACCAAGGCATCAAGAAGAAGGTAACTCCACTGTGTGCTGGCATGCCATGTCTGTGAACTTGCTATTTAGTAGTATGAACTTCCGAAACTAGTACTAATCAAACCAGTAATGTTAGAATGTGGCATAAAAGTATGGAATTATTTGATTAAAAATTTTAAGCCCCCACTTTTGATAGATCTGACATCAATTTAATTAGAGCTTACCAAATCTATTTTTACTACTGCAGGGAGCGTGGCGAAAGGGTTCTTGAGGAAAGGATGGCTGCAGACCATGGAGGTGACACAGAAGCCCCAGCTCAGGGCCATTCCACAGCAGAAGATTAATATAGCTCTTCCCCTGTCAACACTTCCATACTGCTATAGGAGCCACGGCCACCTGCTTCTGTGCTTTGTAACTCCGAAAATTTGTTTTCTGGATAATGCATTCAGTTTACGATGGACCCAATTATATGATATTTTACTCTCTTTTCTTATTATTTTTTATTGGTTAAATTCTGTTGTAGTTCATTACAGTAAAAGAAGAAGGGATGGCATCCTCATCCAGATGTAATGTAGAGAATGACTTGTGAGGATTGTTGTTAAAAAATATTTTCCAAGTGAACTGTGATTGAGTCAATAGGGTTCATCATATCAGCAAAGGATGCCCATGTTGGTCTTCAATGTTGTTTGATAGAAACAGAGTTACTTTTTATGCATTGTTGATCCCAACTGAAAGTTAGATATTTGTGCTGGGATTGGTCTTGTTCAAAATTTCTGAGAGGATATTCTTGAGTGGCAGTATCTCTTAAATCAGAGGTTCTATCTTGTAGGGGTGAATCTTGAACAACGTTTCCAAGTGTTTGAACGTACGACACAAATGACACGATGTCCAAATACTCTGTTATCAAGAAAAATGTGGGTTAAAACAGGTAGACGCAAAAATCTGGCATGACTTTATTTATGCAGCTTGCAATGGTGTTGTGTAGATTTGCCCCAACGCCGCTCAGTGAGTTATTTCCTATACGTTACTGAAGAATTTTTATCATTTAAAACAAAATGTTTGATGCTTGTCCAAGTGTGTATTGTGGTGTGCCATCAATAAGATTGAAAACGCAAAATATCTAGAGGGGCAAAATGAAACTTTGTTGATGAGAATTTCTCACAAAGGATAGATTAGGTCTAGAGAGTGGGTGAAGAACCCTGTGAACGTACACATGCAAATCCTATCTCTATAATCATCTTCGAAAACTGGACCGATAAATTCTTAAGATTAACGAAGTCACTGTGGGCACGACGGTTACCTTTATTTTCTTTTCTAGTGTAAAAAAAAAGGAAAGAGAAGACTTTTTTTTGTGTGTGAAGGAGGAAAGAGAAGACATTAGGGACAGAGGTAGCATAAGCCGAGCCGACGATTGTTGATCGGACAGGTAATAAGGCCCACATAGGCCCAACAGTAGGCCTCGGGCGTTAAGCTGCATCGCATCGGGTTTTAGGGTTTTCTCCTCTATCTTTCGTTCGTTGCATCCCCATCTCCTCTTTTCCTCTCCGGCGGCGGCGGCATTAGCAGAATCGAATCGAGAGGATGGCGACGATCGTGAACACGACGGAGGAGGAGCCGATGCTGGCGGTGGTGCGGTTCACGGCGGAGCTGGCGTGGGCGGACGCGGGGGCGGAGGTGGCGGAGCCGGAGGTGAGCCGCCTCTGCTTGGAGGCGCAGCAGCACATCCTCGCCGGCCGATGGCTCGACATGGCCTCCCTCATGCTCGCCTCCGCCGACCTCCTCCTCCAATCCTCCCGCCTCCCCGACAAAGACAAAGGTCACTTGTTCATCTCCCTCCTCATCCTCCTCTTCTTCCTCTTCTTATCATCATGTTTCGAATTCCAGATCTCGAGTGCATCCTGGCCATCATCTGCAACCTCGTCACCAAGGCCGAATCCCACGACGAGGCCCTGCAGATCGCCGACCTCATCTGCGCCAAGCTCACCCAACACCCCGACGACAAGCCGGCTCTGCGCATTAAAGTGTAAGCACCCTATCTTTCCCATGTTAATGCTTGGACTCCCCTCACAATGCTTCTTTGGATTGCAGTCTATTCAGCTTGTACAATCTGCTCGGGAGTCCCTACGGCAAGGCCTTCGTCTACAAGAAGGCGCTCGACCTCGCCGCCGCTGGGAAGGCTGCTGACTGCATCATCCCTACTTTCAAGAACATCGACGGCTTCGTCGCTGAATGGGCCATTGGCAAGTTGGAGCAGAGGGATCTGTTCCTCGCTGCTGCTAGGATCCTCAAGGACCAGAAGGGGTAAGCCTTAAATTGTTTTCTACTTTTCCCAGCTGTCGTGTTTGCCTATCAATACTTATTGATGCAATTCTATGCTCTTTTCCTCATTGACAGCATGAGCAAGGAATACTACAACTTTCTGAATAAGTACCTTGCCACCTTCGAAGAATCGGGCGATGACGCTGAGGCAATCACTGATGCAAAGGAAGAAGCTGTCGCAGCAATCATTGAATTTGTCAAGTCATCTGATCTCTATCAGGTATTCTTTACTCGAATTTACATCCCTGCAAACCAAATTTACGACTTAGGGTTTAGGCGTAATAAATCCCCACTCGCTGTGGATGGATATTAATTAAGTGAACAAAGACTTGATTTTCTTCATAAGATGTGCCTCAGTGTGTCCATATGAAAACGCTAATGTACCATTCAGATTCTCATATTGGATCAACAAATGCCAAATTGGGTTATATAGTGTTGAATTTGGCTCTTAAAATCTCAATACGACTGCTAACGTTTGTGCTAATGTCTAATTATATGAACAAAGATAAGTTGTCTGCTAACGTTTGAGCAATGTATGTACCTGTGCTCTTGGTATGTCTGCAACCTTGAAGTTATGTGGCTACTTCTACCAATTTAGGAAGTTGTCATATATTCTTATATATGAACTTGTTCTTTACATGCCTTTTTTCCTTACAAATGTTTGCCCCTTTGCAACTGATAGTTGGTTATAGGCTATAGCCTTATCTCTTGTATCATTCAGTCCTTTGGTATTTATGAATTGAATGTTGATGAGCTATATGTATAGTTTAAGGGCACACTTCACAACTTTACTGTACATTTTGAATCAGCGTGCGATGGATCATGCAAATGTTGTTGTCATTGCAGTGTGATCTACTCAATATGCCAGCAGTTTCACAGCTCGAAAAAGACGAAAAGTATCAGCTGGTTTATGAGCTCTTGAAGATATTCCTTACTCAGAGGCTTGATTCCTATTTAGAGTTTCAGTCAGCTAACTCTGCCTTGCTGAAAGGTTATGGTATGTTCAACTTCTGAGTTGAAAATATTAAATATCTTTGCTTGGAGCAAGCTTAGAAAACATGAAGTTTGGTTTCCTGGATATCTTATGATGAACAATTTGCAGGGCTAGTTCATGAGGAGTGTGTAACCAAAATGCGACTGATGTCCCTGCTTGATCTAAGCAGCCACTGCGCTGGGGAAATCCCTTACTCTGCAATCATTGGTGCGCTTAAGGTAAATTTGATGCTCCATCTTGCTTTTGTATTGTAATTTTTTTTATTATTTTATTAGTAGTCTTATAGTAGTATTAGATTTTGCATTTTGATGAGCCTCGTTTTGAGGAATTCACCTGCGTAAGTTTTTCTAATGACTTTGTCTTGCTTTTATTAGATGAATGATGATGAAGTGGAGTATTGGATTGTGAAAGCTATTTCATGCAAGATATTGGATTGCAAAGTAGATCAGCTTAATCAGGTTATCATTGTCAGGTAGGCATCTGCATCTGTAGGATCTTTTGACTGATCTTCATATTTTGATTGCGGGTTAAGATTTTGTGCCCCGCATTAAGCTGCTTTGTTCTTTGTCTAATGAGTGGTCTGCTGTATGATGTCAGTCGGCATACTGAGAGGATATTTGGGATGGCACAGTGGCAAAGTCTACGTGCAAAGCTTGGAGTTTGGAGGGTAAAGAGGCTATCTTATCTTTGATTTGCAATTAGATTAGCTCAATAGCATAGTTTAGTAAGATCAAAGCCTTCAATCTTCTGTATGTTGGCTGCATATCACTGAGCTAAGGCTTTATGCATTTGCCATCGGTTTGATGCAGTTATCTTTGAAAATTCTGCTGCAGGGAAACATTGCTAGTGCTATTAACACAATACAAGCAAACAAGGTGACTGATGAGGCATCACAGGGGATCCAAGGCTTGATGATCCGCTGATGGAGAGGAGTTCCCGAATGGAAATCATAGCTTCAACCTTGAGTAGAAGAGCAATCCTTTTGTATGAGATTACCTGTAATGTGAATTAATTTGATCCTGTGACCTTGTGCTGGATCTGGGTTGCTATGGCATGCTCTAAGCAATCTCATTGATTTTTGTAGTCATAGCCATGCTTGAGGTCAGTTGTTACACAAGTACCAATTACTAAAGAGTTTCAACAGGATGGCCGATATATTGTGTCAATTTTCCTTCATAAGGCGTAGATTTGTGGATTGATGAGTTGGTGTGTTACTGTTTATAATATCTGGAGCGATTTTTTTGCCTTATATATTCGCTTGTCTATATGCTGTAGTTATTTTGGCAGTCTGAAGATTGAAAACCTTCCTTGGGGATTGTTAACATGTTATGTGACCGTAGAGGATCAGATTTTTCTTTTTCTGAGTATGATAATGTTTGAAGAAAAACTCAAATGTTTAAAGATGAAAGACTACCATTCCATTACATATCCTGAAAATGATGAACATATATTGCCGTTTGGCTTTTGAACCCAAAAAATGAAAACAAATTGCTACAACATGAACATATACACGGCGAAGAAAAGGCTTGTGAATAGATGCCGTCGAAGCAAGATCCTACTACAAAATTAGCTTCCACGCAATATGGAGCAAAAGCTGAAAGAAGTCTCTTCTCTTTCCGAGAGCTGCTTCTCGAAAGTTGTATGAATGTCTCTGCACACTTGCCGAGGCCTAATTTTCTACAGTATATGCCTGAAACAATGCAACAAATTAACCTTCAAAATTGGCAGGTCGGACATCGTACGTCAATGAATTGCTATTGTAATATGATGATGCAAACAAGTAACAAGGTGAAAAGGGTAGCAGCTGTGAATACAAACAAATTCGCCGTTTTATATAAATCAGTTGGTTTTCATTTACAATGGCTCAGCTATTCATTTCAGAGTTTCAGACCACACGTATTTAACAAAGAAAAGCCAGACGCATATTGTAGACACGTTCAAAAATGGTTATTTCATTTCTCAAAAAAGAAAAAGAAACCAATCTATCATATAATTGCAATACACAAAGGAAAAGCACGTGTATCAAAGAAATGTTCCCAACTAAGTAAACAGAAGGTATAGTGACTAAATGCCAACTATACCAACCATAGTCCAAATCCAATCCCATCAGCCAAGGAGTCAGGATGGTGCAAAATTCAAAAGGAGTCACAATCAGAAACCAAATAATTAAATATGGTGAGCCCTACGATGGCACACTTAATCTGATATTTTGGAGTAAAAGTCACTGGAATAAGACAAACAAGACAAAGGTAACCCTTTTGATGTATACTTGCATCAAGATGAATAATTCATACTCTCCTAAGCATTATTTTTGGAGTAAATGAGAAACATGTAAGAATCTATCTAGACGTAGAGAGCAAAATCAGACTTCAGAGAGCATTAAAAACTTAAAAGAATCACAAACCTGTTAAAGGAGTTAGTGCTTTGGTGAACATAGCTGGTGATACTATTTTATTTTAGAGGGATAATCACATCCAGATCTGTAGCAACCCGCCATCCTTTAGGATAGACAACGCTTTCAGATCCAAATGGCACATGCCAGTTCATTATTTGAGAGCAGTCAGCAGGTATGCCTTCCATCTGGCTTTCATCCTCCACTAGCTGCTCCACAAACATGCTTCCCTGCAAAGTAACAACCATCTCACCTCAGCCGTTACGGTACATGCAGAAAGGCATCACAAACAAAACCTAAATTAGGAGGAGCAAAAAAGGTCTCACATTCGGTAATGACCATGTGTCTGAAAGCTAAGAGAACTATTATTCAGTCTTATTTCTGCTCTTTTTCCCTCTTGTTTGAATATCCATGGTTTGTGTAGTAGTTGGTAAGGGACAACATGTTGATTAATTAATTAGCTTGTTGATAGCATGAACAACTTAACTTATTTCATAGACAAACTTGGCTGTACAGCAATTGAACCTGCTACCTATCTTGGTGGAGTTGAAATTAGAGAAGCAGCTTACTTGGAGACTTTCTTTCACCATTTCTGGATGGCGGATTGAATTCCAGGCCAAATGGGACCTGAGCTTGGGATCCCAGAGCATGGTGCTATTGAATGCGAAACCTGACATGGCAAGATGAAATCTTTGCAGCTTGTTCCCATCCTCGGTTGTGTGCCATCCCACAACTTGGCCCTGCTTACATACAGGGCCTTGGAGCAGCACCTCGTTTTTGTCCTGGGAGATTACTGGAACAGGCCATGTGGCAAACCTCCTGATAATGGTACAGAAAACTACTTAATAAGTCGATGTAATTGATGATTCAATTTTCAGCGGTGACACACAGACTGAAGCATGACTGAATGCTTCAATGCATTCGTACGGTACAACACATCTGCTTTCATAGGCAAAAAAAAACAAGGCTTGTTGAGATGTACAGATCTATCAGCAACGGATAACAGCCTAAGTTGAATACTTTCAGAAAAGTTTGATCTTTAAAATACTGAGATTGAATATCAAAATTCAGAGTCATTTGATTAATATCAAAATACTGAGACTGAATGCTTCAATGCATTCCGACGGTACAACACAGCTGCTTTCATAGGCCAAAGAAAAAGAGAGAGAGAAAAAAAAGCCTGTTGGATGTAGTACAAATCTATGAGCAATGGATGACATCCTAAGTGGAATACTTTCAGAAAAGTTTGATCTTTAAAATACTGAGATTGAATATCAAAATTCAGTTGCATATTTGATCAAATAGTTAGTAGGAAATATGAAATTGGCTTTGGCATGATGAAAATACAGAAATTGGGGGAGTACCATTGGGACCTTAAGGCGGCAGATAATGAATGAATGAAAGAAAGATTGCATCTGTGAGTGAATGTGAATGTGTATTGCATAGTACCTGATATGGCGGAGGCGGTGGAAGAGGTGGAGGGAGTAGACGCCCTCCTCATCGGCGAAGTAGACGATGCCGTCGAGGCGGTGATTCTCGACGACCTCGAGCGCGGCGTTGAGCTGGTGGGGGAGGGAGGAGGCGTTGTGGTGGGAGCAGCCGATGTAGCGGTGCATGACGGCGGTGCGGCGGAGGGCGGCGGCGGCCTCCGGGGTTGGGTTGCCGTCCTGCACGACGAGCCAGAGCACTGGCGGGTCCACGAGGCGCAGCGTGTGGCCCATCCTGGTGAGGTAGTACGCCTGCGAGGGGCGGGCGCGCGTGGGCGTCACCACGATCAGCAGCTTCTTCTCGCCGCCGCCGCTGCTGGATCGCGGCTGCTGCAATGGGTGGTGGTGGTGGGGAATTGGAATTGAATCAATTGATGATGGGGAATGAGAATTGGAGGGGAGGGGGAGATGGGGGCGGAGGGGGAGATGAGATCCGAGGAAGTGGAGGAGGCCGAGGAAGGAGCCGAGGAGGAAGAAGGCGGCGAAGCGAGGGAGCGGGCGGCGGGAGAAGAGGAGGAAGGGGTGCGGGTACCCGCCAAGAAGATGCTGCTGGTGGTGATGGGCTGCTGCTCTGGGAGAAGAAGAGGAGGAGTGGCGGAGAGGGGAGGAGGGTGGGGAGGAGGTGGCGAATTGGTGGCGGAGGAGCTGCTGATGCTTCGCCGGCGAGTGCGGCCGCCGGATCGACGCCATTGACGGCCTGCTTCTCTCGATCTCAACACGAGTAATTCCTGCTCCTGCCGCTTCTATTCTTGTGGGAGTATGTATGTATGTATATGTATGAATCGAATCGATGTCAGGCAGGCAGGAAAAGCAAAGGGGAAGAAGAAGAAATGATGGTGGAGTTTGGCGAATCGAATGGAAGGAAATTGGATTAGTGGAATCAAAAGACAACACGGCCGGCGCGAATGGCGGGGAGACTCAGCAGCAGCAAGGACGGAGGACGGAGGAGCAACTAGTTTGATTTGGTGGTCTGTCTGGTTGGGTGAAGAAGATGAACGCGGTCACCGCGGACCAGTAAACAACGGAAAACAGG
>CM002481.1:29586925-29602667 GCA_000325765.3 Leersia perrieri | reverse complement strand
ACCCTAAACCCTAAACCCTAAACCCTAAACCCTAAACCCTAAACCCTAAACCCTAAACCCTAAACCCTAAACCCTAAACCCTAAACCCAAACCCTAAACCCTAAACCCTAAACCCTAAACCCTAAACCCTAAACCCTAAACGCAACAGTCAAGGATTGTGTGCCGAACATTTCCACGGCCAAATTTTGCGTTGTTTTGGGCCGCAGAACAATGTAAAACCATTTTTGTCTGAGGGCTAACGGTCCCGAATTTTAGCCGAAGAATATAACTCATTAATTTCTTGACCAAATGGCAAAAAATCAAAATATTATGAATTGTGGTTTCATCAGTCAAGGATTGCATGCCGAACATTTCCACGGCCAAAAACTCATGATGTTTTGGGCCAGAGAATGATGTACAACCATTTTTGTCTGAGGGTTAACGGTCACGAATTTTAGCCGAAGGATATAACTCATGAATTTCTTAACCAAATGGCAAAAAATCAAAATATTATGAATTGTGGTTTCATCAGTCAAGGATTTCATGCCGAACATTTCCACGGCCAAAAATTCGTGATGTTTTGGGCCATAAAATGATGTACAATCATTTTTGTCTCAGTGCTAACGGTCACGAATTTCAGCTGAAGGCTATAACTCATGAATTTCTTGACCAAATGGCAAAAAACCAAAAAAATATGAATTGCGGTTTCAAAAGTCAAGTATAGCGTGCCGAACATTTCCACAGCCAAAACTCGTGATGTCTTAGGCCGGACAATGATTTACAACAATTTTTGTTTGAGGGTTAACGGTCACGAATTTCAGCCGAAGGCTATAACTCATGAATTTTTGAACAAATGGCAAAAAATAAAAAAAATATGAATTGTTGTTGCAACAGTCAAGGATTGCGTGCCGAACATTTCCACGGCCAAAACTTGCGATGTTTTGGGCCAGAGAAGGATGTACAACCATTTTTGTCTGAGGGCTAACGGTCCCGAATTTCAGCCGAAGGCTATAACTCATCAATTTTTGACCAAAAGGAAAACATCTAAATATTTCGAAATGTGGTTTCAAAAGTCAAGTATAGCGTGCCCAACATTTCCACTTCCAAAACTCACGATGTTATGGGCCAGAGAATGATGTATAACCATTTTTGTCTAAGGCCTAATTGTCACCAATTTCTCCCGAAGACTATAATTCATGAATTTTTGGACCAAATGGCAAAAATTCAAAAAATTACGAATTGTGATTTCAACAGTCAAGGATTGCGTGCCCAACAATCCCACAGCCAAAACTCACGGTGTCTTGGGGTGGACAATTATTTACAACCGTATTGTCCGAGGGTTAACGGTCACGAATTTTAGCCAAAGGCTATAACTCAATAATTTCTTGACCAAATGGCAAAAAATAAAAAAATTATGAATTGTGGTTTCAACAGTCAAGGATTGTGTGCCGAACATTTCCACGGCCAAAAATTGCGATGTTTTCGGCCAGAGAATGATGTACAACCATTTTTGTCTGAGTGTTTATTGTCACGAATGTCAGCCGAAAGCTATAACTCATAAATTTTATGACCAAATGACAAAAAATCAAAAAAATGTGAATTGTGGTTTCAATAGTCGTGGATTGCGTGCCGAACATTTCGACGGCCAAAACTCGTGATGTTTTGTGCCAGAGAATGATGTACAATCATTTCTGTCTGAGGGCTAATGCTCACGAATTTGAGCCGAACGCTATAACTCATGAGATTTTGACCAAAAGGCAAAAAATCAAAAAATTATGAATTGCAGTTTCAACAGTCAAGTATTGCGTGCCGAACATTTCCACGGCCAAAAAATCACGATGTTTTGGGCCAGAGAATGATGTACAACCATTTTTGTGTGAGGGCTTACGGTCACGAATTTTAGCCGAAGGCTATAACACATGAAATTTTTGACCTAATGGCAAATAATCAAAAAATTATGAATTGTGGTTTTCAACAGTCAAGGATTGCGTGCCTAGCAATTCCACGGCCAAAACTCACGACGTCTTGGGGTGGACAATGATTTACAACCATATTGTCTGAGGGTTAATGGTCACGAATTTCAGCCGAAGGACTCATGAATTTCTAGACCAAATGGCAAAAAATCAAAAAATTATGAATTGTGATTTCAACAGCCAAGGATTGCGTGTCGAACATTTCCACAGCCAAAACTCACGACGTTTTCGGCCAGAGAATGATGTACAACCATTTTTGTCTGAGGTTTAACGGTCACGAATTTTAGCCGAAGAATATAACTCATGAATTTTTTGACCAAATGGCAAAAGATCAAAATATTATGAATTGTGGTTTCATCAGTCAAGGATAGCGTGCCGAACATTTCCATTTCCAAAACTCACGATGTTTTGGGCCAGAGAATGATGTACAACCATTTTTGTCTGAGGGCTAATTGTCACCAATTTCACCCGAAGTCTATAATTCATGAATTTTTGGACCAAATGGCAAAAAATCAAAAAATTATGAATTGTGGTTTCAACAATCAAGGATTGCGTGCCCAACAATCCCACGGCCAAAACTCACGATGTCTTGGGGTGGACAATAATTTACAACCATGTTGTGTGAGGGTTAACGGTCACGAATTTCAGCCAAAGGCTCATGAATTTCTTGACCAAATGGCAAAAAATAAAAAAATTATGAATTGTGGTTTCAACAGTCAAGGATTGCGTGCCGAACATTTCCACGGCCAAAACTCGCGTTGTTTTAGGCCAGAGAACGATGTACATCCATTTTTGTCTGAGGGCTAACGGTCCCGAATTTGAGCCAAAGGCTATAACTCATCAATTTTTGACCAAAAGGCAAACAATCAAAAAATTATGAAATGTGGTTTCAACAGTCAAGTATTGCTGCCGAACATTTCCACTTCCAAAACTCACGATATTTTGGGCCCGAAAATGATGTACAACCATTCTTGTCTGATGGCTAATTGTCACGAATTTCACCCGAAGACTATAACTCATGAATTTTTGGACCAAATGGCAAAAAATCAAAAAATTACAAATTGTGGTTTCAACAGTCGTGGATTGCGTGCCGAACATTTCGACAGCCACAACTCGTGATGTTTTGTGCCAGAGAATGATGTACAATCATTTCTGTCCGAGGACTAATGGCCACGAATTTCAGCCGAAGGGTACAACTCATGAATTTTTTGACCAAAAGACAAAAGATCAAAAAATTATGAATTGCAGTTTCAACAGTCAAGGATTGCGTGCCGAACATTTCCACGGCAAAAAATCGTGTTGTTGTGGGCCAGAGAATGATGTACAACCATTTTTGTCTGAGGGCTAATGGTCACGAATTTCAACCGAAGGCTATAACTTATCAATTTTTTTGACCAATTGGCAAAAAAAATTATGAAATGTGGTTTCAATAGTCAAGGATTGCCTGCCGAACATTTTCACGGCCAAAAATCATGATGTTTAGGACCAGAGAATAATGTACAACAATTTTTGTGTGAGGGCTAACGGTCACGAATTTCAGCCCAAGGCTATAACTCATCAATTTTTGGACCAAATGGCAAAATATCAAAAAATCATGAAATGTGGTTTCAACAGTCAAGTATTGCGTGCCGAACATTTCATCTTCCAAAACTCACGATGTTTTGGGCCAGAGAATGATGTACAACCATTTTTGTCGGAGGACTAATTGTCACCAATTTCACCCGAAGACTATAACTCATGAATTTTTGGACCAAATGGCAAAAAATCAAAAAATTACGAATTGTGGTTTCAACAGTCAAGGATTGCGTGCCCAACAATCCCACGGCCAAAACTCACGATGTCTTGGGGTGGACAATGATTTACAACCATATTGTCTGAGGGTTAACGGTCACGAATTTCAGCCAAAGGCTATAACTCATGAATTTCTTGACCAAATGGCAAAAAATAAAAAAAATATGAATTGTGGTTTCAACAGTCAAGGATTGCGTCCCGAACATTTCCACAGCCAAAACTCACGATGTTTTCGGCCAGAGAATGATGTACAACCATTTTTTGTCTGAGGGTTAACGGTCACGAATTTTAGCCGAAGGATATAACTCATGAATTTCTTGACCAAATGGCAAAAAATCAAAATATTATGAATTGTGGTTTCATCAATCAAGGATTGCATGCCGAACAATTCCACGGCCAAAAACTCGCGATGTTTTGCGCCATACAATGATGTACAATCATTTTTGTCTGAGGGCTGATGGTCACGAATTTCAGCTGAAAGCTATGACTCATTAATTTCTTGACCAAATGGCAAAAAACCAAAAAATTATGAATTGCGGTTTCAAAAGTCAAGGATTGCGTGCTCAACAATTCCACAGCCAAAACTCGTGATGTCTTGGGCCGAACAATGATTTACAACAATTTTTGTCTGAGGGTTAACGGTCACGAATTTCAGCCGAAGGCTATAACTCAAGAATTTTTGACCAAATGGCAAAAAATATGAATTATTGTTGCAACAGTCAAGGATTGCGTGCCGAACATTTCCACGGCCAAAACTTGCGTTGTTTTGGGCCAGAGAACGATGTACAACCATTTTTGTCTGAGGGCTAACGGTCCCGAATTTCAGCCGAAGGCTATAACTCATCAATTTTTGACCAAAAGGCAAAAAATAAAAAAATTATGAAATGTGGTTTCAACACTCAAGTATAGCGTGCCGAACATTTCCACTTACAAAACTCACGATGTTTTGGGCCAGAGA
The DNA here is from genome assembly GCA_000325765.3 of Leersia perrieri. Lineage (NCBI taxonomy): Eukaryota > Viridiplantae > Streptophyta > Magnoliopsida > Poales > Poaceae > Leersia > Leersia perrieri. The sequence goes on along the minus strand of CM002481.1, from coordinate 29,597,966 downwards.
ATGATGTACAACCATTTTTGTCTGAGGGCTAATTGTCACCAATTTCACCCGAAGACTATAATTCAAGAATTTTTGGACCAAATGGCAAAAAATCAAAAAATTACGAATTGTGGTTTCAACTGTCAAGGATTGTGTGCCCAGCAATCCCATGGCCAAAACTCACGATGTCTTGGGGTGGACAATGATTAACAACCATATTGTCTGAGGGTTAACGGTCCCGAATTTGAGCCGAAGGCTATAACTCATTAATTTTTGACCAAAAGGCAAACAATCAAAAAATTATGAAATGTGGTTTCAACAGTCAAGTATTGCGGGACGAACATTTCCACTTCAAAAACTCATGATGTTTTGGGCCAGAAAATGATGTACAACCATTTTTGTCTAATGGCTAATTGTCACGAATTTCACCCGAAGACTATAACTCATGAATTTTTGGACCAAATGGCAAAAAATCAAAAAATTACGAATTGTGGTTTCAACAGTCAAGGATTGCGTGCCCAACAATCCCACGGCCAAAACTCACGATGTCTTGGGGTGGACAATGATTTACAACCATATTGTCTGAGGGTTAACGGTCACGAATTTCAGACAAAGGCTATAACTCATGAATTTCTTGACCAAATGGCAAAAAATAAAAAAAATATGAATTGTGGTTTCAAAAGTCATGGATTGCGTGCCGAACATTTCGACAGCCAAAACTCGCGATGTTTTGTGCTAGAGAATGATGTACAATCATTTCTGTCCGAGGGCTAATGGCCACGAATTTCAGCCGAAGGGTATAACTCATGAATTTTTTTGACCAAAAGACAAAAAATCAAAAAATTATAAATTGCAGTTTCAACAGTCAAGGATTGCGTGCCAAACATTTCCACGGCAAAAAATCGTGATGTTTTGGGCCAGAGAATGATGTACAACCATTTTTGTCTGAGGGCTAACGGTCACGAATTTCAACCGAAGACTATAACTTATCAATTTTTGGACTAAATGGCAAAAAATTAAAAAATTATGAAATGTGGTTTCAACGGTCAAGTATAGCGTGCCCAACATTTCCACTTCCAAAACTCACAATGTTTTGGGCCAGAGAATGATGTACAACCATTTTTGTCTGAAGGCTAATTGTCACCAATTTCACCCGAAGACTATAATTTATGAATTTTTGGACCAAATGGTAAAAAAATCAAAAAATTACGAATTGTGGTTTTAACAGTCATGGATTGCGTGCCGAACATTTCCACGGCCAAAACTCGTGATGTTTTGTGTTAGAGAACGATATACAATCATTTCTGTCTGAGGGCTAATGGTCATGAATTTCAGCCGAAGGCAACTCATGAATTTTTTGACCAAATGGAAAAAATCAAAAAATTACGAATTGTGGTTTCAACAGTCAACGATTGCGTGCCAAACATTTTCACAGCCAAAACTCGCGATGTTCTGGGCCAGAGAATGATGTACAATCATTTCTATCTAAGGGCTAATGGTCACGAATTTCAGTCGATGGCTATAACTCATGAATTTCTTGATCAAATGGCAAAAAATCAAAAAATTATGAATTGTGGTTTCAACAGTCAAGGATTGCGTGCTGAACATTTCCACGGCCAAAACTCGCGATGTTTTCGGCCAGAGAACGATGTACAACCATTTTTGTCTGGGGCTAACGGTCACGAATTTCAGCCGAAGGCTATAACTCATCAATTTTTGACCAAAAGGCAAAGAATCAAAAAATTATGAATTGCGGTTTCAACAGTCAAGGATTGCGTGCCGAACATTTCGACGGCCAAAAATCACGATGTTTTGGGCTAGAGAACGATGTACAACCATTTTTGTCTGAGGGCTAACGGTCACGAATTTAAGCCGAAGGCTATAACTCATCAATTTTTGACCAAAAGGAAAAAAATCAAAATTTATGAATTGCGGTTTCAACAGTCAAGGATTGTGTGCCGAACATTTTCACGGCCAAAATTCGCGATGTTTTGGGCCAGAGAATGATGTACAACCAATTTTGTCTGAGGGCTAATGGATTTCAACCGAAGGCGACTCATCAATTTTTGGACCAACTGGCAAAAAATCAAAAAATTATGAAATGAGGTTTGAACAGTCAAGGATTGCGTGCCGAACATTTCCACTTCCAAAACTCGCCAACGTTTTGTGCCAAAGAATGATGTACAACCATTTTTGTCTCTAGGCTAATGGTCACGAATTTCAACAGATGGCTATAACTCATGAATTTTTGGACCAAATGGCAAAAAATCTAAAAATTACGAATTGTGGTTTCAACAGTCAAGGATTGCGTGCCCAACAATTCCACGGCCAAAACTCACGATGTCTTGGGCCGGACAATGATTTACAACATTTTTTGTCTGAGGGTTAACGGTTCTGAATTTCAGCCGAAGGCTATAACTCATAAAATTTTGGTCCAAATGGCAAAAAATCAAAAAAATATGAAATGTGGTTTGAACAGTCAAGGATTGCGTGCCAAACATTTCCACGGCCAAAACTCGCGATGTTTCGGGCCAAAGAATGATGTACAACCATTTTTGTCTGAGGGTTAACGGTCACGAATTTCAACTGAAGGATATAACTCATGAATTTCTTGACCAAATGGATGAGTTATAGCCTTCGGCTGAAATTCGTGACCGTTAGCCCTTAGACAAAAATGGTTGTACATCATTCTCTGGCCCAAAACATTGCGATTTTTGGCCGTGGAAATGTTCGGCACGCCATCGTTGACTGTTGAAACTGCAATTCATAATTTTTGATTTTTTGCCATTTGGTCAAAAAATGATGAGTTATAGCCTTCGGCTGAAATTCGTGACCGTTAGCCCTCAGACAAAAATGGTTGTACATCGTCCTCTAGCCCAAAACATCATGAATTTTGGCCGTGGAAATATTCGGCACGTAATCCTTGACTATTGAAACCACAATTCATAATTTTTTGATTTTTTGCCATTTGGTCAAAAAATTCATGATTTATAGCCTTCGGCTTAAATTCGTGACCATTAACCCTCAGTCAAAAATGGTTGTACATTGTTCTCTGGCCCAAAACATCGCGAGTTTTGGCCGTGGAAATGTTCGGCACGCAATCCTTGACTGTTGCAACCACAATTCATAATTTATTGATTTTTTGCCTTTTGGTCAAAAATTGATGAGTTATAGCCTTCGGCTGAAATTCGTGACCGTTAGCCCTCAGACAAAAATGGTTGTACATCGTTCTCTGGCCCAAAACATCGCGAGTTTTGGCCGTGGAAATGTTCGGCACGCAATCCTTGACTTTTAAAACCACAATTCATATTTTTTTGATTTTTTGCCATTTGGTTAAAAAATTCATGAGTTATAGCCTTCGGCTGAAATTCGTGATGTACATCATTGTCCGGCCCAAGACATCACGAGTTTTGGCCGTGGAATTGTTGGGCATGCAATTCTTGACTGTTGAAACCACATTTCATAATTTTTTGATTTTTTGCCATTTGGTCAAAAAAGCAAATGCATGTGTCCTGTATAAGAACTTTCTGTTCAATACATTGATGCAAGATTGGTAGTGTAATTTGTGCTTGCGTAGTTTATCTTTTATGAGCATAGAAAGCCCGTGGCTTCTTTATGTTAATATTTATTGGAATTAACTGTTATGGATGAATGAATACAATTTTATCGTCCGTTTTGTGATGATTTTCTATCAAACATATTAAAATAGTCATTGGAACTATTATCGTTTGTTTGTGATTTTATCACACAACTTTACTATTTTTAATCGTGGCCAACAATCATAAGATGAGTTACTAACAGAAGATTGGATGTGTTGGCCAACGCCGCGCGGACTCAGCTGTCACAAAAACGATGTACGAATCCCTAGCACAAGAAAACGCTATCCAGCATATTTCATGTGGGATGTTCAGGATTTCATTACATTATAAAATAACAGAACGGGACTTATTCTATGGAACCTTATGTGCTAGTTTCAGTACTTTACACCACCACCACCACCACCCAAAAGGCAGCACTCAAGGAGGAATTTATTCCAAGAAATTAATGGTTCCTCTTTCTCAAGCTTGGCAGGAGCTATCAATTGTTGGTGTAGACACTAATAGCACTAGTCTGTCTTGAATCTGTGCGCAAACTTCTCCAGGCCCTCTTTGCAGTCTTCCACCACCCTCTTCGACTTATCCCCAATGGTGGAACCAAACGAGCGGAAGTTGCACCGCGCTTCGGATGACAACTTCTTTGCCTTTAAAGCTGCAGCAGCCGCTAGATCTGTACATCGTTGCCTTGCTTCTGCTGCTCCCTGCTTTAGGCTTGAGATGAAAGAACTCACATGCTGTATTATTCTCTCAAGAGAACGGCAAGATCGGATCTTCATCTCAGCAGACATTGACTTTAGCTTCTCCAGCAAAGAGCCAGCCCGGTTAATTGCTTCGTCAACTTGATGTTCTTTGCCAGCATTAGCCCATGTCACTCCAGCTGATGCATCATCTTCAAGCCCTCCTTCCACAACAACCTTGATTCCATGCCGCTCCCATTGATTCCGGGCTTCCTCAAGGGCCTTTGCATGCTCCCTGGCCTTCTTTGCTTCATCCTCTGCCCAAGCCCTGGTTGAAGATGTGCATGTGAATTCATATGAAGTGACAGTCATCACTCATTACAATATCAAATAAGCACTTTGAGTGGAGCCTATCAGTGAGATCATACAGGAGGAAGAAATGCAAATCATTGTACAGGAGCAACTTACAAGAAAGTAGTTTTGAGGGTTAAAAACATAAATACCACTTATTTTACGAAACAACACACAAAAAATCTATGGAGATACCAACGCTTGAGAAGTTGTGTTATGCAGGACACATGAATATCTAGGTTCCCAGGAGAACCATCATGCTTTCACCATTTCCTATATATTATAATAACAATTCAACGTTCCTAAAAGAAAGTTCAGAATCATAATAAGTGGAAAAAAGTTAAAACCCTATAAAATCATAAAGCAAGATAAACATCATGCAATACATAAATAATTTGCGGTCAAAGACAGGTTCAAGGTATAGGCAAACAAATTTACTTCAGATGAAAAATAAGGTATCACGAATTGTTACCGGGCCATTGATAAAGCCTTCCTCTCAACTTCAAGCTCATATTGAAGCTGCACAACAGCCTGTCTATCATTCTCTATTTCCGTTTGGAGTTTCTCAATCCTATTCTTCTCAAAGGAGATCTCCACCTTCTTACTCAGCACACTCTGCAGCTGTTCCTCTACTTCACTCCTCAATTTTGAGAGAACTTCCATTTCAGATTCAACTGAAGCTCTGCCCCTAGTCAGAGCATTATATTCTTCCACTCTTTCTGCCCTCAAATGCTCCAATTCAACCCTAGCTTCTTCGGCTAACTTTTCAAGTATCTCTATTTTTTCTCTTTCCTTTGTAAGCTCTCTCTCAAAACTAGCATTAAGATCTTTCTCAACTTGGGCAACAAGTTCACCATGTGCATTTACAGCAGCTTCAGCTATTTTCTCAGCTTCAATACGAGCAAGCTCCTCCATAACCACCTCAGCAGAATCACCAGTTGAAAGTGCTAGAGCTGCTTGTCCTTTCGTCACAGGTTTATCCGGCTGGAAGAGCCTTGTAAAACCTTTGAAAAGAGCTTAGTGAATACTCCAGAATAAAATAGAGAAGAAAAAAATATAAAAACCTACCAAATGCAAGAGCCGTAATGCTCTGGTCTGCAGCAACCAAGTCAGCCACCAAAGCGGGCCAGGCAGCTGCATTTATTTTATCAACATCTATATAGCCAGATGCTTTGTACATAGACTGCTCATAGAAAGTAATAACATCAGCACAACCAGCTTGTCTTTATACCGAATTAAGGAGGAGAAGAATCTTTTCATTTCTCACAGTTTTGTCCACTTCAGGTAATTGCCTTTTATCCAAAGCCATCTTCCAACTCACGAGGTCTTGACGTGACACAGGACTGCAGTAAAGGAACTGATTAGGATTTGCTTTGGTTGCACCTGTAGTGGAGAGGTGTGTGTTGTGTGTGGGCATGTTTGGGTAGGGTAGCAGTAGAACATCACCATTCCGGAGAAAACAAAATATGGCTGTCGCTAGCATCTTGGGGAACGTTCATATCAGATCTCGAAAGCTTGCTGGAAATCAGCCCAGCTTCTGCCAAGCCTATGGATATATCAAAAGATATATGAATATTATTAGTTGATAAAAACATACTACTCCCTCGGTCTCATATTATAAGGGATTTTGGCTATACAATTTATATAGCTATACAATTTAGCCAAAATCCCTAGTATGAGACGGAGGGTGTAGTAAACTTCACTAAAGATGTAGTTTGTCATGAACACTGTTCTCCTCTCACCTTGTATAAATGGAAAATCAGAATCTTCAGGTGTGATATCATCGAACGCAAGTTCAGTGACGTTCTCGATAAACATTGCTGGATACACTTTGGAGGAAGTGTTCCTGTAGATGGAGATCCAAACAAGAACATATGTGTATGGAGTGAATTACTAAGTGAACCAAATTCAAAATTATAGGTTAAAAATATGAAGTTCCGCCTTTTGCTGACCTATTTTCTAACCACAGAAGATATAAGCCACAGCAGCTAAATAGCTCCATGGTGATACAGCACAACTTAAAAGAAATCTAAAATTAGCAAGCGGGTGGATGATCTATCATACGTATTAAGTAAAAATGAGTCACCATGTTCGCTCTCAAGACCTAAATATTACTTAGTCAGGGGAAACGAAAAATAACTGCATCATCGATAATGTTGCAAGCCCAGATTATAATTGTGTAGATCATTTGGATACCTATTAGAGCGTTAATACGTCCACATGTGAAATACAGTTATATAATTAGAAATAAATCTGTGAGTTGATATCAACTGCAATTCTATTTCCAGTAGACTCTAATATAACATTGAGAAATTTTGTGAGAAATTCAGCTAGTTCTTAAACAAAACCAACAATAGCATTTTTATTAAGGAAAAAAAAGAAAAGGAACCGTGCGGTATGTTAGTTTGTGTCCAGAACTCAGCTGCCATCTCAAAGGTGAATGTAAAGCAAAAGGAAGCACCTGGAAAGACAATTGCTTGCAACAACCAACCATCGAGCGTACTCACGTCGGGTGCATAATTCACCAGCTTGAGCATCAGGTTCAATCACCTTCAAACAGATATTCAGTTCAAAACAAATATATGCAATTATGCAAGTTCTCCATGTGTGGAGATCTTTGGTAACTAGAAGAGAAGAAAGGCATCATGAAACATATCATATGATAGTTAATTATCACAACTGCAAAGAATATGGAAGTTACTGCAATTCCCAATCCCTTGAGTATACCTTCAGAAAAATTAGAGGTATTTATAGAAGGAGTTTTTAGCCCCTAAAAGGTGTATTCCCATATACTGCATGTCAGCCAAATGTTTTAAAGATCTGTGCAAGAAAAGATATACATAGCATTATAGCTCACAAAAAACTCATGCACATGTCCCGTTATTCCCCATAACACAATTTAAGGGCATAATAGAACCAGGAAGGCATCCTCTAAGGGCTAAAATCCATCTCCCATTACAGAATTATCAACATGTGTCATGTAGAGTAATAGTTCAAAGATGAAATGAATGAGTGCATGAAAATACCTTTAGGACCTGCAGTGCGGCCAATGCATTTGCCTGGGCTGGGTCAATTGCCGCTGGAACCATAATCTGTCCAGTACGCACCCGTAAAGCTGCAGAGAGCAGCGTGGGAGCAGGAATTCCAGAAGAGGAGAAAGATTGGTCGGGTGTTATAGACTCGTATAAAATGTTTTGGCTTTCTATTTGATGTGTTCCTTCATTTTTATAGGATGCTAAAGTCCCCATACCATTTCCTGGATTATCTGCCTCTGTGGACAGATCATTTGAGCCAAATGAAAGCACCTGATTAGCATTTCCATTATCCATATAATCAGTCAATCTTGATGGAGAAATCCCATTTTTGCTATGAAGTTCAGGATTCTTCTCGGTATCTTTCTCATTTGCATCGGATGCATCCTCAACTGCGGTGTCTGGGATTTCCTGGATTGGCACAGCACCACCTGAATCTAGCGTCAATGCATCTGATATTAAGGGTTCATCCAGACGCTGGTTTTCTGGAAAAGCAATTTCGTAGTCTAATGTATCTTCTACATAAGGAGTTCCGTCAGAGGGGCCTACACCGCAAAGTTTGTCAGATGAGTCATAAGGAATGATGGCAGGTTGAGCAGAGTTGGACAAAGGAGACACAAGGCTTCCATCCCCATCAGAAGCAACAAGATTGTCCTCCTGACCTGCACCCTCACTAGGAGCATAATTGTCGTTAGGAACTATATCACTGCTTTGCAAGGGATGATGTGTCTCATGTCCAATTGCTCCCCCTGAAACGCCAGGAAGCAGGTAGGTGCTACCATGTGCTTCATCATCCAAGCTTGCTTCATCTTTGCTATCTCTTGGTAACAAATCTTGAGCATCTTCGAGGCAATCCTCTTTACAGGTATTATCAATGGAGTAAGGTGCTTGCTCACTCTTTGTAGGCAAAGTTTCCATTTGTGTCCTAGGTCCTGCATGGAAATGAAACAAGAAGTAATGTTAAGGTTAATACACTAGGACTAGGAGTATGTATGTCAGCTGCTAATACACTAGTAGCAGAATCATAGTCCAATAAAAGTAGATGATGAAGTATAAGTTGATACATACAGCTGTTACTGTAAGGTGGAAGGGAAGGCGTACCATTGGTTCTGAAAGAAATTGCAGCGAAGGTGAGGCCAGCAAGAAAGAAGAGTCCAGCAAGGCCAGGTCCTAGAAGCCCTGAGAAGGAACTAGCATCAAAAGAAGATTCAGAAATGTAGAGAATTCAGGCAGGCATGTTTTAGTTAGTTGGTTGAATACACTGCAGTTGATTGAGAGCAAAAAAGGATGTCCTCACCTGGAAATGGGCCGCCTTTGTCTTGTTCATCTTGGTCGTCCTCATCCGACCAGCCAGCGAAGGAGTCTGGTGGCGAGGGGGAGGAATCGGCTCGGAGGGGGCGGAGGCGGAGGCGGAGTTGGAGGTGGAGGCGTGCTGGAGAGGCGGCGGCCTGGAGGCGCCCGACTCGGTGGAGCTGAAGGCAGCACGCCGGGGAAGACACGAAGCTGGAGGCCGCCATGGCAGTCGATCCGCCTTCCCTTCCCAACCTTGGAATTCGATTCGATTCGAGCTCTCCTCTCCTCTCCTCGCCTCGCCTCGCCTCTCTCTGCTCGGGAGTGTTTCCCCCAACCCACCTACGACGAGGAACAAGAAAGGCGTATGATGGATAGATGGATTTTTTTTTTTTCAGCAGGAGAAGACGGCAGCGGGGTTGTTAGAATGGGCTAGGTTGGGCCGGGGCCGTTGGTATGGTGGGCTTTTCTCCACTACGTTTTTAATTTATAGTGGTAGTTGTTGTTCTGTCACATCCTTGCTTGTCGGATTCCACCTCGCGCTCCCGAAGGTAGAGATCGCGTCTCCGATTCCCACTCCCCCTTCCGATTTCCACCTCCCCGCACCAGCCGCAATAGTCAAAACAGAAATCAAATCCCCATCTCATCGCATCGCACAGCCTCACCCCTCACATCGCCTCTCGCATCCTCGCCGCAGCCATCTCCCTGCTCGCTGGCCTCCAGCCTCCAGCCTCCATCGTCGGACGCCGCGTCGCGCGGCACCGTCATCAGCAGCATCCATCCTTTGCCGCCGCGGCCCTTGACGTGCTTGACGGCCTCCATCGTCGGCCGCCGCCCTCGGCCGCGTGCTACGACGCGCGGTCGCATCATCAGCCGCCTCCATCCTCGGGCGTGCCTCCTCGAGCCGCGTCGGAGGCAGAGGCCGGGCCTGTCTCCGTCCTCGCAATTGCCCTGCCACCGCTGATCCATCTCGCCGTCGGCATCGAAGCCCCGCCTCCGCCCCACGAGCTCATCCTCCCTGAAACCGCGTCCGCCGACCACATGTTGTTGTAGATCCGTTGTCACTGCCCATCCACCCGAAGCCGCCTCCATCGATCCACCGCCCGTGGACGTCGCCTCGCCGCCGCCCCGTCGACGACGATCCATCCACGAGCCACCACAGATCCTCTCCGCCCAACCATTGATGATGCTTCCGTCCACGCGCTGCCGCAGAGCCGTCCTCCTCCCAACTGATCTACCTCGCCGCCACGGCAACAACACCGCCGCCGCGCCGCCGCCTGCAACCACACTCCATCAGACTCCGCACGTCATCGTCACCTGTCACCGCCGCCTCCGCAACAATGACGCCGCCGCCTGCATCCACGCATCGCCGATCCACGCGTCGCTGCTGCCTACTCCTCGATGATCCACGACCGCGACCTCTTTCTTGCCGATCCGCACCGCACGCAAAACAGCTATTCCCATCCAGGTATGGAGATATCCCCTCCCTAATGCACGAACAAAACATGAATGGCTGTATGCCATATCCCAAATTGATGCCTATGGATTTTGAAAATCAATAACTCAGTGCATTTGCTTCTTATTTTATCTACCACAGGTACTCCGAAGTTTATACCTGGCAATTACAGCTTAATGGTTTTTTAAGGTAACCGCTGCATTGAGATAATATAGTTTTTGCATCAGTAATGTGCGCACTTGGTTTATCAAAAAAAAATTCCATCATCAGGTCAATTTACAGCTGCAGGCTGGTTAGTTCAATTTGTTTTTTTTGTTTGGGAGGTGGTGTGGCTAATTTGATAAGCAAACATTGCAGACTGACAACATTCTCGAATTTGTCGTTTAACTGTATTAATGCTTTCAATTCTTTTTACACTGAATAATGTGCAGCTCTTCTGCTTGTTACTCTATATAAAACTGAATGCAGTATCAAAGAGATGGATTTGGAGTTTAACCAGTGTCCATGCACTTTCTCGTGTTTAGTTTGTTATTTTTTTCCCATTTCGAAAATTACAACACATCGTAAACTGAATGTCCTGGCATATCCACCAAAGCAGTGAAAAAAATTATTGTTGCACAAGGATAGTGATGCTTTATTCTGAAATGTATAAACTGAAAT
>CM002481.1:29413029-29586825 GCA_000325765.3 Leersia perrieri | reverse complement strand
CTTTTATTGATACTGTCTTGTTTGGGGATTGGTGTACTTGGCATGCAACTATAAGCTCAATATACATATATAACAGTGATCTATTTTTAAAGTTTAAATGATCTGAGTCATTCAACCTCTTTTTGTTCCTTTTGACAGAGATCAGATTTGTTTGGATAAAGGGATGTCGAAACAAAGTCGAACATGAATGTATTCTTACTGGTTAGCATCTTGAAGACCGTGAAAAATCAAAAATTGTTTACATTTTGGGACGGTGGACGGAGGTAGTATAGTGTATTGCTTCAAAATCTTCTATTTGTGTACATTATAAATTTTTAGTTACATGTTATTTTTTCACCCATTACAACGCATGGGCACTCAACTAGTAGTACTAAAATATCCTCCCACCGGTTTTTAATATTTGACACAGTTGACTTTAAAATACACGTTTAACCATTCGTCTTATTAAAAAAATTATGCAATTAAATGTTATTTATTTTGCTATGAGTTGTTTTATTATTAAACATATTTTCAAGATATTTTTTGTTTTTATATATTTGACTAAATTTTTTGAATAAGATGAATGGTCAAAATTGTTTAAAAGTCAACGATGTCAAATATTAAAAACCAGAGGAAGTACTTGAGAAAATTCATGTCCCTCGACTATATACTGGCAAGAGCATTCTCCACCATTAAAACTGGTACAAATCAGAAATTCTCGAGACAAGCAGTTTTGAGACGGTTTCATCCTATGTGTGATCTTTTCATGGCAAAGTGACCTAGTATTCGCCTGACGTGGCACTTACGTAACACTAGAGAAATAAACATAAATGGGATCCACATGTTAGCCCATGTTCTCTTCCCTTGCCCCCTTTCCCTAGAAGGTGTTCCTCTATAGTACTACAGAGAGACTTGGCTCACTTATATGTAGGCCCGACATCTTCTGGCCGTACATGACAGCGAGACAAGTATGTGCAGAGGATCAGCTTCCCCCTCCCCCTTCCCCCACATATCTGTGTGTGTGCGTCCTCCTCCCTTCTCTCTGTCGCATGCTAGAGGCATAGTTGTTATTGTTCATCTCCAACTTGGCTAGTTCCAGCAGCTTAAGCCTTCACTATGCAACTCACCAAAAGGCCTATATGCACATTTCTAAGTCATGGGATTTATGATTATGATATTTTAATTCTTGTGTGCGGCAGCACCAACGTGCGAGCACTACCACCATGGCGTGCAGGATTGATGAGTATGAAATCACCCTTCAGGAAGTTGCACACCACGAGAGGTGGGAGTTGAAGACGACAATGGTGGACCAAAACGACGACGACATTTTTGGAGGCGATGGAATTGATCATGCTTCACCTTTCTTTCCTCTTAAAAGAAGAAAGAGAGAGAAGAAGAAAATGTGGCGCATGCATGGGTTGTGGCTATTTAAGGATCCTCATCCTCCTCCCCCCTACTAGCAATGGTTGCAATTCTTGATGATCATCATATGGAGGAGTATTTTTTCTGTTAAAGACACAAAAAAAGTAAAAAAAAAAAAGAATCTGGAATTCGGGGATCGATTGCGGGAGAAATCGATCGATGAGCATGGTTGCAATGAATTGTGCTGATTCCCCCATGAGTTTTGATGCGGCGATGTCAATGGCACCTGGATTCCTAGTCTGCTTGCTGGTGCTGGTTCTATTCCCCCGGCTGGGCGGCTTCCTCGTCGGCGCATCCCCCGTCCTGGTCCTCGCAGCCTTGCTGCTGGCCATCGTCCTCGTCTATAGCGATGAGGCCGAGCTCGAGGAGGAGGACCATCTTCATCTCATCCGGGCCCCCAGTCCCAATCCCAATCACATAATGAGGATCAGGATGATGTCGTCGTGCATGCATCGACCACCACCACATGCCTCATCCTCCAGCAGCAGCAGCAGCAGTGATGAGGCTGCACCATCATCATCGTCCCACCAGGATGATGATGATGATGAGGAGGAGGAGGAGCCTAATAATAAGAAGCTGCTGCAGGAAGCTGCAGCATGGACGGCAGAGGACGAGAAAAGCATCGAGAGCATCGGCTCGCTGGAGCTGGAGAGGAACGCCGCCGTGGAGAAGCTAATGTGCTCAAGATCAAGCATGCTGCAGCGGCGGCGCAACCTCTTGGAGGATGCCCCCGGCTCCGCTCCATCCATGCCTAACCCCTTCTTCTCTGTTGACGCGTCCACAGGAACAGGAGTGCCATTCAGCCGGCACCACAGCTTCGCCGTCGCGCGCGCGAGGCCATCAGCCGATCCCAGCGCTAGCGGCGGCGGCTCTTCCTCTTCCTCTTCATCCGCCAGCGACCGTGCAGATGCAGGCCAGCACATGGACATGCAGCAGCAGCAACAACAACAAGAGGCCGCCGACGACCCTACTAAACCCAAGAAGACGGTGGATGTAGAGCTCATCAGCGACTCCTCGGATGACGACGACGTGCCGTCGCAGTCGCAGCCCCCCGCCAGCCCCGTGCCTGCGAGCCGCATATCATTGTCAGACGACGACGATGACGATGGGGAGTCCTTTGAAGTAGAGAGCATCACACGACAGGTAAATGAAACTTTCCATGCACATGCTGTTGCTCATGCTGCTGCTGCTGCTGCTGCCGCCGCCGCCTCTTCTGCCCGTGAAGGAGAAGAAAAAGAAGAGAAAAACAGCAGTAGCAGCAGCAGCAACACGTTGGCATCGACTGAAAGGAAGCGGCGCGAGGTGTTGGCCTCCGCTCCCGACGCATCCTCCTCCTCTGCTCCGCCTATTTCTCCTCCTCACACCCCCGCTGCTCCCAAACCCAAAGCAGCAGCAACCGCCAAGTCAAGCAGATACAAGCCGCCCTCCAAGAAGTCAGTCCTGGGCTTCTTCCGAAAATGACACACCAACCTGTATTATTTCTTTTTCTTCCTCAAATCATTTTTTTGTCACCTCAACCTCACCAATCGCTCGTATAAAGAGGACAATCTTTCTATAGACTAGTATTTTAGGTATTAGATTATATACCTGTATGCAGCAAATGTACGTACAGCCAGAACGTTGCCAGCTGATGATTCTTATCTTACCCATCTGATCTACCTCTGGTTTGGATATAATAAAAAGTACCTAAAGCAAGCAAAGAAAAATCAATTATGCCTTACTTGATAAACACGTACCAATCGCCTAGCTTTGCCTGATACGATGACAACTCCAAGTTTCCGCCAAAGACTGACCTGCGAAGATTGGCATTCTTCCAGCATCAGGCAAGTAAGCAAAAGGCAGTCCATTACTATTCCTGATTCCTCGACTTAAAACCAAGCGCAACTACTGGGACTAGTTTTCCGGACTTAATCCTTCCCATTGTCAAACAGAGAGCACAACAACCCAACACAATGATGAATTCTACCATGACGGCTACTTCCTTCCAATCTCCTCCCATTTTCAAGCTACAATCAATTAGGCCTCAACAGCATCGCCTGCCTCCCCAACAACAGCAGCTGATTGGCAGCATTTGGGCAACTCCAACAAGAAAGAAGGATCTTGTGCTAAAACCTGTACAAGCAACACTAGGGCCAAATTCAACTGGTGGTCGCGGGGGTTCGTCCCTGTCAGATGTGATTCAGGAATTCTACTCCTTCCTCAATGACAAGGACAGCAAACGGCTTGAAGAGCTGATTGCTCCTGACTGCACAATTGAGGACAACGCATACTATAAGCCGCTGGACATCAAGGTTTTTACCTGCTCTTCGTTCTCGTACCAGCTACAGTGTTTTCTTAGTCCCGTGTTCCATCTAATGGGCAATCAGGCTATCAACACCAGGTTCCCATACTCAAATTCACCACTGCAACTTTGCTGCATGTAGACTAGCCAAACCTACTTCAGGAGGCTGATGGATGTCATGGGAAAGAATGTCAAATTTGCCATCGATGAGGTTTCTCAAGGGGTTGAGCCCACTCTTGCAGTAATGTGGCATCTAGGTAAGATCCTGCGTTATACAATTGAATAAAATCGATAAGATAATCCAGATGGATAACAGTATCATTATATTGCTTTTTACAGAATGGAATGGTAAAACCATCCCCTTCACCAAGGGCTGCAGCTTCTACATATGTTCAGGAAAAGTAGCACCACTTGTTATTAGGTACTAGTTGAGATAAATAACTGCTCTTGGGAGATTCTTTTTATTTCAAAAATAATATTGTGTTTCCATGTTTCCTTTGCATGTTAGCTGACTCTTGGAGCTATAGTGTTGCAGTGGTTATGTTTCTATGTGTTTGGCCTCTAATAAAAAAACGCCCCCTTATCTTAGATGGTATTCTAACACAAATACACAATGCAGGAAAGTTCATATCTTCCAAGAGTCACCAGTGAAACCATGCAAGTATTCGTTGGTAGGCATGCTAATGAGATTCTTGTATCTATTATCATGCATACAACTGCTTTAGTCCAACTGAATCAGAAGTATAACTCTCACTGATGAAATATCCAATGCTTACAGGAAATACTAAAAACTGTTACCAGACTGTTTGATGCATTCCCAAATATAGCCGAAGGTATGCTTAACACTCTTAGTTTGTACTAGTTGTAGCTAAAAATCAATGTAAAAATGTAGTGCTATGCAGGTTTCCTAAATAATCCAGAAGGCGCAATGCAGCCCTTTGTGAGGCTTTACAAGTACTTCGTGGAGCCATTCATCGTCCCATTTATTGCATACTACACCCACTTTTGGACATATTTGGCTAAATTATTGACTGTGGTGCTCAATATGTTGTATAGAACAATCAAATGGTAAGTTTAAGGACCAGACTCACTGAAAACTCTATATTCTGGAGATGGCAATTATATGCATACCTTGTCTGTGCACAAACAATTACAGGTAACCAAACAAGAAAGGGGACAGTCTATGGTGACTACCAATGGATCAGAACTTTGCGGATGATGTCATGACGTTGCCAAAACTTTATCTTCTCCATTCTCCTGCCAAACAAAAAATGAACATCATTTTATTGCTAAGAAATTCAGTGTTATTCTATTAGCATAGAACTGTAGATAATATCTGGAAATGGGTGTAAGCAGCTACTACTTGACATAATCATATTTGGACCAGAACATTTTCCCTGCATCATTTTCATGACAACGAACCCTGCAGGTAGAAATATATGCCTAATATATACTAATTGACAGCTGACAGCTGTTCCACCATTTTATCCCAATCTGTGTAGAGCAGGTTTCCTTTTCGAGGAGACACTGCCGCACCATTTGTGTATTACACAAAATAGCATGGTTTGTAAACTAAACAGTACAGCCTGCACATTTCATGAGAGATCATGAACAATCTAATACTTTTCAAATCCTCATGGTGTGTTTTCAGCTTTGCAATGGCAAAGTGTAAAGGTACTGATGTCTATGTGCAGCATTAACCTTATATGTTCATATTTAAGTTTGCTTCATAATACAAATCTGCGTTTTTTTTGTGGGAATAAATAACCCAGGTAAACAACACAATGCACGACAAACTGCAGACCAAACGTTAAAAGAATCTTGCATGCATATCTTAGAAAACCAGTGATTTTGTATGTGAGGGCCTGTGAATTCCTTTCAGTTAACTATGGCAATGGGTTTCACACTGTACACATGAGCATAGAAGAGTATGTTTCCAGAGGAAATGCCAAAGGGTGAGCATAATAACCAGAAAAACATTGAAGATGGAACATGTGCACCAAACAGATAAATAGATTCATCATCTTCTGCTCGACCTGAAGATGCCAGAAGTAAAGTGCCAAGAAACATTTATGGTCGGTCTTAGGAGATTATATAGCTGGAATCAAAGGATTTAGTTTTTCGATCCGAGTTTATAGCCTCCCCCCCCCCCCTCTCTTCTTCTCATTGGGGACTGTGTCCCTTTCGTATGTTGTATCCAAGAGGACCACTGGTGCCTCCAAGCAAATTGTCTGAGTATATACAATTCCTTGCAATGTTTCCACCCATGACTGAATTCTTATGGAGACTTCAACATAGCTCTGCACATTGACTGGTTTGGATGGGCAGGTATGCCATCAATGATGCTTGCTGCCTCTGTAAGACGACCTGCTCGTCCTAGCATATCTAGAAAGAGCGTGCAATGGCTCCTCTGTGGGAGAACACCAAATAAAGTGCTCATAGAGTTGAAGTATTTGATGCCAATGTCAACTAAGCCACCATGGTTGCAGGCGAAAAGCACTAGTGAGAAAGTGATGTCATCAGGCTTAGCTCCAACCAATGTCATGTCTTCAAATGCCGACAACGCTTCATTATAACACTTATCGGATACCAGAGCAGACATAAATGCATTCCAAGACACGACTGTTGGTTTGCGGATAGACTGGAAAACACTCTTGGCATCTCGTATACACTTGCATTTGCTGTACATGTCAATAAGACTGTTAGAAACCGAAATGTCACTACTCAAACCTAGTTTCACTGAGCAGCTATGCAGCTGCTTCCCGGCCTCTATGGATGCCAAGCTAGCAGCAGACGAAAGGAAGCTAGCAAGGCTGAAACCATCGACATCGACATCCTCATGGAACATCCGGACTACCATTTTAAGGGCCCTCTGTTGAAGGCCCATCTGATTTAACACTCTAGCTAGGCTTGTGTATGTGAATCTGTCCCTTACGAAGGCCATTGTGGTTGTGACTGCCCATGCATCGTCCATCCTGGCAAACCTAACATAGAGATCAACCAAGGAATTGCCAACAGATGCATCCAAAGATTCAAAGCTGGTCTTGAGAATGTAACCATGAATTTTCATAGCATGCAGGAAAGCCAATGAGGAGCTGGTGCCTTTGAGAAGAGTGGACACGGTGAACGAGTTGGGAAGCACCCCGCTTACCCGCATCTGAGAAAATGCCAAAAATGCTTCCTCATCTCTGCCATGGCAAGCAAGTCCAGCGATGAAGGCGGTCCAGGAAACAACATTGGGCTTGTCGACCGCATGGAAGGCGTGCAACAAATCGAGCAAACGGCTGGAGGACTTGCTGTACAAGTCGATAAGTGCATTGCAGACGGAGGTATCATGCTCGAGAGCAAACTTGAACAAGCGGGCATGAAGCTGCCGTCCAGGCTGCAGTGCCCGGGAGTAGGAGCAGGCAGCAATGAGCGCGGCGTAGGTGAAGGCATTGGGGAGAACTGCAGCACGGGTCATGGAGGTGAACATGTGGAGAGCGGCCTGGAGGTGTCCAGCCTTGGAGTAGGCAGTAATGATGGCAGTCCAGAGCACGACGTCGGTTTGAGGTGTGGAGTGGAGCACGGTGTGCGCATAGTCCATGTAGCCGCAGTTGCAGTACATATGGAGGAGCGCGGTCTTGAGCACCAGGTTGAGATCTGTTCCCCAGAGAAGGAGCTGAGCATGAAGCTGGGTGCCTTGGCGGTGCAGGCGGCCGGAGGCGCAGGCAGACAGCAGGTGGGCGAAGGTGTGATGGGTGGGTGGCGCACCGACCTGGAGCATGCAGGGATAGAGCGCAAGAGCTTGGCTCCGGTGTCCAGCGCGGACGAGAGCCGAGATCATGGCAGTGTAGGAGATGGAATCCTTGTGCGCCATTTCGTCGAACAGCTTGGCGGCAGGCAGTAATGCGGCGGTGGGGGATGAGGCGGTGGCAGCGTAGAAGCCGAGCAGGGAGCAGGCGAGGACGGGATTGGAGGCCAGCAAGCCGCGTCGGCATGCCTGGGAGTGTATCTGGTAGGCCAAGCGGGCATCGCAGAAGCGGAGGAGGGCGGAGCAGGCGAGCTCGTCGGCGGCGGCGACGACCGGGTGGAGAGCGAGAACGCGGCGGAAGACAGTGAGCGCGGCGTCGGGGCGGCCAGAGCGCGCGTGCTCTGCGACGGCGGCGGCCCAGGAGGAGGCACTGCGCCACAGCCGCCGCATGTCCGATCCGAGGTGGAGCAATGCGGGCGGTCGCCGACGGCGAGACGGGGCTCTCCCTCTAGCTCTTCTTTTTTTTTTTTTCTTTTTCCCCTTTGTTTGTTGGGTTTGGGAGACTTCTCCGGGGTTTGCCACTTTTACGGATGAGTATATAACAAATGGGGCTGAGTCATATAACATTTTATATGTCTGACAAAAGATTAATTATTCCTCTCTGTTGACTTGGGATTGGGGAGGTTGCAAATTAACTTTGTAACATATAATCTCTCCAACAAACAAACATGTATTCGCCAAATACATGCTCCTATTACGCAATAAATACAAATAGTATATGCTTTTGCATTTGCACACATACTACGCATTTGTAACTGGTGGTGCATTACTCATTTGGTGCCGGACAAAAATCTTCAATTGCATTATAGCAGCAGCATCTTCTGACTCCAATGCATACTCCGCTAATATAGTGGCAACATATAGGAAGGATATCCATTGTCCATCTAGTATATGTATTATGTAATATAAAACATTTCAGCAAGGGTGCAGGCAAAACATCTGCATTCTCTTCTTGTTATTAGATCCTTTCAAAGAAGAGGAAAAGGAGCTTAAAAAAAACAATGAGCATACAACACATGGTACATCTTCTAAGTTTCTTCCTCCTCTTTCTCTGATGCATCATGGGCGCCAAACAGCCTCTCAAAGATAGCTTCCTCAGATGCATCATGGGCGCCAAACAGCCTCACAAAGATGGCCTGGTTCCATCCTATTCCTCGAGCTGGGCCCGAATGCCAGATTCTCGTGGCTAAGTTGCGCCACTTAGAGGGGCTCTTTTGACCATCATCCCGTGATGACTCACCTTGGCACACATCAGATCTGCGAGAATCCGGGTAGTACTTGAGGACTACACCCTTGTCATAAGGAGCTACCCCCAGTTTGCGGGGCAGTGGATTCCCCACTATTTGGACATGACATACGCTGAAAATAAAAAAAATGAGCTACATTATCAGCGCAACGAAACAAAGGTTCAGAATGAAACAGAGCCAAAATAGTCTGGTTGTGGGTATTCGTCAGTACCCAACTCACCATATGTAGTACAGATCATCCATTTCTTGTTTCTGAACCCTACCAAGAAGCTCAATCTTCACAACTCCACCGATGCATAGAACTGGGCGTGGAAGCTTAAAAGATTGAAGGACATTTTCCTGGGATATGGCACATTATTTGCTTTCAGCAACTTTGCACATAGGGGCTTGGCCCTCAGCATCTATCACATTTAGAAAACCGCTACAAGTATATGTAGGGTTGGTTTATAGTGTCCAAATATGGTATTTGGTATGTTACCAATCGAAGTGATACAATTTGACGGCTATGGACCCATTCATGGCGTAATATCCTGTTCGAAGAATGCATCTTTCTAGGGGAGGCATTGACCTGGAAATGATGTAATAGACTGACCTGCAGCATTGGAAATTGTGGAGATGTGTACATCCAGATATAGTCGTCATCAGCAGCCAACTGGCCTTCATTGTAATCAGATACCAGTAACTGAGATTGTATAGATGTCTTTGGGTAACCCATCCGGAAGCGGACATACTTAGCTGAGTAAATGGGGTTGCCCTCCTGCATGATGGCTGGACATACATACATATATACATAGAGGCAGGCGGTGAAAGGTATGAGTGATTAGCAATTTGACAAAGAGTAAATAAAAGGAAGGAAGGAAGATAACCTTGGTATGGGCGTATGTTGATAGTATGAACGAGGCATAAATCAGAGCGAAGCATGTAAAAGAGGGATTCGGGCACGGCAGGATCCATGTGGCCGGCACTGGACCAATAAGAGAGCATGGAGCCGACCAGATCAGAGGGCTCAAGGGTGTTTTGGATGGTCTCAGCGGGGAAACGGTCGGTGGTGGAGGCGCCGATGCAGCAGCGGATGATGCTACCGGCCTGAGGCGGCGGCGAGACAAGACCATGGCTGAGATTCATGTACGCCCTGTGCTGCTGGTGCTCAAGAGAATCAGCAGCAGCGTTCGGCTGGGGTTGGACAGTAACACGGGTGAAGTTTGAGGCGTCGGGGCAAAGCCGCAGGCATTGGATCTTGCTGAAGCCATTCGCAACGACTGAGAAATCAAATCAATCAATCGATCAAAATTAAAATTAAGGGGGAGGGGGGCAAATCATGAGGGGGAGGAGGAGGATACAGACCGAATCGGCGCCAGGAACGGGAGACGGCGGAGGCGCGGGCGAGATCAGCGGGATGGTCAAGGAGGGTGAAGACGATGGCGGAGGTGTCCGGACCCAACCACTCCAGGAAGTCGAACCCCGCTTGAGGCTCCTCCATGAACGAACGAACAAACCCTAGCTTAGCTTCCGCTCCGGTGGTGGATGGAGAGTCAGAGGAGGAGGAAGAACAAGTCGTGGGGCAGGGCAACTGGGCAACCCCCCAATCCATCCATCATCTACACTTGGGCCGGGCCAACAAAGGACGGACGCGCGATGGGCTTGGTCTGGTCTGAACTAGGCAGGCCCAGGAAGCACGATAGTGGATTGTGTGGGGATAAAAAGAGGCAGAGCGATAGCGAGAGGAAGGCCGGGCAGCAGAGGAGAAGAGGGGATAGCGCTGCCGCTGCGCCTGTTCGAGGAGGGGTGGGGGGGAAGAGATCGCGTCGACAGCCAGTGGCCATGGCGGCCACCGTTGCACGCCTCCAGCTCCACCTCCGCGTATTTCCGGCCACGCCCCCGTCTCTCCAACTCCAAGGCCCCCTCTCCAAGTTTCGCCTTCCTCCCCCTCCTACCCGCATCCGCTGCTCCTCCTCGTCCCCCACCACCGTTGCATACCAGACGCTGCGGCGGGATGATTTCCTCGTCGTCACCTTCTATAAGTTCGTGCCCCTCCACGACCCCCGCGCCGAGGTGGCCACCCACCTCCATTTCCTCCAGGTTCATCTTCTCCTTCCCCCTTCATTTCTTCTCGCCGCCGCATACATACCATTACTCACCCGCCAGCCACTCCTGCCTGTCAGGGCCGCGACATACATGGCCGCATTTACATCAATGAGCAGGGAATCAATGCCCAGGTAACACTAACCTTATTTCTGCTCCGACTGCTTCCACCAACCCCCGCTGTATTCTTTAGTATATATTCTTTAGTAGTATTTTACTTCACACACATAGGAGTATTTCTTTCCCAATAAATTTTACCCTGCCTTTTGCTACAGATATGACTCAGACTGAATCTAACATGTTTGGTAACACGGAAGAATTCCATTTATATTAACAGGCATGCTTATATTGCTTAACGTTATTTTACAGGCACGCCCATTTTAATCATAAGTTATAAACTGGAGTGGCTAACCAGAAAACAATTACAACTGTGAGGGTGTACAGATCTTTTCACAATAAAGTTGATGTCTTGTACCTTGCAATTTCTCTTTTAGCATACAATGAGTAAATTTAACATGTATAAACAAGAAAACGGAGAAAAAGCTGAAAATTCATGAAATGTTTCAAGTTTTAGCATGCCTAGTATATTCTATCACAAGGTATATCAATGCATGTGAACAAATTGTGTTGCAATATGATTGTTTTTATATTAATTCCTACTCTAACTTCTCCTCTTGTCACAGTACAGTGGTCCACATAAAGATGCCTTGGCATATGCAGACTGGCTTAGAAAAGACCATCGATTTAGTGATCTACTTGTCCAAACTTCACCATCATTATGTGGGCATGCTTTTCCTCGGTTGAAACTGAGGTACAAACCATCACTTGTTCAGGTAACTTATGATTTCATTCGACCTATTGCATGGGGAAACAGGAGTTAGTAGCTTACCCGGATATGCTCAAGTGGAATCAATGAAGTGAAAGATCTTCGTACAGGAAATCTACCCTTCTCCTAACCTGCTAAAACCTCTAGGTGGTCTAGATAATGGAAATACAGTGTGCAGGGAAAAAATAGTGAAACTGTCTTATTCAAGGCTCTAGATATAAGTCAGATGTATGAGTCTCCAGAGCTTCTCCCAGATATACATTGCTAGATTCTAAAATAGCCTAGAACTTCTCCTGATGCTATATGGTCGCAACTTTATGCCTCCCAGCTCCTTTTGCTGCTGTTTACATTTGAACAAGAAAATAATTTGCCTATTAGTACACTATTATCTTGTTGATTCCAGTCATAAAGTTGTTTCAGCACTTAAGTTCTTCAGCTTGTTTTTGTCTCAATCTGTTTGATGGAGGTGCGACTGAAAAGATTTGACTTTTTTACTATACTACAGTTTGTGAGAAAATAATCCGATTTACTATATGAAGTCTCCAGACATCTTATTTCAAATAAAAACTCCCAGTTGGAAGGAGGTTGTTCACATCTTCCTTTGGTGGACCCTAGCATGCGTGCTACACCATTGACTCCGTCAGAGTGGAGGGAAAGACTTGAAAATAGAAAGACCCTTGATGTGTCATCGAGTGGAACAGCTGATCTGTCATCGAGTGAAACAGCTGGAGATAGCTCTGGAAGGAAGCTTTTGCTCCTTGATGTCAGGAATGGTAAAGTATATATATATAGTTTTTATTTATTGCGTACTAGAAAAGTTTAGCAGTTGTTTTTCTAAGTACTTCTAAATCAACAATATTTTACAGCTGAAAATAGCTAGTAGAAAAAAAATGAGTTTGCATTACAAGATACATAACCGTAAGGCTATCCTTGTGACTGGTGGAGTGGTTCTGTTCTGGTCTGTGGCTAGAGCGAATCGGAGACTACTAAAGAGAGATTATAGTGTAGATTGATTGTATTTATGTAGGATTGATACAATTCTTCCTTTCTAGGGAAAGGTGTATTTTCTTGTACAGCTTTTCAAATTTATAAGAGTAACAACTGTATTTTAAAAAATAAATACAAGAATTGGATGGTAGATATAACTATATTTTCAAATACAAACATAAGTTAGCATCTAACCTGTGTAATTGCAGAATGAATAGCGTATGTTTTGCATATATCACAAGTTTGATGGGTCTGCCTGTTATATGGGTCACCAATTTGGTTTTGAACTAGAATTGTTTTTTTTTCTCTTTTTTTTTAATTTCTTGTCAGATTACGAATGGGATATTGGACATTTTCAAGGAGCTCAGCGGCCAAATGTGGACTGCTTCAGAAGCACTTCCTTTGGTCTCCCAGAGTCAGAACAGGAGGTAAGACTAGGTTATTGTGATGTCCCCCAGACTTTGTTAGTTATTGAACTAGTTTCGACTGGACACTCCCTGCTTGATAACGGTGTCTGTAACTGTGTGTATGCAGATGGATTCTTCGGATCCTCTAAATGGTATAGACAAAGAGAATACAGATATATTAATGTACTGCACTGGTGGCATAAGATGTGATGTGTATTCAACGATTCTTAGGTAAGTAGATATAATCGACACTTTCATTTAGTGGAATGAAAATAGATGTGGTGTTGTAACAACACTGAGTGCGAGTCTGTTGCACTCCGGCTCCCAGGAAGAAGGGCTTCCGGAACCTGTATACATTGAAGGGAGGAGTGTCCAATTATCTGAAAAACGAGGGCTCTGCAGGATGGGTGGGGAATTTGTTCGTCTTTGATGGACGGCTCTCCCTGCCACCTGCAACGTACAAGCCTGGAGCAGATGATGATGATCAGTTGAGAAACAGAAGCAGTTCGGAGCTGGGGAGATGCTATCCATGCGGGTCGGAGGTGGTCGAGTTGAGGCATCGGAATTGCGCAAACATCGACTGCAACCGGCTTTACCTGTATGTTGGTCGTCTCTGCTTGCTAGCTAATTTCCTTCTTTCTTACCATTCTAAAAAAAAATTCCTTCTTTCTTCCTTTCTTCCATACATACATGTATGTATGCATAAAACAACTAATGAAGTGAACTGATGAATGGATAATGGGTTTGTATAGGTGCTGCAGGCGGTGCGTGGAAGAACTGAGGGGGTGCTGCTGCAAAAGCTGCACAGCCGCACCGCGCCTGAGACCGCTGCTGCCAACACACCAGAGATACGAGAAGTGGCATCTCTACCGCCATTTGGACCTGGGAGCACCATCATCATCGTCCTAGGCAGCTCGCTCACACTTAATTAGGCCCATGTATGCCATGCATGTGTGCGTTAGTTGCAAGTCCTAAAAAGCTAGTACAAGAATGCTTAATTTCACAAACAATGGTGGTCTCTACTGGACTGGCAGAAGTTGAATAATCTGCTGCCTTTATGATGGATTGGATTTTCCGTTAGTTTCCAGGGGCTGGTGGTTAGCTTTTGCAGCTAATAGAGATCCTTTCATGTCCATGCCTGGTTTGGTACAAACTGAGCCCATGCCTGCTGTTACCAAAGCGGTCATGTCCTGCTTTCCGCTTCAGTTTGTACCAAAGCTGACTCACCTCCACGACGACCTTAATTTGCTTCTCTCGGCCGGCCTCTCTTACTTTCGGTGGATTCCAAAGTGTCTTTGTTAATGTATGTATATAGGTCCGATCGTCCAAATTAATAACAAAATGATCAGCAAAATTATGACAAGCTTTATATATGCATGGATAGTTTATGCTTGAAGTAAATTTGATCAGCAACAACTAGTCAGTAGAACAATCAGTGCCAGTGTATATATAGGTTATAGACAAGCTGACTGCTTAAACACCGAATAGGGCCTGTTTGGGGGGCTTCTGTCAGCTGTAGCTTCTGGGAGTAGCGACAGAAGCTGCCCCAAACGGTTCACAGCTTCTGAGAAGCTGTAGTTACAGATTCTGGAAAATGAACTAAGAAGCCAGAAGCTGGAGAAGCTGGGTTTCAGAGCTTTTCCAGATTCTCAGAAGCTGGCTACCAGACAGCTGCTTCTCAGAATCTTAAGCTCCCCCAAACAGGCCCTATGTCACAACTCAACAATAGACAAGATGACTATTTTTTCGGTCGTATTTGTGATAATATTCTTTTTCTTCACGTAGAAACCAACATCAATGATTTCCATGTGGTTTTAATTTTGCTAACTAAATGTTGCTCCCTATGTCCTTAATTGTATAGGATATTTTTCTCTTTTAGAAAGATTAAGGATGAAAAAGATAGTCTAAAAAAAGATTGATTAATGTGACTACTAGTACTACCAAATACCCTATATTTATGCACAAGTTTAAGTCTAATATCATCTACATATGAGGATGGAGTGAGTAGAAAAATATTAGACATGTTAGCAGAATATTAAAAAAAACACTCTTATCTCCTGATTATAGCTTATTAGCCACATCCAAAAAACTAAACCTTGAAACTTCGTTTGGAGTTGATTCTAAGGATTCTTTATTGTATTCTTTTTATATTAAATTTTAAACCATAAATTATACGAATATAAAAATTTTACTCATAAGTAATTTTTTTTGGTCCGTTCACGTGGCTTCCACTCATCACCGAATGCAAACTAACGGAGGCTGACTAGAGACTATATTGCCTAATGCCAATCAAATAGTCTCTTGAGCTCTCCCAGAGTGTGATGCATCATGTATGCATACAGATGAAGCTGAGCAGGCAGGGTATGATCCACGCATGAACCAAAAAGGCCAACTTCGCAAAAAAAAAAACGAAAAAGGCCAACTTTTCTGACTCCATATTCCTTTGTCCCTGAGCTAAAAAGACACGCTTTCTTCTTGCTTTACAAACTGGAGTACTGCTCTAATAATTAATTAGTATATTGATATTTGTTGTTTATCAGGGTAGGTGATCTAACTTTATTCCAATGTTGTATTAGTTTGTTCTCCTCCCTAATCAGAGGAGATCCCCACCACAAATTAAATGCAAATCGATCGAGCAAACAGCACAGGTGTCAATTTAAGCTCCATATCGTCTACCTAGCTATAGCTTGTTGTATTTGATGGCAACAACTAACTGCCCATCATGGACAACCGCAAGTTAGTATGTAGCCATGTAGGCTACCGATCGAAAATTCAATAAAAAAAAATCGGGTTCCAAATGGCAAAAGCAATCACATCTAGTACAATTAATTAATCACCGTTTTGTGAATCATGGCAATTGCTTTAATTAATCTGTCTGGTATCCAGGGAAATTGATGCATGTTAACATCACATTATACCTCTGTAAAGGTATGTATAACGGTCTTTATTATTGGATTCTCTCTGTTATCATACAAGCATATTTAGTAAAATAGAAAAAAAAGAGAATGATGGTTGCTACGCATGACAACGGATTAGAGTCGACTCTTAGCATTTATTAAGAAAATTTTATTGTATTGAGTCTAATGAAGGAAAGAAGACCAACAAAAGATATTTTTGGTACATTAGTGGTTAGAGATAGTATTGTCTCAACTGTTATGACGTGATAATCTCTAATTAGCGTAGAGATCATATCGGTCTCCACCTTTGTACATGTCATAAATAGCTGATTTTTCTGTTTCTCTTTGTTTTGTTGGCTATTGGTCAATAAACTCATGTAATAAGTGACTGTAGCTTGTTTCAAGTAAAGGCCGGAAACGATTCTATTATCTTAAAAAAAAGGGTTTAGGGTTTAGGGTTTAGGGTTTATGAAAAGAAAAACAGATCAGTACAAAATATTGTAAAATCGTGAGTGCGTATTCATGATTGGCCCGAATCAATTGGTTTATCATGTTATGAAAACAGAAAGCAACTTAGATCGATCACTTTGCATGGTGACTGCATTCCAATGCTGTCCAAATATACATGCATGCACGAGGACGGACGGTGATGACTCATCATGAAGTGGTGGATTCAGGATCCGCCAACACTTCTTTTTTTTTAGAGAGAGAGGATCCGCCAACACTTAGGATGGAAGAAAAGAATTAAAGCCGACCAGCACCCACAAAACCCATGTGCACCTCTCTCTAATCATATAACTCCTACATATTATAGAGTAGTGTATATACTATAATATATGCATATTCTCTGGCAAAATAACTCACTTACCTCTGCCAGTTTAAATTTCTCAAAACCGTTCTTTATTGCAATAAATAACTAGCGGATTTATCGATTTTGCACGGTGTTATTTAAAATTAGTTGTTATTAGCTTTTTTTTCAAAAGGGTTTCTTTACCGTACCCCATACTAGTGTATATTAGTCAATTATACTAGTAAATGAACCGTCAAGATTGAATGTATATTACTACCTTCATCTCAAAATATAAGGATTTATGCTTTTTTCAAGAGATTAAGGTTAAGGTGAGGAAGAGTTGTGATTGGTTGAGATAAGAAAGTGGGTGAAAAAATTAAATAAAGGATGGTTGTGATTGGAGATAGGATAGGTAGGTGTAGAGGTAATTGTATTTTGAGACAAATTTAAATTGCTTAGGTAGTTATATTTTGATACGAGGGGAGTAGTGGTTAGTCCTAAAGAGTATATATATATATATATTATGTAATAGTATAGAATATTAGTACGGAAATGACGGTTCTATCTTTGTTACCTTACTATGAAAGAAAAGAAAAACATGGTGAATTCACATTGGAATACTAGTTAAGCCGATAATATGGTGGATAATTCATTAAGTTAATAAATTAATTACTATGATACACATATAAATTAGGAATAAGTCTATATTATAATCCTTAACTATTAGATTGGTCTAAAAAAACCCCCTCATTGTGAAACCAGATATTTTACACCCCTCAACCATCAAAACCGTACAAAATACCCTATAAGGTTAATACATTCCGGTTTCGATGATGGTTTTGATAATTTTAAAATCTAAATAGTATAAATTTTTCTTACGTGATAATTATATCCCATCAAAGATGGTCCATAATTAATGTTCTCATACTAAACGAACTTTTATTTTTAACTGTTGGTAGCTATTGTAGATGCTACTATAAATGAGTTTAAAATACGAAATACCAGGAGACGTTGTTACTTGTTAGCTGGGATGCAAATGGGACTACGGTAGAAACCTTTAGGGTCTGTTTAGGGAGCTTTAGATTCTGAGAAATAGTTGTTTGGTAGTACTTCTGAGAATATGAAAAAGCTCTAAAAACCTAGTTTCTTCAACTTTTGGCTTTCTTTGTTTATTTTCAGAATCTGTAACTGTATATTCTCATAAATTGTGGATCGTTTAAGACAGTTTATGGCAACCGCTGTTTTTGGGAGAAGCTGCAGTTGGCACCCCAAACAGGCCCTAAAGGATGTTAGCAAATAGGGGTAGAATAGAAAAATTATAGAGGAATTATTATTTCAACTATTTATGAGAACAGTCACTCTTGACATGATTGGTCTATGAGCTTGAATCGAACTTGGAACAATTAATATATATCGAGGATATATGTATGTGTACATACATGCACGCCGTAACTTATCAAAGGTACCCTTTGCTATATTTCTACTCCACTAATTAATATATTAACTGATTTGTACACCATGCGCGCCTCTAGCTTGTTCTACATAATCGCAAGAGATCGAGATCTAAATTAATCGCGCAAACCAAGTTGCTACAGTAACACTACTCCGATATAATCGATCCATCGAGGTGCCCTCGGTACTACCATTTCTTTCCCTCCTTGCAAGCGAAGCCCGCAAGCTACTCCCTATGTTTTTAAAACTACGACGCCTACTTAACTTTAAATATATATGTCGTATTTAGAAAAATCAGTCCACTTATAAAAGATAAAAGATAAGTAATATTTAAAGTAAAACAAGTTATGACGAAACAAATAATATTTATATACGTAGAAAAAAATACGCACACCTGTATAGTACGTGGAGGCGCGGCCATGAACTGCTTCCACGAATCAATTTTATTGATGGCCGACCATCTTCAAAAATAGCCTACCTCCCATATAAATCATCAAAAACATAAGAGAACTATAGGAATTTTTCTTAAAATGACCACAGGTGGCTATGCTATGTTGAGCCGCTTTTGATATTAATGCGTTTGTTGATTAGCGGTACTTCATCTATGCACAAATATAAGCATTTACGACAGATATATATAACATATACGGATCTAGCAAGACGAGTATTACACTGGGATGATTGGGGCTGCTTGCATGTGCTTGGGT
Source organism: Leersia perrieri (assembly GCA_000325765.3). Lineage (NCBI taxonomy): Eukaryota > Viridiplantae > Streptophyta > Magnoliopsida > Poales > Poaceae > Leersia > Leersia perrieri. The sequence continues at coordinate 29,567,955 of CM002481.1, read as the reverse complement.
TTCCTCAACTAAGAGCCTGCAGCATTGTTTTTATTTTTAATCTCTCTGTCCTAAATTATAGAATGTAGGAGTAGTTCATTTCGGTAGGTCAATTAAGGTTTTGTGCATGGTCTCTCTATTAATATTTTTAATTTTGTGATTGAAAATATAATCAAGAGATTGAAAATATAATCAAGAGTCTTTTGAATATGAATCTAATGACATCAATTTTATTTATAAAACTAATTTTAAAATAAAAATATTATTAGTCAAATCATTTGTCCTAACGAAAAACATGGGAGACGTGCCAGTAACAGTGACACAGAACTTTTATATTCAACTCTTAACGGTTTAAAAGCTTGGCAGAGTAAAAAAATTAAGTAAACAATTAGAGAACAAAAAAATATCTAGATTAATTGAAATTTAAATTATAATCTGAGTGCGGCTATATGCTATCGAGCATTTGAGTGAAACTAACGGCGGTTGGTGGTACATATACGTAGTATCACCTGCTAATTAACTACTCCTAACTAGTATACTATATAATGTATGAGATGGAGATCATTGCCTTGTTCAGTACATATATATCCTATTCCTGCCTAGCTAACTGAGCTTCTGAGACTGAGCTGGGGGGAAGTAAGTATCGATCAGTCACCTGATCAGACCAGAGCTAGCTTAGGTCCTCTGAGAAATAGAAGATATCGATAGCCGGCCATGGGGGAGCAAGTTAACATCAACGAAAACAAGGAGGTAAATAATGACCAAATGAAGCGAAGCAATGCATCATATGTGCATGTAAACATTTATTTTCATGCATACATATATAGATGATTAAAGGGAATGATGATACCGTACCTATGCAGGAGGAGGGAAGCAAGTGCAATTGCAAATGCAAGCATAAGCAGGTGGAAGGGAAGGAGGAGGAAGAAGCAGCACCGGCGGCGGCGGCAGAAGAAGCAGAGAAGAAGGAGGAGGAGGAGGAGCAAGCAGCAGCAGAAGCAAGTGATGCAGGGAGCAAATTAGAGGAGGCGCAGGTTGTGATACTGGGGGTGGAGCTTCATTGCACGGGGTGCGCCAAGAGGATTAGGCGGTGCATCGAGCGGTGCAAAGGAGTGGAGGGCGTGGAGGTGGACATGGCCGCCAACCAGCTCACTGTCTCCGGCATCGTCGACCCCCAAGCCCTCTGCGCGCGTCTCCGCCAAAAGACTCTGCGCAGCGCCACCGTCATCTCCCCGCCGCCGCCCGCAGACCAACCAGTGCCGTCGGTCGTCCATTCGCAGCTGGTAAGCGACGTGACGACGGTGGAGCTGCTGGTGAACATGCACTGCGAGGCCTGCGCCCAGCAACTGCACAAAAAGATTCTCAAGATGAGAGGTACGCACGCACTCGATCGAGATCTGCTGCTGGCAATGGCATCAGCGAGAATTGAATTACATGCGCATATAGTCCAATTAATTAATTGAGATGCAAATTAAGATCGATTCTCTTGACTAAGTAGCTAGGAATGAATTGGCATTGCAGGGGTCCAAAGCGCTGACACCAACTTCAGCGCCGGCAAGCTGACTGTAACCGGCACCGTGTCAGGCGAAAAGCTGTCCGAGTACATCCACCGCCGCACAGGCAAGCTCGCCACCGTCGTCGAGGCCGAGAAAATTGACGAACCGCCAGCTCCCGAAGCCGACAAGAAAGAAGAAAACAAGGAGGAGGAGAAGGCAGCGGCGGAAGACAGCAGCAAGCAGAATGAAGAGAAGCAGCAGCTGGAGGGAGGAGTAGGAGATGAAAAGGGGGACAACAACAAGGCAGATCAGCCGGTGCCGGATGAGGAGGCGGCTGCGGATGCCCCTAAATTATGTACTAGTAATTCGGTGGTGGACGGGTTCCCGCCGGAGGAGATGATGAAGCGCATCTTGTACTGGCCTCCCTACGCCGTGGCTACTGTCGTCGGTGCCGGCGCCGGAAACTACTACAGTACTAGTCCTACCTACCACGGGCACACCAGCAACAGCTGCGCGCCAATGAATCTGCACTACACTGCCAGCTGGGTGCCTCCTCCTCCGCCTCCGGTGTACTACAGTACGGCCACCGCCAGCAGCTACATGGTGCAGCGGCCGCCCCCGGCGCCACAGATGTTCAGCGACGAGAACCCAAACGCCTGCGCCATCTCATAGTCGTCCTACCATCCGCATCCATGGCCGGCCGGCCTCTGTCGTGTAGTACTCCTACACTTACACACTACACTCCCTCCGGCCAGGCCACGTGTCGGCTAGCTACGCAAAGATATGCACTACTTGTAATTGATGACACGCCTATATATTTTACATGGCGTTAGATCGATCGATCTGTTTCCTTTGAATCTTTTCTTTTCCGGAGTGGGGGTTTGTTAATTTGTGTCCTTTTGCTTCTTCATCCTGTGTTTTGTGGGATGTGTGCTCGATCAGTGATCCCCACAAGCTGATCGATGCTACACTCTTGTCTACTTAGGAGCATACTCTCTTTGGTCACAATTATATGATGTTGGTTAGCTCACTTTTGAGATAACCAACGTCATATATAAAAAAAGAATGGAAGGTGTAGGTGTATAACCATTGGATGATAGTAAGTGACCGGTCAACCATGTATTTGTACGTACAGGCCAATTATTTATACCAGTATTACGTCTACCACTGAGCCCAAACTGGAGTTTGATCGATATGGGGGACCATCTACTTTTCAGGCGTGAAAATTTAGGTTTTTCTTCCCCTTCACTCATCACCACCAAGCGTCGATGCAATAGAAGACTTATCCTTATTCTTTCGCCATACCACTGTGTCACCCCTTCCCCCTTCACCTCCCTCTGCCTCTCAATAGGCTAGAAGTCCCAATGGAGCCAGCTAGGCCCGTCACACCGGTGATCTCTTCCCCATCCTTCCATGTTCTCTAACTCTAGCGACGTGCAACCCTCGTGCCAACTGGTTCTTCCTTGTTTCCATCGGCCCGCACCACCAGATCTGCCCTCGCCTCCTAGCCAATCATATTTTCGTCGACCCTTCTGCCAACCCTTTCCACCAACTTTAGTGGCATTGACGGATCCGCCTCCGCCACCCTGTCCTCCTAACCAATTGTGTTTTTGTCGTCCTTGCTGCCAACCCATCCCACTATCGGCCTCCGCGCCCCATAGCTCTGGTGGTGCCCGTCGTTGGTGCCTCGTTGATGCTCCAGTCGCTGTCCACCACCATCCCTCAAAGCTTAGTACAGTCCCTGCCCTCTCGCCTCCCATCCTGAGACCTAAACTTTAAACATAGTGACACAATCGCGTCATTACTATCGCACCATTGGCGGATGAGAAGACATTGTCCCTACTCGCTAGTGAGTCCTAGCTGCCACTTTCCCACTTCGCTCTGCTCTCTACCTCCCATGGTCTCCATCTCGATCCTCTCGGCTGGAGGTTGAAAATGACTTCCTAAATGTTGGATTTTGGTCCAACAGTTAGCTAGGGGTATATACTGACATCTCCCACAATTTTAGTAGAAAAGAATTTTTTTAGAGGTACAACACAACGATGTATTACACGAAAAAATCAACTTGAAAATCTAGATTACTGATTTTCAGTTAATTACTAGCCGTTGAAATTACAAGCTATTCACTTTAAGTCAGTAAGTCAAAATACTTAAAATTTGACCAAGTTTGTAAACAAATGTACCAACATTTATATATCTTCAAATCAACTTGAATAAATTTTATACTGTAAATATGTCTGGATGACAGATAGTAAACGTGCTGTTTTACAGCAAGTAACAAGAATTGGAGGAAATTATTAAAGGGAAAAAGACAGGAATAAATAATGAAGGCGGATGCAATGCAATGCATGCAGACGGTCGGTGGCTAGCTAGGCGGCAAAATGGGCGAGGTAGGAGGAGGCGAAGGCCTTGGCGGCAGCGCCCCTGAGGATGTACTGGTGGTACAGCATTGCGGCGGCCGCGCCGGCGAGGGGCCCCACCCAGAACATCCACTGGTCACTCCACGCCCTGCCGGCGTTGTAGACGACGGCCGGCCCCAGGCTGCGCGCCGGGTTGATGCCGGTGCCGGTGATGGGGATGGTGGCCAGGTGCACGGCGAGCACCGCCAACCCGATGGGCAGCGGCGCAAGCACCGGCACGTGAGAGTCACGGGCCTTGCGCTTGGGGTCCGTCGCCGAGAACACCGTGTACACCAGCACGAAGGTGCCCACCATCTCCGCGCCGACCCCCGCGACCGTCGAGTACCCCGCCGCCAGCTCGTTGGCGCCGCCGCCGTGCCGCTCGTAGTGCCCTCCGCCGTGCAGCGCCCTGGCGAGGCCCGCGCCGCACGTGGCGCCGACGCACTGCGCGATGACGTAGAGCGCGGCCCGCGGCAGCGAGACCCTGCGCGCGAGAAGCATGGCGAAGGTGACGGCTGGGTTGATGTGGCCGCCGGAGATGCCGGCGGTGCAGTAGACGAGCACGAAGATGGTGCCACCGAATGCCCAGGCAATGCCCAGCACGCCCGCGCCGGCGCACGAGTCCGACTGCCGCTTGTGGCCGATGACGGTGGCCACGGTGACGCACACGAAGAGCAGCGTGGCGGTGAACTCGGCGATGACGGCGCGGTACAGGGACCACTTGCCCAGCTCCCCCACGTCCACCAGCGGCGCAGGAGGAGGATCGCGATAGTCCTTAGGCGGAGGAGCAGGAGGGTTACTACTGCTGACTGCCACTGCCGCCATTACTATTGTGATGAAATCAACCTAGCAGCTAAGAGTAAGAGAGGATTATTGTTGTCCTGGCGCTGTGATCGATCTGATCATCTGAGTCCGGCCGATAGAATGACCAATATATATATTGATGTATATATAGCCTGCCATGCCCATCATAGCCTAACCCACTTAACAGTAATTAGTGATTGAAATGGTATTACAATTATCATATTAATTGTTACTTACTCCGTCCCAAATTATAAGACATATTTCATTACATTTGTTAGGACAATAGTTTAACCTATACTATAACTATCCAGATATCATTTATACGATAAAAACATATAATTGTAAGATAACATAACACTTTTTTTAAACCGAGTACGATAACACTTTTGAATATATATGAATCTAACAACATTAATTTATGTCATAAAACTATTTTTCTAATAAATAAATTATTGATCAAAGTAAAGTATTGTTAACGAAATATGTCCTATAAATTTTTTTTAAAGAAGGAATATGTGACGAAGGCGGATAGTAGTATATAATTTACTCCTACTACTATATATATTACAATATTGACGGTACTGCTAGCTGGATACAAAGCGCTCCGCTCATTTCACGTGTGCATTTTCTCGCTGGTTTCCGTTTCAAAAGTTATTTGGGAACAAGCAGGAAGAATCAAATCCGCTTTTCCTCTAAATCAAATTAATCCACTTTGCTTATTCATGAAGGAATACATGTACACCAATTTTATAATTATTTATGCACATACAGTATCTGTTGGTGGATCTTCAGCGCTGCCTGCTCTTTTAATTAATTTCAGAGTTTACTCCGTTCTTTTCGTATCTGCATGTGGCTGCTAGGGCATATTGGCATAAAGCACCACATATATGTGTGGCTCTATTTTTTACAAACTTTATTCATACACATACAATATTTGGATAAATTTTTTCAACAAGACAAATGGTCAAACGTGCGTTAAAAAGTCAACGATGTCAAACATTAAAAAACAGAGGAAGTACTTATAAATTATGTAAATTTAGACATTATAACTTGAGTTGGATGAAAGTCGAACAAGAACAAATTTTGCCATGACACACTTTTCATGCATTTTCATTTTTGTTCGGTTTTGTTTTCTTAACTTGCATTGTTTCAATTTTTTTTTGTAAAGAAGTACATTAGATTAATTTAACGCGCAATGTTTCATATTGATATAACACTTCTAATCTAATGTTTAATCACATGTTAATTTCACAGGATTCAGACCCGTGCCTGTTCGTATATAAGACCTATATGCATATTTGTGTAGAGTCATGATTTATTTAGAGTTTGGGTGGCACTACCTGTGATACCCCGAAATAATATTAATATTGTGGTTTTGGTTTTTGGCTTGGGCCGCTTTATAAAAATAAAATAAAATGGTTGTAATTTAAAAGAATTATTTAGAATTGGGTTAAATTAAACCTGGGCCTAGATCTATAGCCCGGCCCATTATAACCCACCTAATAACCCTAAAGAGGGGGACCGACTCCCACCTCCCCACTAATGCCGCCACTGCCGCCTCCTCCCCTCTCATGTTTCGGTGTTATTTCTCCCCTCCTCTCCCCAGCACAATCCCCTCCATAGATCTCTTAAACAGTAAGCGGGATCGAGAAGCGAAGTGGAAAAATAGAATCACTAAAGGGAGACGAGAGAGATGATGGGTTTAATTGGTGTGTTCCTATTATATTCTTGCAAACCCTAGGTATGGCTTGCCCTACTGTTTTATGATTGTTTTAAGGTTTTAATTCGTGGGTAATTAGGGTTTTAAATAGGTTATGTTGCTATGATTCGGATTGGTAGTTTCTGCTCGCGGGCATAATTAGGGCTTCAAGACGGCCTTTGGTGCGAAAACTTATAATAAGAAAATTGTAGATAACTTCGAAATACATCTTCCAGCCAATTTTGGCATGGTTTTGATGGACGGTTCATGAGATATAGACGTTTTAATTCACGTCTGTATTTTCTGACGAAATTTGGACAATATTAGATTGAATTGTTTTTAGAGGATCTAAACAGAAGATTTAGCTTTTATGTATTTAAACAAAGTTGTAGGTATTGTTTTTAACTTTCCATATTGGTAAATTACATAATTATTGGATTTGTAAATCTTGAGATATAGAATTTTTACTCTTTGCTGTCTGAATTTCGGGGCAGATGCTTAGCCCTAGTTTTAAGTATAGATTAGGACTTTTAAATGACAGAATTAAAATATAGTTCATACATAAAAGTTGTAGATCTCTTTTTATAGATATCCAGAATGTATTTATTTGTATGAATAACATATGTACTTTAAAGATAAAAAATATGAAGCAGCAGTGCTGCAGTGAGTCGAGCATGACTTTCGTTGTTATGTAGTTTTTGGGTTGGGCCTATGAGTTTGTATCTATTGAATTATATGTATTTGAGTGTTTGTATGCTGAGGTTTTATTTATAAAAATAGGTTGTGATGCTTCGGATCGTGCTTGCAACCGTGTCTTCTTGGTTTAAGGCAAGTAAACGTAACAGTGTTTACAGCTTGAGATAATATATATCAATAATCAAGATATGCTGAAGAAGTTGCTTATTCTCACTCATGTTTACATCGATTATATGGTTATGGATTTGTTTCAAGGATAGTGTTATATGGTGTTTATTTAATTGGAATACGGTTGTGGTATCAAGGATGATGGCATGGTATGGTTTTTATTGTGATCTTGCATCGCATTACATTGGCATTACATTTGCATTGCATTTGGATTTTTGTCGCATACCTATGGTTGCGACCGTACCGGTATAGCATCGTATATTGTCGTAATAGGATGCGACTTCACACCTTGTTGGGTGTGAAGGCAGGATTATCATGGCATTGCATTGCATTTGCATATACGTTTGTATTCTGGAATATATACGTTGTATATTTATTGGATTTATCTTGAGAGGGTTTTCTTCTTATAAAGTAATATAGGTTTGGATTATCTACATGGATAAGGTTACGAAATTCGTTATTCTGTGTTATAAATAAATAGTGTTGTACTATCATTATTAAATCATTGTTATAATGAACTTGTAGTTTAAATAGCTTGTTTAAACAGTTTGCTTGCTAAGATTTATTCTCACTCCCTTATAGTCTTTTTCAGGTACCTTGATGTGGCATGTTTGCATGAGGGGATGGGAGTAGCTATCCTTATACGCGTGATGATTTCACTTGTTTCATACATGTTATGACATGGTTATAAAACAATTAAGCTTAATGTATTAAGGGATTAATTAAACACTAGATTATTGATTATGGACTTATCAATTTTCTTAGGTTGTTTATGTCTATTAGTATATTCTGGACTATAACCTTGATTTGTATATATTTATGCTTCCGTGAATCTCTTTGTTTTGTATTCAAGTAGTTGCTGCCGAAATTTTATTATTTTGGCAAGGTTGGTTAGTTTAGTGGTCCAGTCTTGCGTGGTTTTATGGGGTGTTACATTACCTATTCCATTCCAATTGGACTGGCAATGCTGTTGTTGTGCATAGCAGTAGAAAGAGTGTGCGACAGAAATTCAGGGAGAGTGACCACCTGACTGCTAGTATGAACTAACTAGTGTGTCATGCAGCTGCGTACATCTCACCTTTGCTTGTGAACAGCTCATTTCGTTTTGCATATGCTGATAGACGAAGTACCTTGAAAGCTCACTGATGAAAAGTTCAATGTAGAAATCAGAGGCAAATTTTTTACTTAGATAAGATGCTAAACCTAAAAAAAAAGGGACAATAACTGAATGACAGAGCAGATGGCTTGCATGGGAGCTACACAGGCCTCTCACGCTTGTCCAGCTGCTGCCTTGTCCATCTATATATGGTATAAGCTGAAGCTGAACACAAAAAAACAAAGGTTACATCTGGGCATTCCATATGTACATATATCGGTAGCCATGTCACATAAAGGGCAGCAATGTCACATATACATAGGCTGGGTGCTTTCGGCATACCAAAAGTAACCATATACATAAACAAAAGAGATTTAGCAGCACAACCAGCTCCAGGACATCTAGCATTCTTCACATACCATTAGTAACAAAATACACAAGCATACTAATTAGTTTGCATGAAACTTACCATGGTGCAGCGACGACACTACTGAATTGCTGCTCGGTGGACAGAGATGACTGCTTAAGCTTGCTTGCTTGTACGTTGAGTCTTGAGGTTTCCACGGCATGGCTCATCTGCTGTGAAATAATACGGTGCTTTATGCAACGGAACAAATGAGCATGTAGTTCGAGCTGCTGGACAACCATACTTAGCATATTAATTTCTGTACAGCGCTGTTGACTGTCGATTTGTTCTTGAGCAATCTTCTTCTCAGACTGATTCATCATATCTTGTATTTCAGACCAGCTATTCTTTAAACCGAGCAAAGTTTCCAAACGAGATCGCAGACGCCTGACATTGAAACCGTCTGCTTCCAACAAAGAAATGCACTTCATCTTATCTTCAAATACTGCATTGTCGTCATCAACATTCAGCTTCTTAATGCTTTCTGCTAAATTGTTGAAAGAGACCATCAAACCTAATGCCATCCCTTCACGAAGCTCTGGAAGATGCTGCTGTAACTGACGGAAATTGGGTCTTTGTGGCACATTACTGAATATTTCCATTGACTCAATCTGTGCCCACATTGGGGAGGTCTTCACAAATGGAAGTTCAACAATAGTAGCCAAGGACTCCGAAGGTTGATCAGCCATAATATTCTCATGCACATGAAGAAATTTCTGAATCAAGGGGTGGCAAGAGTCCGGAGTTCTCGTGGCATGCTTGGATATTGGTGTGTCCTGAACGTTGTTTGAGATGATCAAACTATTATCATGCTCAGCATCAATATACTGACTCATACCAAAAGAAGATAACCGAGGAATTGTTGAATCATCCATGGACTGGCCACTTTCAGCAGTACTGTCTAATTCTACCACATTTGCTTCATGATCTACCTTGTACATGCCATCTTTCTTGTTATTCTGACAATTCTCATTGACCGATGACTGGTTCGGCACCACATTATCAAACATAGCTGGAGACAAAATAGGAAAATTCTCAGTTAGAACAATATAATTCGTTACACACTCAACTATAGCTCCAAAGTTTTCCATGCAGACGAGGTCATTTGTTAAAAATCAGCTTTGGTTTCTGCAACATTTTAGTAGTTAGCAACTTGTTTTTGAGTTTTTTTGTATCGTATTTTTTCTCTTATTTACAGGGACTGTATCGTGGTTTTATAGTAGTAGTGTAAAACTTACGTTCATCAAAGACAGCTGCGATGTTGTAGGTTCCCTCAATTCTTTTGTCAACTCTGCTTTTCTTTGTCTACATTTTCAGTGTAAAATGTAATAAAAAATGACAATTCAACGATCAAAAGTATTAGGTATAAAATTGGTAACAAAACATCTTGAATGTGAAAAGAACTTACAGTTTTAGGATCCATCCCTAGTTCCTTGGGTGCTTGAAAAGAAACACACTCTTTTCTTTTCCTCGACATATCGATTCCAGCAAAAGACCCAAAGTTGAAGCTATTTCTAGCACTAGAAATCAGAGAACATCCTTCATCAATTGATTGTTTTTCCTCATCAGTTGATGCCTTTTTTGATCCTTCAATTCTGCAAACACCTGGGCTAGGCGATTGCATTCTGGAAAGTGGACTCTGTTGGATAGTTCTAAGTTGCCCAAACATACCAAACAGAGAAACCTGCAAATCTCCACTTTGTGGCACAGAGGGCATGACATCCATCTGAGAAGATGACAATTCAGTAGGACTGCCTAGAGTAAGTGAAGCATCATATTTCAAACGGCCAGATCCTGTAATTGATGACTGTAAAGGAAGTGAAGTCTGAGACGCTAACGCCAGTACTGCATTTTGTTGCTTTATAGTTCCTCCAGGATAAGAACAACTAAGGTCCTTGGTTTTGTCACGCCCATCACATACTGACATCAGAGGATTAATAGGCTGTTGTACATTTGAAGTCTTCAACATTTTATCAAAATATGGCATTGTTTTATCCCTGATTTCATCACTGTCATTAGATAATGCCAAGTCAGTAGTAATTGGTTTTTTTCGGGAAGTTAATGGAGGCCGTTTATTGACAGGCTTCTGAAATGAAAAGGTTATCACATCATATAGAGATTATTTCGATCCAAAAGGTGACCAAATATATATATTAAACAAAAAACAGATCAGATACCACAGCAGTAGAAAAAAAACAGTCTATTGCTTATATTGGTACTTTGGCTTACAATCTTCAAGAGTTAATATTCTGTTAAGACCATTATGTAAATCAGAGAAAAGGGTGTGAATTAACTACAACTTAAAATTAAATCATACATATTTCAAATGTGCATCTAGGTGTTTTCTGTTTTCATGTGCATCATCAATATTTGCACATGCACAGGCATACAAATAACATGCATACAGAGGATGATAGAATTATACTACTACTATTACTTAGGCCAAGGGAATTGCGAAGGGTAGTTGGATGTTGCAATGCTGCAATCAGTCCTGCAAACAGTGCAGAAACAACTACATCTTGATGGTATAAATACTTACAATTGTTATACAATAAGCAGAACTTCAAGCATTCCAGCATCATCAAAGTAAAACTACCTGACAAAAGTAGTGCAGAAAGAAGAAAAAAAGGCAGAGAATATGGACTACCTTTTCCTTCGTAACACAGCGTATCCATTTTCTACCATCCCAGTCAAACTGTGTTCTCAGCACTTTATTTTCAACTGTCAACTTATCCACGCATTCCACACCATCCATGCCTGTTCTGCAATTTTTCAGTTTAACAGTATACATCTTGCCAAATTCACCATTTGAAGACTCTAAAACAGTTGCAGGCCACCAGCTACCTTTGTAAAAGACCTCTACATGAGAAGACACAGAAAATCTGTATTTTGAGTCCATACAAAAGATTGCGCGTGACGGCCGAATATACTGATAATCAACAATCTCAGTGATCAGTTCCCCATCACCTCCAACGTGTCTATACTGTACTAAGAAGTTCGTAGAACCAATCACTTTCAAAACAGTAGCTGGATTCCAAGACTCGCCAAAGCTTTCTGGAGATCGACTCACTTCAACAAGGCTTCCCTCTTTGAATGCTGAACTTTCAACGTCCTGCACACAAGAGTGTAGAACCATAGGATCAAATATTACACCACACCAGGGTACTTTACATTTTCATTTTTCTGGTAAAAAGGTATTTTGATTGTTAGTGAAAATTCAACTCATTCACACAACCACTACCAGATTTACATTAAAATAATGAAAATGAATTCTCCACAGAAGCGCAGACTATAGGCCTTGGGTTCATCTAACAAACCAGCATAACCTATTCCAGAGATGGATGGTGCCGATGCTATACCATGCAAGGAAAAGCAAACCTTTAGCCCTTTACAGACTCGTTTGTTTACCTCACAAAAAGAAAAGGTTGTTAGTTTTAGAGAGGCTTTATTCAGCATGTAATTGCGCAAAAAAAGTGTGAAATTGTCCACACACTTCTTTTAAGATTATGGAAAAGTGCTCCACAAACTTACATACTGACTGATACATGAGGAATTGGGGACTTAAAACATCTTTTACTTGCGTATGAAATTATCAGTCTAACAGTCCTCTCCAAACTCATCCCACTTGGGTCCATTGAGCCTCTAATGGCTAACAATGGTACTCATTGTGATTGAATTTCTAAGACCAGCTGACTTGGCCATTTCCTTCTTTAGTTATTTTTATTTTAGAAACAACCATAGTTACCATGTGGACAGAACATGCCACATTAGATGCCATGTAAGATATTCCTGCTTCCATGCTTCATCATTGAGACAACCCGTTGATATGTCAACTCGGCGCACATAAATGCATTATTTTTTACGAGGCCTTTTGATGGTTAATTACATGCGCGCCAACAACAAACTGATTGATACTTGTTTGCTAGGGCCGGTTTATTTCAGTATGTCTCATCTGGTTTTATCTTACTAATTTATAAAAATAGATGTACTGCCCAGGGATGGAGCTAGAGGACTACAGAAAATGATACTTGACTTACAATTAAGCATTCTTTTTCTTTCAGATTTGGTAAATTAATGCCGACACATCTTTCTAGTAAAAACAGTCAAATTTTGAACCATCTGATGCTATTGAGATTCATGCAAACCCCTTTACACGTATCGCATTCACTCGATTTTTGTGCGTTTATGCACATTGGTTCCCACGTTGGCTGAGGGAGCCAGTTCACTGCTTTCATGTTGCCCGAGGCAGGACGAGCAGTCATGCATGTTCCCAATGCCCCATACCGTGACAGATGCATATATGGATGGTACAAAGTGTGGAGAGAAAAATTACTCCAACATTGATTTGCTATGTAATACAAGCAATTACATGTAATTGATTATAGCGTAGTTACATTGTAATTAACTACAGTGCAGATTACACTGTAACATTGTTCAGCCAAAAATGTGTCCTCTAAAATACTAGCTGAGGTTAGTTACCTGCAGCAGATGAGCAGGCGGGAGCCATCGGCGGCGGTGGAAGACCTGGAGCGGGCGCAGCGCCGCCTCGTGGAAGTCCATGACCTCCCTCGTCGTCGGGAAGGCCACCGTGTACATCCTCCTTCGTGCGGGGGGCAGCGGCAGGGCGGTGACGACGCCGGAGCACCACCTGTGGTTGTGGAACGCCTCCACCATGGCGTGCATCGCGAACCCCTCCGGCGGGGAATCGAGCCGCGGCGGACGCGGGCGCACGTCGGCGGCGCGGACGAACTCCCTCCCGCACCCGCCCCCCTCCGCCACCACGTAGCCGCCGGAGAGGTGGGCCTCGACGGTGCCCTCGTAGAAGGAGAACCCCGTGTCGTCGTCGGTGCTCCCCACCTCCACCTCCGCGCCGATCGCGAACACCAGCGCCTCCTCCTCCCGCTTCTTCGACGGCCCGCGACCCATGGCGGCGGCGACTTCTCCGGCGAGAGAGAGGGAGAGTGTGTGTGTGTGTGAACTATGAAATGGGAAGTGGCTGGCGGAGGACACGACGGGGTTTTTGCTGGTGGGGGCAGAGGCACGAATCCCGAGGCGGGCGGGTTGGTGGAAGGGACGGTGGGGATGGAGGCACCGGGACACGTGGACGAGGGGTGGGTTTTGGCTCGCGGCACGAGGCGAGGCAGACGGGACAGGGTGAGTGCGGCGTGGACAAGCAAACACAACACGGCAAATATTGTATATGGACAAAATTATGGGCTTGTTTTAGTTAAAAAAAATTATCACATCAGAAAATCGCGAGACGAATCTACTAAGTCTAATTAAGCCCATCATTAATATAGATAGATTATTGTAATATTTATGGCTAATTATGGCCTTCATCAAAAATTCCAAACTATGCAATTAGTTTTTTTTTCATCTATATTTAATGTTTTATTTATGTGTCTAAATATTTGATGTGATGTTTTTGGTGAAATTTTTTTAAAACTAAACAGTGCCTGTATTTTGCATTGCACATAACAAATTCCTCAAATGTCCACGACGATATATACCTTGTCAATACAGGCACAGTGTCAGTCTGGGAGAGATGAATACTTGTCTCACTTTCAAATGTGCAAATTAGCAGTACGTCTCGCTCTCGCGCGTCATGCACTGCAAATGCAAGCATTCGTATAATTCGCAGCATAATTGCGAGACACATCAATCGATCAAACGAATGTGTTTTTGTACTTGTGTTTAACATATAGTACATATATGCATACAAAATACTACATACACAGAGGCACATATACAAACACTCGATACACAACTTACAAACAGCGTACACATGTAGGCAATAGAATATATATGTACTACTAGCATGTCTGTGTATGTACTACTACCGTGAAACAAATCAGTTAGGCCCAAACTGAATTAGCAGGACGGACGATAGGTTCAGCCATTAATTCCTTCCGATCGAGCCATTCACGGTCACAGTACAATCACCTTCTGCCTGCGGAACGGTGACAGCAGGGAGAATGACCGAGAAGCTGCAAACCACAGTGTAGCAAACACAATTAGCATTCATATTAATCCCCCATGAAAACTTTTCAAACAAACTCGGACAAAATAGGTTCCAGGCGGACCCGGCTAAAAATAGGTTCAAGGCAACCAATATTGTTTATTGAGGGAACTTTTCTAACTACTAACCTTTAGATGAAGAACCAGAGTCATCTTGCGAGATGAGGGTTTTCAGCATTGACCCTGAAACATTAAGCACCAGCAACGAGTATTAAACATTAAACTACTGTGTTGTGTTATATGTGCAAATGTACTAGTGTTATTAACTTATTATGTAAAAAACTTGATGAAACCCTGTGCACATGTAGCTAGTGTTATGTGAAAACAATAATATATATGGCTAAAATCCAGTGTTATGAAATTTACTCATAAGTGAATGGAGTGTTAGGGGGAGAGTATCATACCATCTCCAGCTACGGCTCCATCAACGGATGATGCATCAGGATCCATTGTACCTGATGTGTGGCTCTTCCTGCCAAACTTCAAAAGTTTCCTGAAGCCTTTTGATTCTTTATTACGAGGTCTTTCATTTGTTTCATGGGTCTCCTCCACTGAAACTGTGCATACCGGATCTGGTACTCGAGCCCTAATGCTCTCTGCATGCACAAGTGTTTCAGATTCTTGCACTGGTAGCGCATGACTGATGGCTGAATCATTCTCCAATGACGTCACCCTGGCATAAGGGGCCTGGTAGGGTTTCTCCACAGCAGCCAAGGTTAATTCCTCAGCCTCATCCTTCCCATGCTCAGTCATTGCCTAGTCATCACAAGCATTCTTATCACTTCAACTTATGGAATTTAATAGAAAAGGAGTGATTGTTGCATTCAGGGGAAGTCCTCACAGACACCTTATGTGTCCAATGAAAAAGGAAAAAAAAAAACAGATAACCTTTTAGGACAGTGGACAGCCTTAAGTAAACACCTGGAAGAACATGAAGGCACCATACCTCATAAGAATTACCCTGATCATCATGTCTGTGGATGGTGAAGCTCTCAGCTTCAGGAAGAGCAGCTGGAGAAGGTGGAGCCCTGATGGCTGTGTACTCCAATTCCGGACTGGGCTTTCGTGTTCTGTCATTGCTAGAAGTTTCATTCTCTGCTGTTCTTCCAGGAGGTAGAATGACAGGAGGCACTGAAACCACCTCATTTTCGAGAATCACAACAGTCTTCTCAACCACCACATTATCATCATTGTTGCTCATTCTGGAGACTTCTCCATTAGCTTTATTTCCATCTGTAACTTCTGAAGTGGGAGAAGTTTCATTCCCTAAACCTCTAGGTTCCCCATCCCTTAATTCTTTAGCATCTGTCCTATTTTTCACAGAAGTAGAGGGAGCTCGTGGAGATTTGACTTTGAGTTCTGGTAGAGTTGCTGATTTCCTCTGGTCGAGCTGCATTATAGCAGATATTTTCTTTGTTTGGGTATCTTCTGGCATGCTTCTCCTCCGCAAATGGTCCGCACTAGCAGATTTTGGATTCGAAGGGTGGTCAGTCAAAGCATTGCTTTTAGGTTCAGCAAGTTTTTTCAATCGCTCACTGGACAGTTCATTTCTCCCATTTTTCTCTTTCTTCATCTCTGCCATAGATGAGGTCGATTTACTCACTGCATTTGTACTACTTTCACTTAGTTTGCTAGCTTTTCCCGTTTTCTGACGATCACTCTCTGGGGTAGTTCTAGCAGGGAGCTTTCTTAGAGGTGAAAAGGATCCTGGTTCAGCGTCACTAAACTTTGAACTCTTGTGTGTACTGGGAGAAATCTTCGGTGAAGGCTTCGCTTTAGCCTGCTGTGGTGCTGATATTGAATTAGATGTGCTACTTCTTGCAGCAATCCTCTTTTGCCTCTCTTGCTTGAGCTTTTCTAGCCGTTTAACCTGTTCCTCTTCCTGAAAATATTAAAGATCTTGCTAATTAATGTGTGAGGCAGATCTATGAATTTAATGCTAGTCTCTGGTTAAGTATATCTAAAATATCATTTAAAATGTGACTAGCTCTGCTTTAATTTGAACTGTTTGAAAAACTCAGAATGATGTATATTTTCAAAAGAAGCCTCGTATTGGTTTGCAGATGATACATCACAGGGTTTCACAGATGGAGACTACTCCGTATGTCAGAGGAACAAGAAACGATATGTCACTTCAAATGAAGAGGCTTAGGAAGTATGAGCTTTGGTAGAAAAAAAAAAAAGACGAAATTTGTAGCAGTATGGTCCACTTAGGATCATTTGATAGCTTAGAAATATTTTATGAGGTCCAAAAGGATGGAAAACATGAGGAAGAGAAACACTACAGGGAGAAAGTTAATAGGTAAAGCAGATAAAAATGCAACAATACCTGCTCTTTCTTTGCCTTTTGAAGGTCTGCTTTATATGCCCGCAGATTTTGCGCACGTTTCTGTGCATCTGTTACCCGAGATTTTGACGATGGCAATCTCCTGGCCAAAGTATCCTTCCTTTTGTCCAAACTTTCCTGTGAACTTCTAAGCTTCTTATTTTTATCTACCTTCTTTACTTCACCCTCAAATCCCAGTGATGCATCCTCTGCATTTGCATCTTCAACTGTGATGGCAGGTTGAATCTGCATCTGGCTATCATAGTCCATTGCCGGATCATATCCATATGTAACATCTTCAAATTCACGCTCTGGCATCAACTCATCAGGCTCATAGAAAAGTTGGCCTTCAGCCTTTGCATATGATGTCTTCTGAACAGTTCCAGGAAGCTCAACATCTATATCAATGGTGGTACAGCTTTCTGGTCCAAGATTATCATGTGAGTTAGACCTAACAGGTATCATGAAGGACTCATCACCGACACTATGCATGTTCTTTTCCATCAGGGTTGGACTCTTATACTGCGCCTCTGCAAGAGGGTCCAAATAACACCCACTATCCATTGGCTTTTCCTGCCCATAAACCATAAAGTCGTCACCTGCTCCTCTCCTGTATCCTCCACCTCCAGCTTCTATCTCCTTAATATCACCATCCACAAAGCTCTTACCATCAGAAGAGATCATAAGTTCGTCACCAGACAGCATTCTCGTGGGCCTAATCCTCCCATAAGCTGAGTTGAAACCAACTGTCCTCCCTTCATTGACATCGGCGTAATCTCGTTCCACTAAAAGAAGAGGATCATCTGTGGTTCTTCTTTCTTTCCTCCTTGCTGGTGGTGGTTCTTTCTCATTGGCAAATAGGTCTGTGTCATTATCTCTTGTCTTCTCTTCATCTCTTAGCAAGAAACTCTGGAAGACATTCCAGTTTCCTTGGTCTCCATCTTGCCTGTGAGACGCTTCATCCTTTCTATACTCATCTCCAGGCTCAAGAATGGTTTTTCTGCTCTCTTTTTTCTTTGAACTAGAGCTCTTGTGCTTTCTCTTGCTGTACTTAGTGTGTGAATCATCACTGTCCTCGGATGCTACATCAGAACCCGTTTGTGACTCGCTCTCTGATGAGCCATACTTTTTTGACTTCACATTGATGTTTCGTATGACGACTACACTAGGTTTCTTCTTGCCTGATCGCTTTCCCTTTTTATGCAACTTGTGGCCATGAGAACTCTCCACCTCTGAGCCACTCTGGCCACTTTCTTCATCTGAGTCCTTGCCATCTGACGAGTACTTCCTTGATACTCTCCTCTCAGAGTGGTGGTACCTAGGATCATCCATTGGGGGGTAGGGTGGAGGGTAATATGGACTCACCCCAGGGTAGTAAGGCATACCCTGCATGGGATATGGTGGATGAATTGCCCATTGTGGATATGCTGATTGATATGGACCATGGAGATACTCGCTGGGAGCTCCTGAGTGCTGAGCTGTCCTCAGATCTGTCAAGCAACAATTGATTGCTCAGATACAAGAACCTTATCATTGTAAAAATGGCTATGTAGAAATCATTTGTGCCGTACAGATTGACTTAAAAGAAGACATGGATTCGACAGTTTGCGCAATAATGAGGCAGGAAGGGAAGCCATTTCAAACTGTAAGAAAGTTACTTGGTGGAAATAAGCAGAAAACATTTGGACCACAATTCTCAGAAACATGGGTTAGTGAAGTCAATAATCATGAACATAACAATAGAACATCAGGTAATTGCTTTATCAACCAGACAGTAAATACAAGATAAGAGGGATTCTTTAGAGAGCATTCCAAAAGCAAATTAAGCATACCAGCTTTAGCAGCATCTTCACCGTTTGCATCTCCGTGGGAAACAGAAAGTGTTTCCAGGTTTTGCTTCATGTTGTCTCCCATAAACATAATTCCAGAAGCATTAAAGGGAGGAAATTCAGACCGTGCAGACATCGCTTCAGGCTCAACTTCAATCCATTGACCAGTTTCATGCTTTCGTCTCCACAACTCGGTGAACTGTGTGCATGCCTTCCTATCGATTGACAAAACACCAAAGGTCTTAGGATAAAGAACCTAACACCATACTCATCAATAATGTTACAGTGTTAGTTTTGTTTTGCTCTTTGATGGAACAATCCGCACCAGACTATTCTGGTGTACTGTTCCAGCACAGACTACATAATACTAAATAAAAACGGGTCGGCTCCTGCTCCCGACTGCAGGTGCAGGGAGAGAAAACAATGTGACAAAAGTTAATCAAATATCTTTGAATTGAAGTTTTTTTTTTTCTGAAGATATGGGTATCATTATATTTCCATACCAATGTACATACTCTGACACTCAGAAACTGAAAAATAATAAATAATAAAACCTCAAATGTGAGCATAATTTGGATATTTCAGATATTGGTGTCCATGCACCATGGTGTCTCATTTTGTTGTGCCAAAATGCCTTAGTACGCATATGTACTGCAGTCTGCAGTGCTAGGCTGCTAGTTATCTCACAGTCGAACAAGCGCTAAGATCAGTCATGGACACCGATATGCTCACAGAATTGCTCTACACACAACTTTGTGACTTGGTCAAGAAGGTCGCGGAGTAATAGGTGATCTCCAGTTATTATGGTCATTAAACAATTCAATTGTAGTATTAGAAGTAGGATGTGCCTTCTATGATGTTGTTTATGCATCTAATGTGTAATCTATTGCATGCTGTAGCCTGAGATTTCATCAGCACTGGAACATGGCCATGGATCAAGCCCATGTTACGGGCACCAGAATAGTATACAAGAAAATCGTAGTATACTAACGTATAGAAATAAAGATTAGGCTCCAGAAAAATTAGCAGCCACATGGTCATGAGAGAAATGTACAGGGTATTCAAAATGAGAATTTTAATTCAACAAGCAAGAGACTACTTGTGCATAAAAAGGTTGCAATACTTACATCAAGCGTGAAGCACCAAAACGGTCTGCGAATGTGATTAAATATCCCAGGTTGTCGATATTAAATCCAGCCGCTACAGCGCGCGCAAAGGCCATAGCCTGTTCCTTACGTAAGACAGTTTTGCGAGTCTCCAGAACTCTAAGCAATTGAACTCTGCACAGCAAACAGTCCCATTATCGTCTCAGACACAAACTTTGTCCAAAAATAAATTAATAAAAGTGATGCAAATCAAGACCCTTAAAAAAGAAAATGCAAATAAAGACCTTAAATGCCATATGTGACATGTCACTTCACTATATGATTATTCAAACAAAATGTGCATAAGGACCTTACATGGTCCACACACCGTATTACTTCATTATGTGACCTTAAATGAGCATGTGTGTTTCTTCATTAAGTAGGAGCATGTATAGTAGTATCTAAAATAAGACATTACACTTTACATGTAAACCAGTTTTATTGCCAGATATTAGACAAATAACAAGTTTGGGCAACATGCCGACATGTCATGGGAAAAGGGGGGTTGGCATAAAAATACTTTGAATTCTCCTCCTGAGTTGTGTTGTCATTCTGCACAGGTGGAGGTGGTTGCATGCCCGGCTGCCATGAACATAGAATATCAGAATTATATGGGAGGATTAGAGAAAGAAGAAAGCTTTATCCGTGCAACTTTACCTTGTACAGAACAAGTGATTTATCCACATCAGGATCATAATTTGTCTTGGTACCTGTAAGGTGCATTCAGCAACAGAGCAAAAGATTATACTTGCAGTTCAAATCGACCAATCAAGAAAAAATTTACCCATTGTTTCATGCAACAGAAAATAAAGTTCTTGCACACAAGGTAAAAAAGGTAACAATAAATAGGTTATAGTACGCTTGGTAAAAGGTGAACCAACTGGTTTTACTAGTGATAATTGTGCAAACAGTATGTATACGTTGTCATTTCCCCTGTACATCCAATTGTATTTAAACATTTTGAGAAAATTATGTACCTAACTCCACAGTTGTGTCTGATGTTGCATTGCACCAACTCCTATAATAAATAGATCAGATTCTAAAACTGCATAAACGGCATGCTACATGCAAGTTTTGTGGTCCTAGCAATATGCACATATTTTTAGTTATAAATGAATATTGCTGGATAATTAGGTGACCAAGAGAAAGCTTCATAGATATGCTGTCTGTTCAATGCATCGCAATGAAAAGAAAGAAGAAGAACAAGTGCTGTACCTCCAATGCATTCCACCAATTTTTCATTATAATCTTCTACCTAACGAAGCACAAAGAGCATATATCATATCATATTTCTAACGTTAAGCAGTAGTTCAGTACATGTAATAGCGTAAAATTATGTACTTACAGATCTCAAACCAAGATTGTCACTGCCCTGGACAGTGATGGCATCCTCGATCTGCAATATCTCAGACTCTATAGTAGTCACTCGCTCCAGGACCTCTGGTGTACTCACGAAACGGACAAACCTGTAAAAACACAACCATGCAAATGACCACCGACAGGCAATGCCATAAGCCATCAGCAAACACGATTCAACCGAAGCACAGGACCAACCTCTCCACCGTACCCCTTGTAAACCATGGTGCATCAATCTCTGGGTCTGCCGCAAGTGTGATGGAGTACCCTCCCTTTGCAATCTGTTCTTGGGCAACCTTGAGATGTGCGACGAACGGGTTCAGCAAACCAGAGGCTATCTTCTCCTTCCGTCCATTAGCTATCACAACTAAATCACACCTACAAAAGAGCCCAAACAGAAGATTGGCCACGGTGTGCAATGAAATGATACCCTCACTACTCAACAACAGTTGTACTTTTGTGTATCGCATAAAGACGACATCCCAGTTCCCTCACTTGCCCATTTGATATCAGACGCCATTCCAGCCCCAGGTTGAAGAAAGGCAACAACTTTACCATGTCCGGCCTATCCAGAACTCCAGATTGGCAGAAGAGTGTGGTGACAGTGGACTAATCTCTAGTCAACAGTGGGAGGAACGAACTTGTACTCGCGCAAAGATGAAACTTGGATCACGCCACCACGAACAACAGAAGAAGAGGATCTGGATGCTGACCTTGTGCGGGTAGGAGTGAGCTGGAACACCGCTGAATCAAGCCGCGTTTCCGGCCTCATTGTAGAGCGATTCTTCCGGATCCCTCCGTGTCTTCAGATCTTGGAGTATGGTTGGATCATCAGATGCTACGGACCAGCCATCAGAGGAAAGAGAGAATTTTGGAGCAGGAGCAAATGCAAATGCAGGTAGGGACTGAGAGAGAGGAAGAAATTCAAGAAACTCACTCCCTGTCTCCCTGTACAAGGATTGGATTCTTTTGCTTCCTTCCTTCGATTGAACGAAAAAAAAATTGAAAAATAAATATCAAGGGCAGGAAAGAAAGAAAAATAAATAAGATTGGTGCAGACAGAGAGACGGAAGGGTTGGTTTTTATTGGAGCGAGAGGCATGAGATGGGGTAGACGGCGGATGGAGGTTGTTGGAGTAGAAACGAAGAAACTCTGTTTTAGAATAACGAGAAAGGAAGAAATTATATCAAAAAAAGAAATAAAGAAATTATTCTTGTTTGAAAATAATGAGAAATGAAGGAAGAAACTATGTTATCCCGAAAACATGTGCATATATGAGCTTGTCTTAATGATATGGTAATTATATTGATTGTAGTAATGATGATGAGGTGGTTGCATAGTTAGTTGCATGTGGTAGATGAGAGAGAAGTTCAAGCAGCGGTTGTTGTTTCTTCTTCAGTCCGGTGCGACCTCCCGGATATCATATCACCGATTTGCAATGCTGCATCATCAAGATTGTTTTTGTTAAAAAAAAAAAACTGATTGATGCATCAAGTTGATTATTCCATATATGCTGAGCATCCAACCTGAATTGCCAGTAGGACGTGCCGCTGATTGGTTGGTGAAAAACAGGAGACATAATAAAGATATATAGGAGTATTATTAAATACTACTATATGTGTGGAGCTTTTATTTATTTATATTTTACAGGTCACAGTTAATTAATCACAAACAGTGTCTGGTGGAACGGTGAATTGGTGATACGTCTCATCATCATTATCGACCAGTGACCATCAATTACCTAACTGACGCTACAAAACCGTGCCTCCTAATTAGAGAGTCGCCTATAATAGATTGATTAGCTTGTACAAAGCATTAGGCTACTCGAGAGAGAGGGAGGGAGGGAGCTCCGCCGTTGGTTGATGCGTCGAGTACATCCATCCATCCCCAAATTAGCTGGTGCACTTGCATATATAACCGAATTGGTTGGCAGCCTGTCTGACCTGGTGATCTCTCTCTAGTCCCTACCTCTCTTTTTTCTCATCTTGCAAATAGATTTAGAGAGGGGGGAAGAAATTGATTCAAAGAAAGGTTAGGGAGAAAGGCATCACTGACATTATTACAAGAAAATAAGCAAGGGATTAGGGATTTACTAAGATGGCGAGGTGGTTGGTGGTGATGGTGATGTGCTGGGCGGTGGCGGCGACAGCGGTGCAGGGAAATTGCCGCGACGAGTGCCTGGCCGGGTGCCACGGTTGGGCCATCATCTGCCACCTCTCCTGCAACAGCGCCTGCCTCGGTGAAGTCGGCATTTCCGCCATGAGCACCGTCACGCCACAGGAGGATCAGCGTCCATCTCAGCAGGAAGCAGCTGCACACTCCGTCTCCATGCTCAGGGATCTCAAGCCAGACAACACTAACTGATATCTCTCTCGTCTCCCCTCTGCTCTTCGATCTGCTACACGCTCTCCCCAATCAAGTGCACTACTTACATAGCAATCAAATGCAATACATATACATACATACATGCCTGCCTGATACTGATACGCCTCGCATTCCATTGCTTCTATTAATTTACACTTCAGGTTAACTAGCATTATTGTCTGTCCTGCAATTTAATTTTAATTTTGCCCCAACCATGTACACCGCACCCCCTAACAGACTAAAGTAAAGTCACCGTCTCAAGTATAACAAATAACGAGCTGCTACCTTCTGTAACGAACGACACCAACGAATCAGCGAGAGCAGAAAAAAGGATATAAGGAAAACTCTATATGTATGTATGGGTGACTATGCAAGTTAGGATTGTGGCCTCCGCCGCATAAAGCTGTCTTCTCCTCTTCACCTCCAACCCCGACCGCCCTTTTTATTTATTTCCACAGTTTCACCGATCTGTCATGGCTCGCAGAAGCAATCATCCCAGTGAACTGAGAGTGTGCCAAAGCAGCTATAAGGCCTTCATGTGCCTGGACCGTATTCCTCTGGTTATCTGACAGGCTCCATAGCTCCATTGTCTGCATGAATGACACCAAGGAGCATCAACCATTTGCCATGTGGTTAAAGTCGATGGACACAAAAGATATTATCAACATGGAGGACCAATTCGTCTCAGAAATGAATATAGGTAGCATTTCCTAAGACATGCAAATATGTGCTCTGGTAAAAACAATGAAACTGCATGCTCTGATAAATCACATGTCCAGAATTCCAGATACTTCAAACTGGAATTAATGTTATCTCAGTGAGGCCCACGTAATATTTAGAGCTCAAACCAATTTTTGCAACATTGGGTATATATGTGACCTAGCAAGAGGAAAAAAGTCTAGTGCTTTAAGTGTCAGTGAAGCCATACAATGATCGTTAGTGTCCTAAAATATCGTGTTCTCTCTTTCTCATCCTTCCCCCTAATAACCCCCATTCTCACTCCAACAATCGGCCTCCCTCTCCCCCTCCATGTTATGGTAGGAGAGAAAAGAATGTGGGGGAAAAAAAGCCTAGTCTCTAAGCACATATAGCGATGGTAAAAGGTGCTCCAATCGAGCATGTTGGCAATCACAGAATGTCATAATGCAGTTGGATACATACTCTCTTTGTCCACAAAAATAAGGGATTTTGGGTGGTTAGCAGAATTAAGGTAGAAAGGAAAGGACACATGGGAACTCTCCAATTTCACGAAAACAAATAGCGAAATTTAGTAGGTTGGTAATACTGATACAAAAAGTGGCTATACTTTGCTCCTAGGGATCTTGAAATCCCTTATATTTTGGACAGAGAGAATAAAGGATTTACCTGATAACCACCAACCATCAGAACATTCGGATATCTTGGATGAAATATGCAAGACTGGTATTGGTTTCCATGAGATCTTAATTCGTGGATACATGCGCCTGATGCTACTGACCAGACCTTCACAGTATCCTGACTTACAGATGCCAGACGCTCACCCTTTTCATCCCAACAGATGCAGTTTACCTCATTGGAATGTACCTAACTCAAGCAAACAAAACAAAGGTTGATTACCTTGCGTCACAAAAGCTGCATAAGATCAATCATTTCATCTGTAATTTATTACCTTAGGCAGTGAGTGCAAACTTGTCTCTTTTTCAACATCAACAATATTCACGATGCTTCCAGTTGCCACAGCAAGGAGCTGTCCAATTTGAGGCTGAAACCTGACTCTACCAGTACCACCCTGCTTCATCTGTAATGACATCAAGGATATATCATTGAATTGGTCCAAGTACAAACAGTTTTAACTTCAGGTGATAGGGCATCAAGCACCTACCCTAGAGATACGTGAAACTGCACTTTGGCCAATTTTCCAGAAGCAAATTTGTCCATTGTCATCACAAGAGCACAGAAGCTCTGTAGATTTCGGGTGAAAATCTACTGATGTTACATGAGAGCTATGCCCATGAAAAGTCTGTACAGCACCAGTTCGCTGGAAAAATCAAGAACATGTTTGAACTTAGGTTACCAGCAAAGCCACATTTGACTGCTCATATTAAATCACAAGGCTGCCAGGCGGCCAGGGTACATGAATTGTCACAAAATTACAGTGATGTCACATGCGCAAGCATATGTACTATGTGGAAGTGATTAGCCTATGGAATCCATGTCATGATAAGAAGTTCCATGCAAAATATCAAATGATAGCTTACAATAGTACTATTCAGATTCTTGCATATAGTTACATTTACCAACAAGTGCTTTGTATTTCAATAACAACTTCCAAACCTAACAGTATCCCTGTAAAAAATGAGGCGAGATTTGCATCTTCAAGTTGGGATATGCAAAAGAGAAGGCACTCATGTGCAGCATTAAAATACGATTACTCTGATGGACCAGCTTTGCAGTGCTGTATACATATCTAGGAAATCACCTATATGGGTCATAAAAGCTAAATGTGGACCATTGGATACGGTTTAGATAGATCAAATATAGAGAGATTCCCCTAGCAGTTCAAGGTTTGTTGTGATAGGCATTACTTTTTTTTAATCTGATTCAGCAGCCCATGTGATGAGTGCCACAGTTGCACCCAAAGACAGGCGTATGCTAGATAATTCCCCCAAAATCTTCCTTGTTTGCAAGAGAAAGCTTTCCAAAAATAGTAATATACATAGCAGGTCATCTAGGTTTCAGCGATCTCTTGCCACAACCAGAAAGTAAAAAGTTTATGGTGCAATGTCAATAGCTGACTGTGAAACGAACCAAAAGGCAGTATAACTTACCTAAAAAGTATAGAAGTAAGAAAAACACAAGTAAAGGAGAAAAATAGATAGATAAAATGAGTAAAAGTGCAATTACTTCAGTTGCATTCCATAATCGAACAGTTCCGTCAGAAGATGACGTAGCTAACTGGGTTGAATTTGGTCTGAATCTTATATCTGTAATGAAGTTTGTGTGTTCTTCTATTTTAGTATCCATGCTAAGATTGTCCATATTCCAGAGGAAGACCTGCAACATTATAGAATATTTTACAATCAAATATGCCTGTGAGATACAAACATCTTTACTTATATTCCCAGGTCAAATAGAAGTAAAAGGAAATAACAAAATTACAACATCCTTTGGGAAATAGAAGTGGGCAAAGACAATGATAAAATTTCAGTACTGGAAACACAATGTTGGTTAGAGTTGACAAAGATAACTGGTGAAAACATCAAAATCATTTTTATTGGTTGAATTGTAATTAAGAAGAATATAACTGCAAGTTATTTCTCACAATCTGTCACAGGACAGTAACTTCTTGCAAGAGAAATCATTAGTTCCTCTCAAAAATATATAATAGAGATTAACAAAGCAACCTTTTTCTCATGGCCAGCACTAGCCAGTAATTTCCCATCTGTAGAGAAGTGACAGCAAACAACCTTATTGTTGCTTGTACGGTTATTACCAAACTCACTCAAGGAGAGACCTACACAAGAATGAACCTTTTTCTAAATTTTTCTCAGTGTACAGATGTATGATGAAATGAAACACTAAAAATATTTACCCTTTAAGGAATCCTGCTCTGAGGACTCTTTCTTCAATGCAGCAAATATGTCTCGCCCATCTCCGTCATCATTTGACAAAAATGAATCAACATTTTCATCAAAATCGACAAAACTATCCAGATTATCCTGTCATTGACAAAAGTTAGACAAGAACAACAAACTGATTGCCAAAAACTGGTAACATCAACGTAAGAGCACAGCACATACCATTTGATTTGAGGATGAAGCAAGTCCACTGGCTCCATCTGCACCGCAAATTAATGGACTCTTTTGTGCAATGTTCACATTGCTAGGCACTGGTATCCCACCACCAGGAGTATGAGTG
Organism: Leersia perrieri; assembly: GCA_000325765.3. Lineage (NCBI taxonomy): Eukaryota > Viridiplantae > Streptophyta > Magnoliopsida > Poales > Poaceae > Leersia > Leersia perrieri. Next base: position 29,540,277 of record CM002481.1, on the reverse strand, counting down.
GAAGGAGTTGAGGGAGGAGAAGGGCCAACGGTATTTCCTGTGCCTGTACTATTAGCTGCACCAGAAGAAGTTGGTTTCCGTTTTCTAGTATTCTGGATATCAAGAATTATTGGAACAGTCAGGTATTGCCTATAAAGAGTTACAAAACTTAATATTCCTTTTAACATCTCAAGCTAATTAGTTCATTCCACCTGTTGCAACTGCTGCTGCTGCTGTAATTCCATAAGACGGTGACCTGAGGGCTGCTGCATTTGAGCCATCTTCAACTAATAAGATTGCAAAAAGGTGTGTGCAGTCAATGAACACATGCCACAGTACTAAAAACGACAAATATAGTTAAATTTTAATTATCCCTAGAACCCATTATGTTACTAAAACAAAGATGAAAAGGAGCCTCCACAATCGTAGCCATCTAGAATTACCACATTATCAGAGGAAAAAAAAAAGAAGATCTAAACCGTTGATTCCAAGGTGGGTCTGTTGGAAGGATCTATATTCTACACGGTAGTCTAGCTGAAGCTTATGTATTGATAGTGAGCTGAAAAGCTTACATAACTCAAGAGGGGTACATGTCCTTTTAAAGGATTTTAAGTCGGTGCTACAGTACGCTACATTAACCGACATACTGTTTATCTTGCTGTTTACAGCTAAAGTAAAATCAAACTTTACTACTACTNTCAAGAGGGGTACATGTCCTTTTAAAGGATTTTAAGTCGGTGCTACAGTACGCTACATTAACCGACATACTGTTTATCTTGCTGTTTACAGCTAAAGTAAAATCAAACTTTACTACTACTACCAGCTGTTAAGCAGCTGTGTTTCTTGCTAGCTAAGTAATCTAATATGCAAGGATTATATTTAACAGGGTGTATAATTTTTTATGTAAGAAGAAGAATTCAGCCAAAAATAAAATTTATAAACACTGAAATTAGGATTAAGATTATTAAAAAACACGATAAAGAGTTAATGTCAAAATCAAAACAGAGAAAACTGCAGTCTTATTAGAAAATAAAATAAATCTGCCATATTAATTTCCAAACAAATTGCAAAGAGAATTTCTTTAGTAATTATAACAGATAACAAGGGAAAGAAAGTGAACCACTAACGTAAAGTGTTTAATTGAAACAGGTGAATGTATTGATTTCCTGAGTGGAGTAATATGAACTGAGACCCGATTCATTTGAAATCAAAACTTAGGTAATTATGGAAATGGTGAATGTATTGTCAAACTTATGTTTGGACATATCATAACTCATAAATAAAGTTTCTCACACAGATTGCATACTGACCTTCATCATATAGTCCGATTCATCTGGCCGAACCTTTGGCGAACCAGAAGGTGCCGGAGAACCCATTCTAGCAAGGTCATTCTGTGATTGTGCTTGTGCCATTAACTGCTGTTGTGGCGACAAAAGTTGGAATTGGTTTGGTGATGCCATCAACTGCTTCTGCACACCTAAATTTGACCGGAGTTGGTCAATACCTGGGACCTTCAGCAAGCAACCTGTATGTAAGCTTTCTCACGAAAAAAGGAGAAGTATGCAAGCATGGAAAGGGATGTTAGCGAACTCACTGTTAGAGGCCAGCCTTTCAGTGGTACACTACCAACACCTTGATTTAGTCCTAAGTGGAGGCAAACGAATTATAAGGAAATGTTTCCATCATTTACTGGCATTGTAGTCAAACATGATGAATGTATGCTAACTTTATATGAATAAACCAAGAAATCCCAAACATGATGTAGGGGCTAAAACCTAATATGTTCCATGATTCCATCTGAGAATAGTAGACATTAAAAAAATACTCGTGCGCAAAACAGATTTTCATGGGAATGAATGTCATGAACCCACGTTATAAAGTCCAAGGTTACCATTTGTTTTGCTTTATCGAGAAACAAAGGGAACTGGAACAGTTCTGTGATGGCAAATAACTCACCAGTGGGAACTAATCCAGATTTTGGTTGCATCATCCCTGATCCATACAGTGTGGAAGGGTCTGTAGGGGGGATAGATCTCTGCGACATTGCGACATCACCTTTCATGTCCTTGAAAACAGTTGAAAAGAGAGTTAGAAGTGAGAAGCGGTAGGGTGGCAGGTAGATGAAAAAACGAGGATGAGAATTACAACTTGGTGGTTTCTCGAGTGGATCTGCTGTAGAGCTGACATGTTGACTGAGGTACCCTGAACCAGTTGTCTGAATGGCGGGCATTTTCATGAGAAACAGAAGCTGAGTAACATTAGAGATGGTGGTGGGGGTGGGAAAAAACAGTCCAGTAGAAGTTACCCAGTTTGGTTAGTTGCAGATTTGAGAAGAGCAATCCTGTTAGCGTCTAGGAGCTGGTGGGAAGCATCGGAGTCTGCAGGATTGGGGTTCCTCATTCGGTCTTGCATCATCTTAGAAGCGAGGACAGCAGAAACATCAGAGTTGAGGGCATCCATAGCGGCATTGAGAGGGGGATCTCTTCTGTGCAGGTGGGCGTTCTGCTGCTGCTGCAGTAGCTGGAGTCTCATCTGCTGCTGCTGCTGTTCCCTAGATTTGATCTGAAGAGAGAGACATGGGATGCATAAAGCATTGATTGATTGAATTAGGATGAGTATACTAGTAGTAACAACAGTATGGGTATGGATGATGAAGAGAAGCCGGAATAGGATGGATACGTACAGAGTCTATAGGAGGAGTCGGGGCCTGCGGGTGGTGTGGTGGTTGTTGTTTATCTCTTGTTCTTGCATCGAAGATGTCCCAGAAGATGGACCACCACTCGAAGAGGAAGCCTCCAGGAGCATCGATGGCTGCAGCATAGATCGTCGGTCTCATCTCAGGCAGGAAGCAAATAATCGAGAAGAGGGAGGAGGAAGAAGATGAATCATACCGACGGGATCGGTGGCGACCTTGCCCTCGGTGATGAAGGCCTGGGCGGTGTTGTGGAGGTTGCGCTTCACCAGGTAATCGTAGATGTACACGTCCAGCCTGTAAATCAATCGCATACGGGATCAGATCACACATCAAATCGATGAGGAGGATTCGGCGGGCGACGCACATCTTGTCTGCCTCCCAGTTGCTCCGCGCCATCTGCTGCTACTAGGACGAGGAGCCGAGGAGGGGGAGGGGTCGTCGGCGACGGCGGCGGCGGCGGCGGCGGCGGAGTAGAAGACGACGAGACGAGACGACGACTCCAAAGCCAAGTCGAATCGCTCGCTCTGCTGTTGAATTTTTATGGGAAAATATAAAACCCAATTGCTAGTGTTGCGGCCGCCTGGAAGAACTGGAATCCAACCCCCCAACAAGAGAATTATGGGAATGAATGAAAACCATGGCTGACATTGGGCCCCCCTGCTCCCTCTTCTCTTCCGTCAAACTGACTGCCCTCTGCCCATCTTCCCGTTTCAGCGAAGTATAGCACTAAACACACGTTCTGTCTATCAAGTTACATTCATTCTGTTTGTTTGAGTGAGCATATACTTACACTCTAGCAGGATGTGACTAGAGGACGACCACACGCCTTCTAACGCTATCCAGTAACGTAATCCCTCGCCGTCATCATCTTTTTTTTTTCGGTCTCCATCTTCTCCACCTCGATCTCTCCTTGTCGTCGTCGTCACCGCCTCCCCCATCCCGATGAGCCTCCTCGCCCTCCCCCCTCGCGCCGCCTCACCAGAGTTGACGGGCTTGCCAGCTGACCTCCTTCCACCATCTGTCCCTCCCTCCTTCCCCATCTCCGCTGTCTCGTCACCTGTCTATGTCCACCGCTCACTGCAGGTCTGACCGTCACCCTGGCTATACCACTATATGTCGGCGACCCCTCGTTTCCCCCTTCTCCTCTACTCCACCTCAAACCCTAAATACATGGTCGGGTTCGCCGTAGCAGCCATTGAAGAAGAAGATGCCACCGGAGTCATCGTCGTCATCAAAGAAGAGGGCATTGTCCTCCTACGTGTGAGTCGCCACCGTTGCCATCTCCCACATGCGCGCTATCGCCGCATAAGCCAATCCAACAAGTAGTAGTTAGTTAGATTTTACATTACGAGCATAATACTTTTTATAAATTGTGTTGCATTCAACGACGTTAGCCAATGCCTTATTATTATCTAACAAAATTGCATAGAACACCCCTATTTCTTCCAATTTATTGAATTGACACGTTCATGCCACACTTCCCTTACTTGGCTAAAAATGGCAAAGAACATAGACCAATCAAATTTTTTGACGTCTCATTTCACTGCCACCCCTCCTCTTTCCATTGGCGAGTTGTTCTTCATATTTTCTCCTAAAAAATTATACATCAAAAGTTAGTCCCTCCACCTTGTCTTTGATGCATCTGAGAGTAATGCTAGATCGTGGAATTTAACTAGAACATTTTTTCTCCATCTTCTTCCCTTGCTGGATCATCACCGTGTCCTTGTTTGATCGCTCCTCCTTGCTTTGATTGACCATCATCGTGTTCTCGTCTGACGTGTTATGGGGTAGAGTTGATTTCCTCGTCCTAAATTGATAATTCCATACTACGCAATGGTAACAACTTCTTTCCTTACTTTCCTTGTATGTTCGAAGAACAAACTAATTATTTTATGACATATTTCTTAACTTTTTAACATTGTGTTTTCCAACTTTATTGAACATTTCAAGCTGTACACAATTAGTTTTTTAATCTCTCATATGGCCATGCCTAAATCTGTTGCATTCATGGCCTCAATGCACAGTAATCCACATAATTATATGATGTATATGTATGCATGTCCTGTTTTACTTATAACATGGCATCCGCGTACAATGGTTTCACCTTTAGTATTAGTGTATAAATACAAGCAAGTTAGATCTTGGTGCATTTTCCAGTCGCTACCTCCTCGACCGTTCCTGCTCTGTAGAAACACTACTAAAAATGGTAAACATCATGAGCCAATCATATTTCACAATGTGACACCTCCTCTACCACCACCACTTGCTCCTCCATGTATTGTTTTCATTATTCTATGCTAAAAAAAGTAAACTCCACAAGCCTACCAAATCTCATAGCAATGAGCTAATTACAACCTAACCTTATTTTGTTCTAGGAAAACACTATGATCAAGGCGAAAATCCACTCAATATTTTAAGTTAGACGTCAACTTTTTCTTCACAATGCTTGCCAATTTGGCATCGCATTGTATAGTGTGGCAGTGATAATCCTCTCCATCGCAGTCTCTGGTTATTCTATCACACCTAATGGTACATGATTATTTCCTTTTACTTTCATTTTGAGGTTCAAAGGCAATTCTGCTATCTTTCTTTTATATCTTAAGCCTTACTCTTGTCTTCCATATGGAGTATGTTTGAAGATCTCCAAATGCAATCAACACAGTAGTTTGTGTTCCTTAATTATTAATTTGGGACTACATATTTGAAATGTTTTACATCATCACCAAAGTGCTTTGACAGCGAGCTACATCACCTGACAAAATGTTATTGGGAAACTCAAAAGTAGAAGAGATAAAAAGGGAAATATTGGGTTCATTGTGGCATATATAATGGCAAATCTATACTAGAGAGTTTTTATGTTTTTATTAGTACTCACACTACTGAATTCTCCTTGAATTTATACAAGCAACATCATAGTGTTGGCCAGTTCAACCTACCAATTTTTATTTCTTTTGAATAAATTTGAATCACGTGACAGTTTAGTATCTGAGTGCAAAACATACAGATTCACTCCCCTTTATATTTATACATTTGTCACTAAATATCTTGTTCTATGCTTTTTTCGCCTTACAGGCTTCCAAAAGTCGTTTTGTTGTGGGGTCACATGTCTGGATCGAGGATGCAGATGAGGCTTGGATGGATGGATTGGTAGAAGAAATCAATGAAAATGAACTTGTTGTAAACTGCACTTCTGGTAAGAAGGTCACTATCAATGTGTCTGCTGCCTATCCCAAGGATACAGAATCTCCACGTGGTGGTGTGGAGGATATGACAAGGCTGGCTTATTTGCACGAGCCAGGAGTGCTACAGAATCTAAAGTCGAGATACACACTTAATGAAATATATGTAAGTAGAGTCTTCCAACATATCCATCTAAATAAGTTTGTCAGTAGCTTTTGACATGTTTAGCCTTTACAATTTTCGCTTCAGTGAAAGAAAAAAAACTTGCTTATTTCTATTTTTTTTTACTTCTATAACTTCTTCCATGAACAACGCTATTTTTTTGGACAATTGTGCGTTTGTTCTATAGTCATGATTTCACCCATTGTTTTTGCGGTTTGTGATTTTTATTACTTTTAAATTACCTGGGTATAGAATAAAGAAATTAAAGAAAGAGTAAATTTTATTTTGTAACAGGTACTTTTACTTTGCACCAGAGTATATCAAAATAAATTTCATTTGCACCGGGTTAACACAAGGATAATTCATTAAATTTTTAGTAATTTTTATTGAATTTTATAATCCTGAAACCAACATCGTTAAAGATAGCTTAAATCCAAAATATTTTTTAAGCTTTACTTATATTTTACAAATTTTTATTTCAATTATATGATATACCGGTACAGAATAAAACTTATTTTGATGTAACGTATGTAAAATAACACGGGAAAACTGCAATTTACTCGAGAAAAAGGAAAAATGGGTGAGAAATTGTGAAGAGACCAATCTACCTACCGCCATCACTCGACCACCTGCCAGTGGCAGTGCCCGGCACCCTCCCTCCCTTCCGATCCCCTCTCCCTGACCCTTGCTCGCCGGCGGCGGCGTAGTGGCAGGCCGCCGCGCCGCAGGCAAAGAGAAGCAGTCCGTGTCGTCCCCGCAGCAACGCACCCCTTCCTCGCGCGGTGATGGCGGCGGCGGTGGCGAAGAAACCATCGGCCGAGGGTCTTGCTCTTCGACTCCGAGCCCGCTATGGTAGGCGCTGCGCTGTAACAGCCTGGGTGCCTCTTCTCCTTAACCATAATCGAGATTTACGAATGCTTCTTGTTCCCAATTTTGTTCCTTACCGAAGGAAGCTATGATTATTCTGTATCGATTACCATTAGAACGGAATGAACCTAGTAGTTTTACAGTGGCTCAATTTGGCATTATGTTCTTTGTTACTATCTGTACTCGATTGAGATTGCGGCCTACTGCTATCCTGTTTTCTCTCATGACGTAACTTCGGGTTACACTGCAGTTGAGAAGTTGAATTGATCACTTGGTGCTGAGAATCATCGTTTTCTCATGTGCTGTAGCTAGTAGTGATCCTAGCTCGTTTGTCCACCAGCTTGAGCACTGCCACCTCCATCTGGAAATGCTTTACACTCCTCCAGGGGCAAAAAGACAAATGTTGTAAAAAAGGGCTAAATATGCAACTATATGAAAGCGTATGCATGTCTTTTACCCCCAGATTTAACACCGTAAAGATTCATTAACAGACTAGGGGAAAACCAAACCTTCAATTCAAAAAAAGGGAGGGCAAAATCACAAACCCTAAAAAGAAAGGGTAAAATCACAATTGCATTGCAAAGTAGGGGCAAGAACACAATTGGCCAACTTTTTTTTTTCCTCAAGGAGCAGGTCTAATGTTAGGACATTGTTAATGGCCACTTATAAAACATTATCAGTGACTTGATTAAAAGATGTAATATAATAAACTTAGGATTATCCGGGTTATTTTCTTTGTTTTGAGCAAATATATAAGTCGTCAAGTATGTGCTTGTAAAGAGATTATACTTCTAAAAGAATCCTTGTGAGTTGGGATGTTCTTATTTTTTTATGCATGTTGTGTGGTAATTATATCAAGATGTGCTAAACCAAATCGCAGAACTGAAACATAGTGGGTTTGGTTTGCAATCTCTTTTTAAAGATGATTTGGTTGGTAAAATTATCCATGTTAGCCATTGGCTTCTAATTGGTTAAGCTATGGATGATAAGCCATGGAAAAACAGTTTAAATTATTAAAATTTATTTATTGGTAAAAATCATATATATGTGGTGGTTGAACAAAGTTAAAAAGTAGACTATGATGAAAAATACCAAGATCGACTCTAAAGTTAAGTTTAAAAATGTGAACATGGCTAAAATTAGCATGGCATATCTTCCCCCTGTTTTCGTAATTTCATAGTATTATTTTTTCCTTTCTTCCTTCCCCAACCTCCATCAGCACTGTGTGCCGCCTTTCCATAGCCATGACCAATCTATTATTTTGAGTAGTATTTCTTTCCTTAGTCTTGCTATGCCACCATCGTGTTGAGTGACCTCGCCCTAGCCGCAGGTTTGTCGCCACCCATACTGCATTCCACTTATGTTAATTTGACTCCCATTCCTACCTAATCGATGGAGGGAGGGGAGCACACTGGCAAACTGGTTGGCTCCCTTTCCTTCCTTCCTTGCCTCACTCCCGTTGTCCCGCACTCCCACATGCGTGATTGCTTGAACTGGTTGGCCAGCAGCCAGAGGAGCTAGACCCACAAATATCCAAAAGAAGAACATTGTGCTTTTTGTGACTGCCTGCTGTGGTGATACTAGTACCAATCTAATTTTCTCATATTCATCTTCTTGTATTGTATGTAGCCACTTCCTCTAATGCATTTTACTACTCTTCTTTCAGACTTATACTGGGAATATTTTAATAGCTGTCAATCCATTCCAAAGGCTTCCTCACCTCTATAACAACCACATGATGGGGATTTACAAAGGAGCAGAATTTGGTGAGCTCGGCCCCCATCCATTTGCTATAGCTGACCGCTCATATAGGTTTGTCTCTCTTTTCCTTTCCTCGTTTCCTTGTATTCTTACCATTCATATTTATGCATGCTTTGCTGCCACTTTGGATAATTGTGTCTCTTGTTTTCTGTCAGACTTATGATCAATGATCGTATTAGCCAAGCAATTTTAGTAAGTGGAGAGAGTGGAGCTGGCAAGACAGAAAGCACTAAAATGCTCATGCAATATCTTGCTTTTATGGGTGGCAAAGCTCAAGTTGAAGGGAGGACTGTGCAGCAACAAATTCTGGAGGTACGTTTGCAGTACAAACACCATATAAATGCAGGGCCTCTGAATTATTTTCATTTTAATTTTTACTCGCATCAGCAGTCAGGTACTTCATAATTATGTCTACTATCGAAGATATTCTCCTTTCAGGGTTAGGAAACACTAGTATGTGATTTACATATGTTTCTAACATATCTAATTGTCTAACACAGTCCAACCCTGTTCTGGAGGCATTTGGCAATGCAAAAACTGTCAGGAACAACAATTCAAGGTAAACAGAGCAAACTGCAATGCAGTTATAGTCCTTAGGGTGGCTGTTAATTTATCTGTACATCTCTTCCTAACAATTTGGTTTTCATATGTTCTTGATTTGCAGTCGTTTTGGCAAATTTGTTGAGATCCAATTTGATGACAATGGGATGATTTCAGGAGCTGCCATAAGGACTTATCTTCTGGAAAGATCACGTGTTTGTCAAATATCTGACCCAGAAAGAAATTATCACTGCTTTTACATGATATGTGCTGCACCGCCAGAGGTAAGAACCTCACCAGTACTACCTTTATTCCAAAAATTTTGTTCCACTTGCAATTTTGGAACTACCAAGATTTATAGTTACTACATACTTACTATGGGCTTGTAATGAAAACCTATCACACTGGTCTTGTTCCGCATGGTAAATATGAAAAGAAGCTCGTGAACATCTCAAAGCGTTGAATTGTGCAGTGGCTAACTGCCATCTTTACTGTACTATAAAAGCCTCCAGTGGTGGTGGCAGTGAATCTGCCACCACCACCTACTCCCATTGCATTTTTGCAATTTACCCCCTTAACTTTGTAATATTAAAAATCAATCAAATCTAGAATCTAAATGGATATCCACATATAAAATCATATTGAGGTGGAAATTTCTTATATAAAAAAATGGTCACACATTTCATGTAAAATACTTTTCTATTTATTTTAGGAAACAACATAATATGTGTTTTATCCGTAGCAAAGCACGGACATTCAACTAGTGATCTAAAATATGTGCACTATGTCTTGGATAAAATTTCCACCTTCATACTGTAAACAAGTTTACATCCCTTACATCAGTGTCATGAAAGTTGGTCAACATGGGGTAATGTCCAGCTCATAAACTGGCTAATATTGATTTATTTTGTACTATGTGATCATGCTGCAAAGTAAGCATAGCTATCACTTGCAAATTGAATGTTTTGCCAGCATTGTTCTTATTGTAACATGTTTATCAATAACTCTAATAAGTGAATATGTGTACCAGGATTGCAAGAGATATAAACTGGGAGATGCCAGATCATTTCACTATCTTAATCAGTCTAACTGTATTGAACTTGATGGGTTGGATGACTCCAAAGAATACGTGGAAACCAGAAGAGCTATGGGTATTGTGGGTATTAGTTCTGATGAACAGGTATTACCAAGGTTTTACTCGCATTCAATTTAGTACACAGGGGGTAGAGGGCCACCATTTACTTCAACATCTGTTGCCATGTCTTAGGATGCGATATTCAGAGTTGTAGCTGCTATTCTTCATTTGGGGAATGTGGAGTTTGCAGAAGGAAGTGAAGCAGATTCTTCTATGCCCAAAGATGAGAAATCCCAATTCCATCTTAGGACGGCAGCTGAGCTTTTCATGTATATATTTCTTTATTATTTTATTTGGATATTTACCCAACTTTCCTCTTTGCATCCCTTACATGTACGTGGATTGTCTACATCTTGCAGGTGCGATGAAAAGGGTCTCGAGGAATCACTCTGTAAACGTGTTATGGCAACACGTGGGGAGAGTATCACAAAAAATTTAGATCCACGGGCTGCAGCTCTTAGTAGAGATGCATTATCTAGGATTGTTTATTCACGTTTGTTCGATTGGTAAGTTTAAGGGTCACCATCTTAGGAAATATTTTTTGTGGTGCATTGATTATACCTGATGCAGACAGTAAGAAGTTATAACTATTCTGTTTTTCTCTACTACAGGCTTGTAAATAAAATCAATAGTTCAATTGGTCAAGATCCCGATTCAAAGATTTTGATTGGTGTTCTGGACATTTATGGTTTTGAAAGTTTCAAGACAAACAGGTGCTTAACTGGTATGCTTTTGCATTTAATCTACTATTATGTCCAAAATACATTTAGACCTTACATATAGATGGCTTTACCATTTTGCGTATGTATGGAGTATGCCCGAGTATTGGTTAGAGGGTCAGGCACCTACTTCAGCTGGTAACAAAATGTATGGGGCCTACATCGCTAGTGCTAAATGCTGAGAATAGTGGTTATCCTTCTACTATCTGGATTGTAATGTAAACAGCCCACTTTGTAGTGATATGCCATATGTAGTGCTATGAATCATGAGGCTTGTTTAACTTGTAGGAACCTAGATATTTCAATGTCAATAGACCTCTATTTATATTAGCATAGATGATTCGGGTGGCACATATATGCTGTCAAGTAGACCCTGTTATAATGTGTCAATGGCAGGAATTTGGGAATTGAACTATTTAGATTTGATTAATCTCAAAGAGCATATAAAGTACATCATGATATAGGAAATGCCCATGATACCCCTAATATCCTTAACACACACAGCACAAGCAGCCATATGGGATTAATCCATGCATTAGGCCTTCCTGGGACCAACTAGACTATGGCATCATAGTTCTCATCATAATTTAAGCATCGCCAAAAATGAGAGGTAAACAAATTTGCCACCTGAAACAAAAAAAAAGATTATGGATCGATAGATTTGCTTACTTGCTTAGTGCAGTCATTCTGGACACCCTAACTGGTACTAGATGAGATTTAGCAACTTGTGTGTGAACAACCATCTGTTTATGTGTCAAATTTGGAAGAAGGTGGAGATTTGCAAGCTGACATTTTTTTTATATTACACAGCTTTGAGCAATTTTGTATCAATCTAACCAATGAGAAGCTCCAACAACATTTTAATCAGGTTCTAAAATACAAATATGTTGTTGAAAAGTTCCACATCTTGTTTTATTTAGGTTATGCAACCACTTTGATCTCTAGTTCTCTGACCAACACATGTCTCATTAACAGCATGTGTTTAAGATGGAACAAGAAGAATATACGAAAGAAGAAATTGATTGGAGTTACATCCAGTTTGTAGATAACCAAGAAATTCTTGATCTCATTGAGAAGGTAAATAAATTTAGAGTATTGTTGAATTTCATCTTTATGATCAATTTGGTGCCTATTATGAAAATTATGTTAATCATTAAGCAAGACTTTACAGCCGTAATCTGATTAAATTGTTTACTTTGAATTGTCCCTTGGCTTTATTTCACTATAACCACAAGGATGCCAAGTTACATGTCATTATCTGCTGTTACTGTTAAACTTGTATAAAAACTTGCTTTATGGATGCTAAAAATTTTGTGCCATGACTTCTCGAATGTCATTCAGTTAACAGTATATCTTCTATTTCTAGTGCCTTTTTGTTTCATTTTCTCAGGCAATACATTTGTATACCTGTGCCTACTTGATTATGTTTCATGCACGCTTGTATGCCCTGTTAGTTTGTTTTAAAAAATGCAATTATCAATCTCTTATGGTTTACTTGTGTCATGGAAAATTGGAAACTTATTTTCTATTTTATTTTATGTAGAAACCAGGAGGGATAATTGCTCTGTTGGATGAGACATGGTATATACAAATAATTGTTAACATATCCTTTGTTTTGCTACAATCCCAATTCTTATAGCATTTTGTTTCTCTTATGCTTCAGCATGTTGCGGAATTCGACCCATGAAACATTTGCTGAGAAGCTATATCAAAAATTTAAAGACAACCCCCACTTCAGTAAACCAAAATTTTCACGGTCCGATTTCATAATTCATCACTATGCTGGAAATGTAGGTAACATGTTCTTGATGTACATTGAAATATTAAAATTGTTTGGGGTTATGTTTTCATAGCATAGCAATAATCAAGTTCTCTGGAAATCTTGGTGTTTGTATGGCATAACTTTGCATTGGATGCATGTACTCATGATCATGAGTCTCAAGTACACATAAGAATGTAATAGTGATAGAAATGATGCTAAATTAGATGATACCATGCCAAGATCATTGCCAACATGCATGAATAGTTGCACCTTGTCATTCTCACATACATCATAGTTAATGATATGTGCTTTCCTAGTAGTTACCAGTTTTCATAAGCCAAAAAAGATACTCATGGCTAACATCTTGTATGTGAACACCGGTATAGTTCTTTCCTCAACTATACAAGTCTTCGTCTTACCATGTTCTTGTGTCGTTTCTCAATTATTGACTACTACTTGGATCAATAGAAATAGGTGCAGTTTTATAGCTGATTAACAATAAAAAGCTTATTATAAGCTGTTTGAAACATGCATTGATTATTGTCAGCATTATAAGGATCCATTATTGTTAGAAGTCTTGAAATGTCGCTTACTGATCTACCTTTTTTTTCCCTTGAATCATTGTAGGCATAAAAAGCTTCTCTAATGCACATTGGAATGCAAAAGAAAAATAAGTAACACTAATTGGGCTTCAATCACTGATAAAATCACCTAGCAATAGAAACCAACGATTTATGCAAAATTGCACAAATCATGATTTACTTTTTACTTGACCTGGAGTTAGTAAATTTTTGAGTGACATATTTTTAGCATTTTGCTTGGCCCAGCTATTTAAATGGTAAAGGCGTACCATTTATGTTCTAAATGTGTCTCTCTTTTGTTGCAGGTCACTTATCAAACAGATCTTTTTCTAGATAAAAACATAGATTATGCTGTAAATGAACACCAAATCTTGCTAAATGCTTCAAAGTGTTCTTTTGTTTCAAATCTTTTTCCACCTTGTGAAGAATCAACAAAATCCACAAAGTTTTCTTCAATAGGCTCAAGTTTCAAGGTAATTTTTTTTCTTACCTTAATTCCGTCATAATCTATAGTTATTAACTCCCTTATCCGCATGATTTTGCAGCAACAACTACAATCTCTGTTAGAAACTCTAAGTGCAATAGAACCACACTACATCCGTTGCATAAAACCCAATAATGTTCTCAAGCCAGCAATATTTGAGAACAGTAATGTTCTCCAGCAGCTTCGATGTGGGGTGAGCTCCTGCAATTCACTTTGTTTATGTTCACTGAACACTCAAATGAACATGCTGATCGAAAATTTGACTATGGTGGCCACCACGGTTAACTGATATGTATGTTTACTTCCCACATTGTTGGAGAATGTGCTTACCTTGTGCATGGATAAGAACAACATTTTTAGTTATTTTTCTGCATCTTAAGTGGATAGAATCAACCGAAACATGATACCATTATTTTGTGTATACATTAAGGTGTGAAACCTTCTTGAAATCAAACAGTAATCCACATGCCACAGAGTTTTCTACTCTGCCTAACCATTTTTCCCCCTTTTATGTAGTTTCTGAAAAGTGCAATTTCACCATTTTTAAATTCATAAAGTTGATTTTCTTTTTTGAGCAGGGAGTTTTAGAAGCAATAAGGATAAGTTGTTTAGGATACCCTACGAGGCGAACATTTTTTGAATTCATTAATCGATTCGGTATCCTGCAACCCAAAGTACTGGGTCGAAGGTAAATTACTATTTGGTTTATTTTCTTCTATATTTACGTTAATGTTGTTCACCAATACCAATACTAATGTGTTCCTTGGCAGCCATGATGAAGTTAGTGCTACTAAGATGCTTCTTGGGAAAGCCAATCTTACAGGTTATCAGGTGATTGTTAGAACTAATGCTGTAATTAGTGAAACTTCAGTTTTACACCTGTATAATCTAAATCTGAATGAATGGTGGAGGTTCTTTTTCTTTAATATTCGTTTATTGCACAACAATACCAAGGAATCTTATATATATCACATGGGACAAACCCAAACCCTTAGCTATAGGAAAATACACTGGTGACCTTAATGCTGATGACCCATATATACCCTTAAAAAATACTGTGTTAACAAAAGCTTATATACCATTTCACTGATTTGTGATCTACATCACTTTTTTCTGATTTCAAATTTACAGATAGGGAAAACAAAAGTGTTTCTCCGTGCTGGTCAAATGGCTGAATTGGATGCTCTGAGAACTGAGGTTTTGGGACTATCAGCTAAAAAGATACAAACCAAAGTTCGATCACATCTGGCTCGCAAAAAATACATCCAGTTGCAAATTTCTGCTACACAATTCCAGGCAGTGTGCAGGGGTACATATAAATATTTTTAAATTTACATAGGAATATGTTTTTCCCATAAAAACTGGCTTTAGGGGGGGAGGGGAGAGAGAGAGAGAGTGAGTGACTTCTATGTTTCAATTTTTGAAGGTACAATCACAAGATGGCGATATGAAAATATACGTAGAGAGGCAGCTTCATTGAAAATTCAGACATGCTACCGTAAGCACCATGCAAGGAAAACATATACAGATATTTGTTCTGCATCAACAACTATCCAATCTGGTTTACGTGGTATGGCTGCTAGGCGCAAACTCCACTTTTGCCGACAAACAAAAGCTGCAGTGGTTATTCAGGTATTTGCAAGGTTCTACTTTAGTTAGCTATCATGATTATTAGGCATTTTCAAGGTTTCAATTTTAATTCCATGAAAGTTACTAATTGAATCAATGAGTGGACATGTTAATGATTTCATCCCTTGCAGAGTCAATGCCGTTGTTATTTAGTGCACTCACAGTATGTGAGGTTGATGAAGGCCACAATAACAGCTCAGTGTGCATGGAGAGGAAGAGTGGCTAGAAGAGAACTTCGAGAATTGAAAGTGGTAAGAGCCACTAATTTCTGCTTTCTCCCTACGTGCTGCATGTCTTAGCGTTTACTACTTTATGTAGTGAGCACACTTCAAGATGCTACAGGAAGAAAAGATCTTCAACTTCTCTTAGTTATATGTTGCTGCAATTACATTATATAACCCGCTTGCATCTTTCATAGAATCTCTATGAGTATTGCATAGACCATTCCTCCAAAATCCGCATTAGCCCATATCTACACATTGAGAGGGCCCCCGTTCGCATAGTATCCCGCTTACACTTTCGTCCTCGCTTCGTGTAAAATGGTTAATTCAGGGGTACCATTTCTGGAGCACAAAGGCTTCTAAGTAGCCCTCACCACCACAACAACCACACCTAGTCCACTTGGGCCCAATCAATACCACTACTAAAGGCTTCAGACGTGCTGGGGCGTTAGTGCGTTACACCTTTTCCCTTCCTAGATTTGAATTAAGATTAATGCAACTTGACCCCTAAAAAACATATCTTTGATTTAGCTAAACTCTAGTTGTTGGGAAAATCATATCCTTTTTGATTTCTTGTGTGACATGTCACTTCTGCATTGCTTCAGGCTGCAAAAGAAACCGGTGCTCTCCAGGCTGCAAAGAGCAAACTAGAGAAGGAAGTTGAGGAGCTCACTTGGCGGCTACAATTGGAGAAACGCATCAGAGTAAGCCAGTGCACTAAACACATTCACTGATTTTACATTAAGTTTGGGTTATGTACAGTGCAAATGTATCAGCATCTTTGCTATCTTTTGGTACACACAAAATTATACATAAAAAAAGAATCATCATTTAGACGGTGCACTATTTCTAAGGCTTTGACCTAACTTTACCTTCCAAGAAGATGGTGCACTATCTCTAAGGCAAACATCTGTATGGCTCAGTGTATCTCTCTATTGTCAGATAGCTTTATGTGTAGTCCTATTCTTATATGTGCTACATATAATATTGAAGCCACATGTCCCTTTGTGGTTAATCGTCTCCATTGCAAAAGAAGATGTTAAGTACTTTCATTGTGAGACAAATACATCAAATATGCATATTCAATTTTGTAAGATTGTGCAAATTTGTTCTTGCTATATTATAGAGCCTGGTGATTTCGCGAGGCCTATGTGTATTAGGTCAAAACTGTTGTATAGTAAATGGCAAAGAAGTGGAAAAATAGTTGGGCATCAAGAAGAATACCCTGCAAGAATGATGTGACCAGTTGCCATATTTGCAAGGCTGCTAAAGATAGCATGATAGCAGAGTATCAAGCATAGCATAATTTACCAAACAAATGATGATCATGTAATTTCCTGTACTTTTTACTCCATATTTGCAGGCTGATGTGGAAGAAGCTAAGGCGCAAGAGAATAAGAAGCTCCAGTTACAATTGCAGGACCTACAAATGCAATTGAACGACACGAAAGAGTTGTTAAAAAGGGAAAAAGAATCTACGAAGGCAGAACTAGAGAAAACGTTGGTGCCAGAAATCTGTGTTGATGCAACTCAAGTCAGTGAGCTTACTGCTGAAAACAGGAGGCTCGAGGTATTAACATATAAATACGAACAAATGCAATCTTAATAAAATAATGAAAATCACCATGGAAACTTTATAGCTTTATTAGTATCGGCAAAACAATAACCATCTGCACATCCTCTCGTTATATCCATGTGAAAAATATTTTTTTTAAATAAATATCTTCCAAGCTTTCATTTAGAATGCATGAATTAATATTATTCTATCACCATGAATAAAATGAATATTGCTCATCTTGTCTTCCATTCAAGAATTGTAATATAATGATGTATGGAAATATTGCAAGTGATCTATATGGTGGCTTCAATATTTGGTGTAACAGAACAGTTATGTTCTTACTTTTAGCAAGATTTAAGCTAATGTTGTTTGCTACGTGGCAATCCCTATAGCGTGCATAACATGAATATCACCAACAGAATTACATCACTCTGTTAAACTTACAGGCACTGGTGATCTCTCTTGAAACAAATATTCAAGAAACAAAACAGAAGTTTGAAGAAACAGATAAAGTTAGGGATGAGTGGTGCAAGAAAGCTACAGATGCAGAATCTGAAATCAATGAATTAAAAATCACGATGCAAAGGTTCTTATTTCATGTTGATAAAGCCTATATCCATCGTTAACCTCTCTGAAGTTACATGATTATATTTTTCTCTGTACAGCCTTCAAGAAAAGTTGACTAACACAGAAGCAGAAAACCAAGCTCTCCGGCAACAGGCGATGAAACCAAGACCTGATAATATGCCTTTGCTTAACATGCATCGAAAATCTGTAAACCCCTCCCCCACTTTAATGTTTCATTTTTGTAATGAAATGTGCTTGGCCTGTTAATATTCTTATGCCCATGAGCATTTATAACTGCAGAATCTGGCTAACGGTAGCCTTCCTGGTGATGAACAGGTATGAAGCATTATTCTTTTACTGTGAATTAGTAACTCAATCTCTTTTCCTGTCTGAACCTAGTGGATTCATCTCTGCAGACACCTCATGGAACATCAATGGAATATGGAAGGGCATCCTATATTGAGAGACATCATGTATGTAGATGTGGGCTACTGTACAATGTTTAGAGGAATCTAGTATAATCACAATATAATATTTTCCTTATGACTGGTTCTACCTCTTCCTTACAGGAGAGCGTCGAAGCACTGATAAATTGTGTTACTGAAAATGTTGGATTTAGTGAAGCAAAACCAGTTGCTGCAGTTACTATATACAAATGTCTTCTTCATTGGAGGACCTTTGAGACAGACAAAACAAATGTTTTTGATCGTCTTATTCAGATTTTTGGTTCTGCAATGCAGGTATTTCTGATCTGTTGCTAGTGCTCCAAGGCTTATGCTTCGTGTGCTTATTTTATCGTTTACTTTGTTTCCTTAATCATAGGGTGATGCCGTGACCCTTTCATGTTTTTATAATATGCTCAATTTCTACTATCTTCATACTGTGTATTACAGAAACAAGAAGGCAATGCTGATCTTGCATATTGGCTATCGAATTCATCATCATTGTTGATCATACTACAAAAGAGTCTCAAACCCGCTGGCTCATCTGGAACAACCCCACTAAAAAGAACACAAACCCAGACATCATTTCTTGGAAGAATGGTATGTCATATTGGTATATGTTATTCGATGATCTATTTAGGACTTTAGATGATTAAATCTATAAATTATTTTGTCTCCCTTGGCATGCAAGTAGCTAGGCATGTGTTCATGAGTCTTGTGGCACCTCCTTGATTTCAAGATTGCCACATAAATGATCGTTAGACTTAGCTCCAACTATTACTATAGTCTCCGACTCTCTGTCCAGGTTTCGCATTAACTCCAAGCTGCATTTTTAACATTTCAAACAAAAGTTTATACCAGTATAAGATGATAAAACAATCATGATGTTGCAAATCAACTAGGTTTTGTATGAGAAGGTTAGGTATTTTTAAAAAATATATAATTGGTCAGATAAGTAACTTTGGCCATGTGCTTCCTTTGGTGACAATATCTGTGATCAAAGATGGGGTTGAATTTCAGCACAAATACAAGAATTTTTTTTACTGCCTTCTAATATCAGCTCAAGTTAGTTTCAAAAGATAACATAAGGGCTTTATGAGTGACTAGCTATTGTAATTTGTCATGATTTTAGGATGTGGTATTTAAGGAAGGTTATCTTAATTTTTTTTTCCTATTCGTTTTATATGGTCCTCAGGTATTTCGTGCTTCAAGCATTACTGTTGACATGGATCTTGTGCGGCAAGTTGAGGCCAAGTATCCTGCATTTCTTTTTAAGCAACAACTTACAGCTTTTGTGGAAGGCTTATATGGAATGATCCGTGATAATGTGAAGAGAGAAATATCTTCAGTACTCGCGCTTATTATTCAGGTTACCCCATCTATCACGAGTCATCCGCAGGTTAAATATTATTTCGTATTTTTAAGTTTTTTGTGCTACTATTATGTGTTTGAGAATAAGTATGAGACATCTTGGGAATATTGATACAGAAGCTAGCACTGGAAGTTGAGCATACTGGAGTATTAATTAAGTTGATTTTAGGCTGATCAAATCTTGCTTGTTCCCCTTAATTATCAGAATGCTTGAACCCTTGACATGCAAAGTTTGATGAGAATCATAATATTGTTCTATGATGTGCATTGTGCTTTGAGGAGTTTTTCTTAGTTGCTGAATTAACCTGCCGTATGGATTTTGAAGCTTCATTTTAATTGCATACCCTTTTTCTTGTGACGAGTGTTAATTGTGTACTTGAACTCAATTTCCACCAATTGTTGTTGTTTGCTAGTCCAATTCTAATTCATGTATGATACTGAAGGCACCAAGAACTGCAAAAGCTGGTTTGCTAACAGATCAAGGTAACAACTGGCAAGCAATTGTCAGTCATTTGAATGACCTCTTGAAAACCTTACAAGAAAATTGTGTAAGTGTTAATATGTATATCAGCATTCAATATGGCTATGTTTCATCAGATTTCTAATCAATATGCTGAAATTTCAGGTCCCAGCAATTTTTGCTCGGAAGATATTTACGCAATTATTCTCATTCATCAACGCTCACCTCTTCAATAGGTAATTTTCTAGCGTCTGGATTTTTATTTCCCTGTTCCTAATGTTTTCTCATTCTCCTGGTACTATATGTTGCAGTCTTCTCGTACGCCGAGAGTGTTGTTCCTTCAGCAATGGAGAATATGTAAAACAAGGGCTGGAAGAATTGGAGGCATGGTGTACACAAGCCAAGCCAGAGGTAAACAAAAACATGTAATTTATGCTGTTCTTTCTCGAGATGCACACTTTGTAGAATGGCATTCTTCTCATGTGTCTTTTTAAATGCTTTTTACCATTTAATTCGTATGCGTAAGTTTTATGTGTGTATTATTTGCCATACTGGTGAGCATAAAATTACCGAACACCGAACCTAACCGGGCCAAACCGAACTTAAATAAAAACCAAGAAAAAAAGACCGAAATAAATTGTTTTTTTTCTTCTAAAATTTATTTTTCAAGTTACACCATCACTAGTTCACTGCTCTCTTGTATGGCATTTACATTTACCGATTCAGAAAGAATCAGGTAGGTTCAGCATGACCTGTCAAAATAAAATAGTTCCATTTGTATTGTCAGTATCATTCGCCTTTTTTTCCTTCTGAGGTTTTACCTAACTGAGACACTAACAGTATGCAGGATCTGCGTGGGATGAACTTAAGCACATATGCCAGGCGGTTGGTTTCTTGGTATGTAACTCCAAACTTAAACATGTGTGTGTTATATGCTATTATAGTATGTAAACAACAGAACTAATGGAATGCTTAGCTGATTTTGAATAACAAATGATCTTCCATAGACAAAACCTTGAAGAAAAATGTGGCCATTCTTGGCCTCACATCGTACACATTCTTACATGGTGTTTCTGGTTGTATTTTGTATGTGCGGCAGGTCATTTTCAAAAAATTCAGGATTTCATATGACGAAATAATCAATGATCTGTGCACAGTAAGACTCCCTCCTTCCCTTCCCTCTTGAAAAAAAAAAAAGGAAAGTGGCTAAAGATCAAATCCCATTGGCATTATGCAGGAACTGAGTGTTCAGCAACTTTACAAAATATGCACGCAATACTGGGATGATAAATATAATACCGAAAGTGTATCCGAAGAGGTGAGTAGCAGATGCATGCTTATGAATTAATGCATCTCAGTTCATTACATGGCTAGTATGTGCAAAAACAGTTGAACCAAGTAGAGTGAAATGGCCGGGATGAAGGCATGCAACAGATAGCTGGGTGTTGAAAATTGACAGACTGATTTGATTTGTAGGTCCTAAATGAGATGAGAACATTGATGAATGGGGGATCTGGACAGGATGCTTCGGATAGTACCTTTTTACTAGATGAGGAGATAAGGTAGTTGAAAATCCCTCAGGAGATGAACGTAAGTAGAGGTTTAATTATTTTGGAGTGGCGTTATTAATAATAGTATTGTGTGCAGCATGCCGTTATCGCTGGAGGAGATAGGCGATTCTATGGATGCGAAGGAATTCCAGAATGTGTGTCCACCTCAACAACTGCTGGAGAACCCGGCGTTCCAATTCTTGAAGAGCTGAACTGATTATATGGTCCAGCTAGCAATTGCGTGCCATGTAAATTACTTGCTTGCTACTCTAGTTGTACCATTCTTTCTTCTTCTTGTTCGTTTTGTAGATGTCCCTTGTTGCTCTTTTCTTGGTAGACAGTGGAGAGCTAGGTTGGTTGGTGTTGTGTAAGGTGCAGCCGCATTCATTGTTTTGTAGGCAGAGACACCTTACATGATGGCTTGTGTAAGGTGCAAAGAGGGAGAGAGGGTTGTTTTAACTAGGTAGTAGGATCATAGAAGAGGCAGATCAGTCAGACAGTCATGTAGTAGTAGGTTGGGTGTGTGCCCTGTCCGACCTTGTGTACACATAGACACGTACAGAATTAATGATGATGCATGTGAATATATACATAGATGGTACAGACGAATGTGCAAAACACATAGATACAGTAGTGTGTATAGAGAGATTGACTTGTTTGGAAATACTACTATACAGAAGAGAAATTAATGTAGTTGTGGTGTGGACGTGGATGTGGATGCGGGTGGAAGCCTGAAAGTATCGAGCGCGGATCGGCCGTCGAGGCCTTTGGCTCTGGTGATGCTCCTGTACTTATCGTTGTTGGTGCCGAGCGGCCTGGTGGAGGCATTGGCACCACGGCCGGGATCGTGGCCGCCGGCGACTGGAAGAGGTCCAAGTTGGAGTTGAAGTTCACCCTCTTCTCCTCCACGGGCTGCTCGTGGAAGAAGGTGGGGACGGTGGTGACGCCGGCGTCGACGAGGCCCTTCACGCCGGCCTTGCTGTCGTCCAACGCCTGACCCGACTCCCCATCGATCACCTGCACGCTAGCTACTGTACCACTATCCAATACTATTACCAAATCCACTCCACTCGATCCATCCATCCATCGATGCTACTAGCTGATGATGGGCTGATGGCGCCACAAATGACAGCGACTGCCACTGCACCGCTCGCTACCATTCATTCACCACACATCACTTCTTTTGTTTCTCGTTACTACTACTATACTACATTAATTAAATATGTCCATATAAAATTATTTATATTTAAGATCTATCCATATAAATAGCGTTTCCGGTCCATAACCTATACAATATACAAACTAGTACTACTACTAGTACATCCTAATTGTCTGGTCTTCCAATACGCACGCGAGTAGATGAGTCTGCCAGAGTATTGCTAGGCATCGGTTCATGCATCTCTCGCTCTGCCTCTGCGCACGTATGTGACGAAACAAAGTACTACGAGTAGTACCAGATTACCATAAATATTTGAGACCAATCGAATGTTTGATTTTACCACGTGTGCGGCAGAACTCCCCTTAGGTTTAGTTGCTTTCAGAATAATCCTCTCCACGAAAAGGAAACCCCAAAATGCATGCCACCTGAAATAATAATACACCACTGAAGCATTACTGTTTTCACTTGATTACTAAATTTACTTTCAACTATTGTTTTGATTTAGTGGTTATTATGTGCAAGACACCCAGATACAAGTTTGCCTCCTAACGGTGCTTGCCAGATGGACAAACTCTGATTACAGATTCAGGAATTACCTTTTTTGTCAAATGCAAAGTCAAATACACCTTATATTTATTCCGAAAAAAAATACACCTTACATTTAAAACATTATCGATCAGTTACTCTCAATTTGGCATCCACGGTATGTATGGTCAGGCCCAGCGCAACCACGGTCAAGCTTGAAGACTGACTTGCACGTTGACCAAAAAGCACGCCTAACCAACTCAGCTAATGCCAAAAGGGGGGGAGAGAGAGCGCGCACATTCAGCTAATTGCAATTGGGATTCACTGAAGTCGTAGTAACGACTGCAACTTTGGCGGTCGAAGCATAGACATTGCATCAAAACCAACGGCTCAGATCAGCATAAGACACTGTTGAGATGTGCTTCTATGCAGATGTTGCATGGCGGAGGAAGCTATTGCCTTCGTCTTCGTTGATCAGGCTATTGATGGTCTTTAATTTTCGTGCACTTTATTTTTTTACGGAGCCCTGAAGCACATTTCAACCTGTTTACGTGTTACTGTAGGGAATGGCTTCTGTACCGTTGGAAGTGCAGCAGTATATGCAAAGCAAATCTAACATATGGTTCCATCGATCCAACGGTCCTAAGTGCTACGACCGTTAAAGTTGCAGTTGCTATATTAAAAGGATCCTTATCCAGCTAGTTATGAAAGCCTTTTAGAAGTGTGCCCCTGCGAAAGGAAGGCCTTTCAAAAGTGTAGTGATCCAGTTAAACTAAACAAAGCATGATCTAGTCTAGTATTAATCCCTGTTTCGGTGTTTTTGTTATCAAAAAAAAAGTCTGGTATTAATCCCTGTTGTGCTGTTTGACGAGTACTGAAAGCATATTTCTTTATTTGAAGCAACTGATGATGGAACGAATTACACAGCTTATATCAGTATAGAATTAGTATTAAGAAATTGATAGAAGATTGATGCATGGTGGGAAGAATAAGAAGTTGATGCATTCAGCTAATGTAGACATGCTGCAGCACCGGTCATCCATCACATCAGGTCGATCAGCTCGTTTGCTATTTACTATCTGGTTAATTAATTGACACACGTGGAGCAATGAATCTGTCGCTAAAATGTAGTGGTAATGCACAAACCAATCCGCCAAAAAAACGGGAGATCGATCCATATATTACATGCAATACGTACTAGTCCTATATGGATATCCCCACCTGAAGACGGTTAAGCAATAGGCCCCCGCCCCACAATTCAATTTCAGCTTCTAGAAACTGAATAAACTGATTTACAAAATACACACATGCAGGTGGTGCGTGCATGCACCTAGCTGGCCTGAAAATTTGAATTAATAATCCTTAACCGGGGGTTCTTCCCGATCGACCATTTGGGCAACTTCAACGCTGATTGTTTAGATGGGTGCTGAAAACCTAAGCATCATAGAGTGTAATAGTCCAATGAAACAAAGTGAAATAGGCAATAAAAATGTTGAAAAAAACCTAACTTCTAATCCCGCACAGTACGATTGAATTTTTACTGGTCGTCATGAGTCGACGCCACATGGAGCAGCTACTCACTGCAACATATGTGGCAAGTAAAGATAATCCGGTCTTCTTTTCCCAGAAGCATCCCTATAGCTATAGACGTCTACGTTGGAGGTAGCCTCACCCGATGGGTCAGTAATAAATTAAGGGCCACATCGTTTCGTCATATTGACTTAAATTGCAAAAATTTCATATTCATTAATAAAAAATATTTTATAAACTTTTACATATGTGTTATTTATGGTTTTAAAGACACCTATAGAAAAAAAATTAAAATTTCAGAATTACCTTTAAAAGTTTAAATTTTGATACTATTAAATTATAATTCAATTGCCAAATGACGAGGCCCTATGACACTGACGCCCTCACAGATACTCCTATATAATATTGTCTTGAGTGGCTGCCTAGCTGGATGTTTTCACCCAGCCATGAGCCATGTATGCGTGCATGCAATCCATCCCCTATAAAACAATGTTTACTGATTCATTTCTAGGATAACATTTAATTGAAATTTGAAACTGTATCATCAATTTTATATTAAAATAAATATATACAATATAGTGAAATTTATATTAGTATTCTCTCTGTCCAGATTTTATATAAAAATAATTATATACAGTATATTCATTTTCTACTATTACATGTTGATCGATTTGGAAATTGGAAGTAGGGATGTGATTGGAAGAACCTACATGGGTGGCTAACTATAATGTATTAAAAGGTATATATCCATGAAACAGGAAGATACACATGTAATGGAATTTCGAATCAGAGTAGAGTTTGGTAGTATACGTGTAAAAAGAGTAGAGTAATGCAGGTTCAATGAATGCAGCTATGGTATGCAGACAGACAAATTATGTTGGGATCGAGTAGAAAACTCTGTTTCCCCCTCCCCTGTTTTTGAGTTCAACCTTGGTCGGTCTTTTTGAGTGGGTAGTGCAATAGTATGTTCAAGTTGCATGGTTGGGGTGGCGCAGTATAAAAGGGGGCGGTGCGCGGCACCATCCATTTCAACTTCATCTACACATTCATAGTGGGCGGATTGCATGTATGTCGGCCCAACAGGATACTCCAAGTGAGCAGCGCCTCATCACCGCCGGACTCATCAGCTTCCTCGAATCCCGACGAGCAACCGCCGGCGCCAGCCGCCATCCCCAGCAGCAGCAGGCGTTCCGCGGGGTGAGGAAGCGGCCGTGGGGAAAGTACGCGGCGGAGATCCGCGACTCCACCCGCAACGGCGTGCGCGTCTGGCTCGGCACCTTCGACACCGCCGAGGAGGCCGCCATGGCCTACGACCAGGCCGCCTTCGCCATGCGAGGCTCCGCCGCCGTCCTCAACTTCCCCATCGACCAGGTGCAACGCTCCATGGAGAAGGACGGCCTCAACGACATGCTGCTCCATGGCCACGGAGACGGAGGCCCCGTCATCGCGCTCAAGCGCCGCCATTCCTGCTCGGGCCGCCGCCGCAACAAGCAGCCGCCGGCCGAGGCAGGTGGGCAGCAGCAGCAGGTGATGGAGCTGGAGGACCTCGGAGCGGACTACCTGGAGGAGCTGCTCGCCGCCTCTCAGTCTCAGGAGGATTCCTCCTCCTCCTTCTCAGCATCCAGCCACCACTCCATCTGAATTCTACCTATCTAGTAGCTTGCTTGCTACGACTTCTTTGTAATTTCTTGTGTGACACAAAAACACAAAGAAGATCTTTCTTCATTTTAGTATGTTCCATCTATCTTCTGCGGCTTGCATACACACTATTGTTGATGGAATACTAGCTACTGGAATGAATGCCATCCTTGAGAAATCAACATTTCCACTCTTTTCCTTCTCTACAATACTACACTTGAATTAATGTAAATATTTTGGTTTTCAAGATTTCCACTAGCACCACCATATTAACATTGCTCCTAAATTTAATCGACAGAAAAGAAAAAAGCGAGCGGGAAATGGCTCTGTGTTTGAAATGGTCCAATCAGGGCCGTTGCTTTGTTCTGGTCTGGTCCATCTACGGTGCTGACGTCACCTGGGTGCATGCATGGAACCATCCATGTTGAGCTGGTCAAGTCCAAAGTCCAGGAGGCAGGCCCCCGCTGCATCACACACGTGCGTCAATCCCCACTCCCTCAAAAAACCCGGACCCACCAAGCAACCCAAATAGTGCCCTATTACTACTAGTGTAGTAGTATATAATCCTATAATATCCTCTCCTCTATGTGTAATTAACAGCAACTTTTACGCTAAGTATTCACGATTTTTTAGATACTGACCTGTCCTCAAGGTTTAAAAGAGACATGACAAATAAGCAGCATACTCCTACATCGTCATTTCCTCCGTTGGTTTTTTTTACCTACATACTCATAATAAAGTCAAGATCACGGATTGCCCGGGTGCAACGTACCAGGGATTATTCTTCTTCTTCCACCTATATAGCTCAGCTCCACAATAATCTGATGAATGCGATTATATAAGGTCGCGCTTACTACTGGCGATTAAGTCCGATGGATCGGAGTTGCCAACTACCTTTTGATCTCTTCTTACCAATTCATCATGTGTCGTTACTTTTCGTCTTTTTTTTTTGGGTCCAAAAAGTCTTGTTGCCTTTGACTCCAATAACTATATATTATTGACAGTTACTAATAAGCTTAGTTTTGCTTATGTAACCTTCTTTCCTTCATTCTACGTGCCTGCTTTGTGCAAGTCTACAACAACGAACTAGCTACACAAGGAATTCAGCAGATTGAGACTATGGGATGATTGAATTCGGCAGCTCACTACTTACCTTAATCCCCATCCTCTCGTTCAAACAAACAAAAAACAAAATCGTCATCCAGCTTTATATTTTTTTCAAATGCCTAGTGGACCATCTCACACGTGGGGAATTGTTATAATTAAGTTGCCCCTGACTATTTTGCCAAATTGCCAGTAATAAGTGCTAATATATCACAAAAATGTAACATCACGGAAAAAGTAATACTCTAACGAGGCCTTTGGATCAAACGAACTTGGAAGAAAGCATTATTGTTGAAAGAATTTGAGTAAACACTACGAAAATTCTGTAAAATTCGCCTAAGATGCCAAAAGTCTGAATCGCACAGTGATGTCTCCATCTAGACACAACAGATGGATTAGCATTAGCCTGGGGTTCGCGCTGCAAAACCATCGACTGGTTGTTCTCAGTGTCACGTGACCAAACAAAAAGTCTCATCGATATTGGTAGTAACAAATATGCTCCTTGATTGGTGATGGCAACTTGTCCTTAGGCTGCGTTAAACTCGTGCACGCAAAACGAGTATGTTTTTTTGGAAAAATTTTCTACACGAAAGTTGTTTAAAAAATTCAAATTAATCTATTTTTAAATTTAAAATTGTTAATACTCAATTAATTATGTGCTAATGCCATTTATTTTTTCAGGAATACGCAAAGCTTGCGTATCTTTTATATTAAGAGTAGTAAAAAGGTGTTACAAAAGCAAAACAACAAAGAAGGTTTGAGGAGAAAAACAGAGAAAGGAAAATACACATGGAGGCTGCTATCTCACTACCAATGTGGCGACCATCTACCAAATCGCATTCCGGACGTGCTACAGTGCCAAGGCTGGCACTCCCGTCCGCGCGAGACGCTGAATTGAAGACGCTATTGTTCCTCTCCTTCCAAATCGACTACGCGCTAATGCCATTTATCGTTTTGCGTGCGGCACTTACCATCTGATGTGCAATGTACTGTAGCAAGTTGCCTGGCACTGTTTTTTTCCCAGCTACCGAACGCAGCCTAGTCCTTAACCTCGGAAACTAAGATACTCCAGTATTGAGCTTTTGGATCGGTCAGTCAGCTTACCGTTCCTTCGTGCTTGCTTGCTGCAGTAGTAACTTCTAAGAAGCATCCAATTGAACACGTGCGCCTGTATAATTGTGTGAGATAGCACACTACACAGTACTCGGAAACAAACAGTTTGCAGCCAAGTGGACAATCAAGTACTACTCCTACTGGAGTAGTAGTGGACAAAAGAGTTAGATGCTCCATTAAGCTTCCCTAACTTATCCCCATGCCCAACATACAGGACTGTATTACTGTATTCATCAGCAATGCAATGCAATCGTGGAATCCAGTAGTACACACTTTGCTGCCTGCATATGCATGCGCTGCTTCCTTGGAGCCGTCACTCCTTTGTCCGCGTGTAGTGTTGCTACTGTGTGTGCTTGGGCCCTCCACTCCACTGCACCAGCACATCACTAGTTTTATGCATCTATGATCAAATACATCTCCTTCGAAGCGAATCATATGGTTGGCTCCTTTTTTGTTTGCTTCTCGTCTCCTACGGAGAATCTGATGATTTTTATTACAGTAATAAAAGGTATATACCTTGGGCACAATACATATGTTGTACTGGTATGATACTTCCCGGAAGGAGTTTCGATGTCACCAGCTATTTCGTGGCAGGCAGCGTCATGGACCTTACAGAGATGCATGCTTGGTGTGTTTACTGCTGCCCAAATGAAACTTCCCTGTTGCATGGTTGTTTGCTTCACAATCACAACGCTCTCGTTTTTCTTCATTATTTATATTATTATCATAAACCACGAGTAAATATTACTCCAGTATGGCAGTATGTAACAGCCGGGACAGAGGAAGCTGTCTTGTGTCGAGTTCAGCAAAAGAAAGTTCCATGAAGCACATAGAATTCATCATGATAAGACACTGATTCATCATGATAAGACACTGATGGATTGACCAGAATGGGGATGTTTGGATGCTAAATTTTTTTTTGCCAAAAACGTCACATTAAATATTTGAACACATACATGGAACATTAAATGTGGATGAAAAAAAATAATTGCACAATTTGCATGTAAATTGTGAGACGAATCTTTTAAGCCTAATTATGCCATAATTTAATAGTGTGGTGTTACAGTAAACATTTGCCAATAACGGATTAATTAGGCTTAATAAATTCATTTCGCAGTTTATAGACGAAATCTGTAATTTGTTTTGTTATTAGTCTATGTTTAATACTTTAAATGTGTGTCTAAATTTTTTTTTTGGAAGAACAACTAAACACGGCCTTCAAATGATTGCGATAAACTCGATCATTCAAATGCTATCCATCATTAGAAATTGGGCATGTAACCCACAAGATTCTCGTCCTCTCGGCATACCCTGCCATTACAATGCCAGTGCAAACTCAGAAATATACTTACAAGAAGCAATACTACCCAAGACAGGTATTTATAAGGTCATCTTTTGGGAACTGATTGATCTCCTCCCTCACAGACCCTTGATTGTTTCAAGCCCCTCAGTGCCACTGCAACAAGCTAATGAGGCACATATTAGTTCGCACAAACTGAACAGAGAGACAATTATGAATCGATCAAAATACAATTCTATGTGACTTCACCCTAAAATGTAATGACTCTTGTTCAAGGAATACCGGAAATAACCCACACAAATATTTCTTATCTATATTACAGTTCATTTAACCATGCCAAGCTTTTCAGATTAACTCCTCCAAAGAGAATTGGCCTCCGGCAACCAACCTATGTGCCTAATGCTTAGAGATTATCCACCCAATGACAATTAACAATTGCAACAAGGACATGCTACTGGAGAAGAAATATGCAAGCCTATATATATGATCTGGATGCATTATATTGCCACACCGCAAATAATTGACTGTTCCATAAGTAGTATTGGAATATTGAGCACTCACCCTACTGGGAGCTCCACTTTGATTTTGTAGTCTGGGACTTCTCTGAGGTTCAGAGTTCTGGTTTTGCAAATAGGATTGACCACTCTGGACTAGAGACGATGGACTCTGATTTTGCAAAAGTGATTCCCTCCTGTTGAGAACATTGGTCGGCAGATTCTGGTGCTGCAAATAGGGTAGGTTCTGATTTTGCAAACTGGGCCAATTGTTGTGGACAAGAGATGGTAGATTGTGGTTTTGCGATACGATTGGGGTGTTGTGGACAATGGATGGTATGCCGTGATTCGACAAATAGGGTGATATGTTATGGGCAATGGATGGCAGAGTATCATCAGTATTCGCTGAAGTGCTGCTATCTGCAGGGCTTTGGCTATGAAATCTCTGTCGAGTTTGTTCAGTTGGACTACTGGTAGTAGCAAGATTATTATGATTCTTGCGTGAATACTGAGTGGTGGCAGCTCGAGCTCCGGCTATGGCAGCAGTGACACTGGGAGATTTGTCTGGTGAAGACTTTGAGGAGGCAACTTGAAGAGATCCTGGCTTCAAAGAGAGGGGATTGGTAGGATCAGGGAGTGGGAAATTGACAGGCAATGGACCTTGGACAGGTGAAAGACCCCTGACTGCTCCCTCATAGATCTGCAATACAGAGAAGGTGAAGAGATTCATAAGAAGAACAAGCTGGTGTTACATCTGCATTGGTCAGTTATCTACTTATGTTAGGCTGTACAAGGCAGATTAGAAAAAGAGAGAGCACACACACCCTTCTTTCTAAATTGTAAACACCCTGCTGACCACGCATCTCGAATGGAACGACCAACTTCTGCATTGCAGGACAGAAAAAAGGGAACACATGAGCAATAAGAATAATTCAGTGCAGCAGCAACAGCTAGTAAGTTGAGGAGGAGGTGACCTCACCTGTGGGTTTTGACAAAGCCAGCAGAAGTCAGTCAATGCTTCGAGCCTGACCTGCAGGAATTGTGTGGTGATAATGCTGCTAGTACAGTACTCCTACTAGGGAGTAGTGGAAGAGTGGCACATACAGATTGGGGGACATGTTCCCAGGAGGCAAGGTCCTGAGAGGTGAGGCAGCCGACGACGTCAACGCATCCGAGCAGGCGAGAGACAGGGTAGTGTTGAGGGAAGGTGATGTCGGTGATTCCGTCGACGGCGTAAATCTCTGTGTAGAAGGCCTCCATGGCGCTGATGGTGTCGGGGTCGGGGACCTTGGAAGCAGCGTGGATCCAAAGCCGGCCTTGTCCCATCCCATGGATCAATCAATCAATTCACACACACACAGCTAGGGCTAGGGCTAGGAAGGGGATGAAGGAAGAAGCTACCGGTGAGGGGCGATGGCCATGAGCGGCCCTCGACGCGCTTGATGCCGTGGACGAGCAGCGACGCCCACGGCTGGTGCATCGTCAGGCAAGGGTTCCGCAGCCTTCCGCCGCCACCGCGCATGCTTCCTCTACCTCTCCCTGCGGCGGCGAGGAGGAGCGGCGCCTTGGATTGGAAAGAAATCGAATCGGAATCGGAATCGGGATTGCGGCCGGCCGCCGTCTGAGTCCAATCAATCAGTCGGTCATGGGGAAGAAAGGAGGATTCTACTGTACTGTCTACCCTTTGATGTTGGGCCGGAAGTTGTACGTATCTGTATATTGTTGGGCCAGAAGTCGTACGTTGCCACGAGTACAGGTTGTATACGAACGTACTCCTTCCGTTCCATAATGCATGTTTTGACTTTTACTAATCATTTTTTTATAAAATATTTAGTGCAAAATATAGAAAAAAATAAGCTATGCCTAAAATATCTTAAATAATAAAATAAATCACAAACAAAATAAATACTACTCCTTTCATAATTTTTAATAAGACAAACATTCAAATGTTGCCATCAATAGTCAAAATGTCTTAGGCTCCCACCGTTTCCACTTTGGATTATAAGAGAAAGTCAAAATTTAAATTTTCAAACTTAAATTTACAGTTTTTCTCATCATATTTTTTCTAGCATTGTCTTTAAGCCACAAATAACAAGTCTACAAAAGTTTCACTGATAAACATGTTTAATTAAGAATGTGCATATTATGCATTTTGTCTAATTAGGGCAATGGACGAGGCCCTTACATTATGAAACGAGGTACAAATACTGCCTTTTGTTTCATAATACAAGACATTTTTTGACTTTTTTCTTAATCATTCGTCTTATTTTAAAAATAATTTATAAATATATAAAAAGAATAAATCATGCTTATACTTTTAATAATAAAGTAAACTACGAACAAAATAAATGATACTTCTATTATTTTAATAAGACCAATGGTCAAACGTTGTAAGTAATGAGTCAGAATGTCTTACGTTATAAAACCGATGGAGTATTAAGAAAGGCCCAACAAAAAATTTGCATATATACGGATCACCCGAAACAACAAACAAGCATCATCTTCAGAAACATGATTCATTAATTAGCATTTCTATAGCGGCAAAAAGAAAAGTAAAAAATAAATAAGATGCCCATATAGTTCATTTCACAGCACAGGGAGTAGGTACTGAAAATCATAATCGTAAGGAATGACATGAACGAGATCTTGGATGTTGAGATGGTGATGATGGCTACTATGATGAACCCTGAGGCAATCAACCATGGATTTTCTGAGCGACCACGAAGTGGGCAGCTGATCGATTATCCATCGGAGCAGCGAGTCCATGTCCTTTGCGAAGTCGTGCATGTTGGAGTGTATCAGGCTTGGGATCATCAGCCTCCTCGTCGTCGACGTAGTCACCACCAGCGATGCCTGCAGATACTCCAGCTTCGCCTTCTCCAGATCCATCATCACACGATCCGCCTTGTATATTCGTAACTGCAATATAATGCAAGCACTTCACAAATAAAACCACTGATTTCAACAGTAGCTACTAGCTAGAAGCAGGTTGCTTACTGCTGGAGATGATCTGATGCCACAGCACATCGCGAACAGAATGTTGGGTTCTGAAGTGTTGAGACCGTAACGCCCCCTCACTTGCTGTTCTTCCACATCCACTTCGCATTTCCAGAATTCCTGCATATTAAATATCATGTATGATCAAAGGTTGAATATTTCAATAATCTATCCTATAGTGTAAGCTACTCCTGCTCACTTCTTTCACACTGGATGGTTGTCTCAGGATGAAATTCTCTATCACCAAAGCGTTGAACTTTTGACCTGAAACATTGAGTGTGGCCTTGTTCTTGAGTGCAAGTAGCTTTTCAGAGCTTGAGGGCAATCCGTTGTGCAAAATCCCCTGAAATGATTATATATTGACAAGATAGATCGAGTTGATATTGTCATCAACTAATTAACTGTGGACAAATTAAATGGACGGAAGTGAAACGGAAACAACCAGCTAGTGTACTATAGACAGATAGATTACGTGCATGATGCAGGTGTTGTATATGTTGAGCCAGAAAGCAAGCTTCTGCTGGTGAGTCAGAAACCTCAAATCCACATGCTGCAGTGCCTCCAACATTCCTCTGAAATGGAATTGGTTGCTCAACTGTTAGCTAGTGAATCTGTTACCTGCTGAATTATTCATCAAAGAGCGAATTAAGCAGAGCACCTAAGTTTGGTGAGCAGGGGAGAGGTTGAGAAGCTTCTGAGGTCGAAGGAGGAGGAAGTGAAGCTGACGAGATTCTTGTAGGGGCCAATGTCTCTGACGATGGAATCCGGGATGGCAAAGATGCCGTAGTGATCTTGCTGACCCGACCGGCACTCCTCCTGCTGCTGCTTGTTCATCATCAGGCCGGTGTCGATTCTGAAGCTCGCTCCTCCTCCCTGATGCTGCTGCAGGAGCTGCCTGCCAAGGGCCTTGCTGTTGTTGGTGGTGGTGGTGTTACTGTCCTGCAGTTCGGCGACACGTGAGGACCTGAGCAGGCGGATGAAGATGCAGATGAGGCACTTGACGATCCTCTCCGACAGCTTGTTGGGCTGAAGGGTCTTTTTAGTAGGACTCGTATTGCTGTTGTTGTCGACGGAGTTTCTGGAGGCTGTAGGCAGCTTTGGACTGGGAGGCAATTTGGGGCTCATGATGCTGCCGCCGAGATGAGGATGATGACTAGAGTGTGTTGCAGTTGCAGCAGCAGTGTCGCCGTTGATGGCCTGGCTGATGAAGAACATGGACTTGATGTTGGCATCTCCTCCTCTGATTCCGTTGTTATTGGCATTAGTGATGATATTGTTGTCAGTGCTTGGTGGCTGCTGCTGCTGCTGCTGGTGGTGGTGATGGTGGATGATGGAAGTAGTAGAATCAGTGTCCTTCTTCTTCTTCATGGTTTCGATTTGGGCCTCGAGGCGCGCAATCTCCTCCTCCACCAGCACCAGCTCTGCAAGCAGCTCCTTGGCCTGCATTGCATCATCACTAGCTACTCTACTTGTTGATTGCTAGTGGATCGATGAGGAGTAAAGTAAATAGGGGGAACGTACCTTGGGGGGGATGAATGCGGGGATGTTGCGGAGGAGGGAGGGAGGTGTGTCTGAATTTGCATTTGCAGGAGGAAGAGGGCGGTGCAGGGCGCGGTGGAGGATGTCATGCACCGCCTGCTCGTTCCATAGCTGCTTCTTCAGCTCCGCCACCTGCACCCATCCATCATATCACCATCCATAAATAAATTTAAGTCATTCATTCATTGGCCTCCGATCCTCTGCCCGTCGATCGAACATGAATTAAGTAATGGAAGAGTGTACCTCCTGCTCAAGATCCAAGCGTCTCTGCTGCTGCTGCGAGGGCTTCCTGGTTCTCTTGCTCTGAAATTAACAGTTGAAACAGGCAGCTGAAGCTGATCAATCGAGCTTAATTGGAATACTATAATTACTGGACGTACAGGTACCGTACAGCTTATTAATAAGTTACTTTCGATTTTAATTATTGAGTAGAAGCAGACTTGTCAAGAGTTGCATGCAATTATTAAGCTGCTACGTAACACAGATTTTATTCGAGATAGCAATATATAGATAGATATATGCAGAAATTAATACTCAAGACGACGCACCTGAGGATGGGCGACAGGCTGATCTGCATGTGCCGGAGTCGGCGTAGTGCTGCCGCTGCGGCGTCCTACGGCCACATACTCCATATATGATAGTATATCCCCTCCCTAACTAGCTCTGATCGATCAACGGAGCTACGACGAAGAAGAAGAACAAGGAGGAGGAGGAGAAGACGATCGATCGATCAATCGAGGATGAAGCAGAGAGCTTAATTAGCTAGCAAATGGTTCAGACGGAGCTGTCATTGATGGATTGGTCGCTGCTGCCTGCAATATCTGCACCTCGATCAGCTGGTGCTGACCTGCGCCCGCGATCTCAGGCTATCTCAGCTAGTAGCTGACCGGAAGGAATACTATGCAAGCAAACTCGGCTGAGATCGTATGTAATGTTGCTGTTTATGTAGCAAGTGCCATGTTTGGTGGCGCCATCGATTCCATTAGTTGCATTGTATCCATCCATCCACATTTCCCTGGCCAGCTTCTTCCAATATTCCGCCCATGCTTTGCTTTGTCTTGCCTTGTAATCCACACGCACAACCGCATCCACCATATTTCCTCAGCTACCCTCTCCCATTCCTCACCTCTCCTTGTTGAGTGCAACCTACTCAAGAGAGAGATAGACCTCCTTACCTGGCGTGTTCAACCTTGCTTTCGGTTAATTTATTTATTTGATTATTATACCCTGCATATATGTAGTGCAGGTGGGTCATTTCACTAACTTTATTACCCGTCGGTAGCACAGTTTACATATTTTCTTTTTTGCAATAGAATTCATTTTTGTTTTGAAACGATTACATATTTTTTTGATAAAGCGTCCATCACTTGTAACAAAATTAAGGGGCTAATAACTAATTGATTTAAACAATCAAATTTAACATCAATCCATACAGGATGGAATCCTATACATGTATTATTAAATTTGGCATCAATCTATATACTTAGAAATTAATATTATTAACAATCTATTTCTACATATTTCTTATTCATTCATTTTTAAAATATTGCGTTCCAAATGATCCCTCAATGTAAGCAAATAAAGCCCGCAATTTTAAACATATGAGTTTGTAGGAATATTACACTGCAAATAATGCTACTATTTGTCTCTTAAGAAAATCAATTTACTCGAGAAAATTCCCATGGGAGTAGGGCCGGGTGGAGGCAAAGCGACAACGAAGTTAGGATATTTTTTACATAGAAGGTAGGGGAGCAAATATTTTATCCTCTTATGAGGATGTGCAGTTGCAGTGTTGTCGGCAGCTAGGTTACATAGCTCTAGCTTACAAACCAGTTTGGGATGAAAATTGGTTTAGACGGAGACCATATATATAATATTTCCTCGACAGATAATATAGTGAAAACTGAAACTGATATATCATAGTGTTTGTTTAGCTATCTACAGTACAATATACTACTTAGAGCACTTTTGAAACACAAAATATAAATTAAAAA
Organism: Leersia perrieri; assembly: GCA_000325765.3. Classification (NCBI taxonomy): domain Eukaryota; kingdom Viridiplantae; phylum Streptophyta; class Magnoliopsida; order Poales; family Poaceae; genus Leersia; species Leersia perrieri. The sequence continues at coordinate 29,503,220 of CM002481.1, read as the reverse complement.
AATAGATGAACAGAAAAAGAAACACAGAAATCAAGGGTCATGCCATATGTAATCTTTACGTGAATCGAAAACACATGAATTTACTGTAATGGACATTTGGATACTCGATGGCATCTTGGACTTCTTTTAGGAATTCAAACCACGAGGTTTAATCTCATGCTTGAAATCCTCTAAACAGTAAACATAGGAGGATTTCTATAGAATTCCTCGACTAAATTGTCCAAAATTGGATCGTTACGTGGGAAATAATTCTATAGGATTTGGATCGTTTGTCAATTGTATGAAAATATCTCATTCTAGAGGAGCCATTATAATCAATGGCTCTTTTATATAGAGAAGGTATACTAAAATATCTTTTTTTTCTTATGTACTCGTAAAATCTTATGTGGAGTTTCCTCCTAAATGTTAGTGTTGCCCCTGGTCCAGCAGATTGTACCTCAAAATAGTGGTACTTGGTGGTATCAAAATAAATTTAATCATCACAAGGGCACGATTGGACTCACGTCATTGAGCAATTCCCTTCCCTACTGCAAAATCATCGACAGGAGGTCGACGTTGCCACTTTGTTCCCTTCACATTGGGCGGCTGCCGCCATTTCGGCCATGTAGGCCACCACTATCACTGATGTTGTTGTTGCTTCCTCACATCCTCAAATCGATGGCACGAGCGCCTGATGTGGAGGGGGAAGGCGGGGCGCGGTTTGTGAGAAGGAGATGGTGGCGCATGGGAAAGGGGACGTGAATGGAAGTGTCATCGGACCAGCAAGATCATGGTTCCATACATTCATTTGAATTCATCCGATCCACCCATCGAGACTTTTTGGATGAATTAGCCAAGTTTCTGATATGAAATTACCACATTGCCCTTTCCACTTATCTTTCTAAGGTACCACCTCCAAGGACAATATGTTATTTGGAGGTACCAAGAGTCTCAGCCGTTGGGTTCAGTCACATAAGGTACATATAGCATACTGCATTGTAAAAAAAATTCTAAGGGCGAATTTGGTTTTGATACGAAATTGTGTGCTTCTAATTATTATCATGACGCCATTATTTACATGGCTATTTTTGAGGTAGGCTGGGACAATTGTTCTTAAATGTAGTGATGAAAGCGGTCGAAAACGATAGGAAAACGACCAAATCATTTCTACATCCATATTTCTTGGGAACGAAATCGGAAATAGCAAGACAAAAAAAACGATATCGGAAATATTAGAAAATCAGAAATAGAATAATTCGACCAGAAACATATCGGTGTCGATCGGAAGCCAACAAACCGGTTATTCAACTCGGAAACAACGAATTATAACATCATGCCTTAACCTGAGTTTAGCACGACCGCAAGATTACACTATGGCCTTATGGTACCATCGCTTTGATGCGAGGTCTATATGAGTGGGAGTTTGATGACTAGGTTATGACTTGAAGTATGTTACTGGTTGTGTTGTCCTAGTCCTTCACCTCGTACAATATGTGTTGCTTGTCCATTTCTCTTCTCATTTGTGGGTTGTGGGCTATGTGCTGTTGTGGAAGGAATAGTTAAACACTTTGTCTATGGGATGGCCAGGGGCATCGTAAAAAGGCGATTTTCTATATTTATAAACGGAATTACCGGAATAATACTTACCGATAAAACGGTCGATAAAAAGCCAAACCATTTTTGGTGCTGTTTTTATTTACGTTTTCATAAAAAAATATTTTTATTTCATCTGCTCGGTTAATTTCGAAAATGATAGATGGTAGATTGGAAATATTTGTGACCGCTTTCACGGTTTCACCCCTGATTAAATGGCCATGGTTATAAATTTACTGTATTTTTGGGCCTAAACCAGTTAGGATCCAGCCCACTCAACTGAACGCTTCCGCTGTGGCCCAGTGGAAGTACGGTACGAGTAATAATAATTTATATTCGGGGAAAAGAAGAAAAGTAGGGAACAAAAGCGTGGCACGGCACGGCGCGGCGAGCCGTTCAAGAAAGTCGGCCTGGGAAGGGAGGGGAACCAGGGGTGACGGGCCCACAAGTCAGCGGCTAGGTTTCTTCCTTGGCCTCGTCGCCTTGTGCGGTTTCTCAAATCCCCTCCGCCGCCGCCGCCCGGAGAGCTCGCCCTTAGATCGGAGAGCAGAGAAGTTGGTTCTTGTTGCTACGGTACGCGCGCAATGGTTGTGTACGGGGAGCAGCAGGATCCGGATGTTCTCCGATGGGACCTTCACCTTCTCCTCCCGCCTGAAGCAGCGCTGCACTACCAGCGCACCACCACCACCAAATCCAACAATAATCACCTCGACTCCGTCGACAACGACGAGATGATCGCCCACGCCCTCCAGGAGGAGCTCTCCCATGTTGCCTTCGCCGAAGCATCAGGCCACCTCGACTCCTCCTCTTGCGTTCTCACGCAACGTTGGTTTCACCCCTCCATCGTCCATCTCCCATCTGGTACATTCCCTTCTGTTCTTTCTCGACTATTAATTACCCCTCTCTTTCGGCCTGATTTTCGTTTCTTTTGTTGTTTTTTTTCTACAGCTCCTCCTCTAAAGGAAGACGAAGATGATGATGCAGCACCAGCACCACTGCCGCCGGCGGCGGAAAGCCGGGAACCCTTTAGTTCATGTTCAAGCCCTGGAGATAACAATATTGATGCCCAAGAATGCTTTATTGAGCTTGTCGACCATTTCTCTGCTCTAGATGGCCAAGTTGGGAAAAGATTAAACGACATGATTCCCGTTCCTGTAAGCATCCATTCCCCCCCTCATTGCCCAGATTGTGTTAACCTGTAAGCTGTTCCCAAATTAATTTGCCAGACACATTTTTACTCTACTCTAAATTAGTTTTATACACATTCGATGATCTATATATCTCATTTTCAATAGCCTTGTATTGCCAAAGATCCTCATTATGTTTAGTGGCCTTGGCTTACTAATTCCATCTAGAGATGCCGAGCGCCATATTTTTACAGTAACTATATGCTGAAACACAAATAATGTCGTCAAAACATCAATTCCTGAATGATAATTATCACCTGATGGATGCCCATGGCTGATTGTTCTTCTTGATGCCAGCTTTGTAAGAGAGCTGCAATGTATGTCCTACTTATACATGGAAATTATTTGCATGTGTTGGTATATTGTTTACTGCAGTTGTCAGCCTAAAATCTACTTTGGTTGCAAAACCTGAATCTCCAGTTCTCCTCACCTGATGAGCTTGTTGTTTTCATAGCAGTCATGTCATCTTTCATGTTAATCTCAAAATCACCCCTTCCTTCTGTTATTGTAGCATGTTCCAAAAACAAACGGAGAAATTCCTTCTTTTGATGAAGCCTTTTCAGATCACCAAAGACTCCTTGACAGGTAAATAGCATGTAGTTTTTTTTTTTTTTGAACTGTATTTCTAACTCTACAACCTGTAGGAATAGAAGCTCCTGCCAACTTTTATATGCTCATTGTTAGTAATATAAACCAACCAAAGGTGTTTCACTTAATGTTGGTTCTAAAAAATTGACCCATGGTATGATGTGATTTCTTATTTAGGTTGGTGCTGTATGATCTAGCTGAGCTTAAGGTTAAAGGAGATGGCAATTGTCAGGTCTTTTTCAAACACATAGTCATCCCCCCCCCCTTATCACCACATTGTGCTTATCTCTTTGAGCATGTCTTTTACACAGTTCCTAGCATTGTCTGATCAATTTTACCGCACTACTGAACACCACAGATTTGTTCGGCAACAAATAGTGAAACAGGTTAGTGTTGGTGAAGTCATTATGTTTTCTTGATAGAACTCTACTTCCTCATGCTCACGTTCCCCTTTTGAACCATTCCACAGCTTGAATCTCATCCAGAAATTTATGCGGGATATGTCCCTATGGATTATAGGGAATATCTCAAGAAGATGATGAAGTGAGTAGTTTCTCATTTCTTTTAATGGGAAACTTCCACTATATTGTAACATTATGCATTTTTAACTTTATTGCCACAAAATTGACCAGGAATGGAGAGTGGGGTGACCATGTTACGTTGCAGGCTGCTGCAGACTCGGTAAATATGAATTTTCCTCACTTCCTGACTTGCGAAATAATTATTCTGCCATACGTCAGCTAATTTATGCAGTATACAAAATAAGAATGCTTGTACTGGACAGTATGGTTGGGGATTCACTGATTTGACAAATAATTGGAACGAACCATATATACCTGATCTGAATATTTGAATATTAACAGAATGCAATGCTATTTTCTGCAGTTTTTATTTTGGTAACCGGCATATCTTAACAGCTATGTTACAATTTCATGTACATTGAAATATAATACAAGTATTACTGCCCTTGGACATGCTGCTTTTATGCTACTTTATTCTTCTCTTTGTCCAACACTCAACTTCATGATTCTCGTAGGTGATATTGTAATGTCCACCCTTTTGGTCCGCTTCTGTCAGAAGCGCAGTAAATGTTCATAATACCAGGCCTATGCATCCCTTGTATTCTCCTTTGAGATTTCCTAGCATTTTGTGAATGATAGTCATGGATTACCTACGATTATATGAATGATCTACGGATGTCATATGTTAGCTCCCTGCTATTGATGTGAAACTCAAGTATCTCCATTGATTTTTGCAGTATGGTGTAAAGATTTTCATCCTGACATCATTCAGAGATACTTGCTACATTGAAATCCTTCCTGTTGTTCAGAAATCAGAAAGAGGTAGACTTTCTTTTCAAATTCAGTTGCTGTTGAATTTTATTACTGGACTCAGCAACTGCTTTTATTGTCCAGTCAAACATACTGATTAAGAATATCTGCACATCTTATCGCATTGTTCTTAGCTGTTTTTTTAATACTAATGCCTTTCTATTTATTTTGTTCCTCCAAAAACCCAGTTATATGCTTGAGTTTTTGGGCTGAAGTGCACTACAACTCGATATATCCGGAAGGAGGTACAGTTTGTTGTTTAGATGCTGTGTTCATTCATCTGAGGTATCTGTTTGGCAAGTTGATGCCGAAGCTGACATGTGCATGTTGTGGTGCAGAATTACCAGCTTTGGAGAACAAAAAGAAAAGGTGGTGGCATTTCTAGATGAGCAATTGTGTAGCCATTCCAGTGGCTGGGTACATACAGTCTATTTGATTTGTTGTCGTTCGGTCAGATGAGTGGCCATTTTTTTTTGGGGCCATGCAGGATTTGTTCGTCCATGTACATAACACATAGTAGTACTCCGTACTTCCGTAGGAGTGAGTGAAGTACTCCTATATAGTTAGGAGGAGGAATCAGTGACAGGAGATGGGATGCACATACACATGGAGTATAGGAAATTGATTGATTTTATGCTAGAGCTAGAATCGATTCTTTTCTTCCATATATGGACATCTTTGCATCTGTCTGTGTGTGCTGATCGGGACTTTTGGTTCACTTTGGCATGTGGGCTATCAAGCAATGTACTGTACTTGTGTTTTTGCCAGTCTGAGCTTCGTTTAAGATGGCGCTGAACGCCAAATTTTGACCGCCCAAGATCAAATTTAATGGAACTGTCTATCTAACTTTCGATAAATTTGAAAGTAACTTTTGTGAATAAGAAAATAGTCAAATATAACTATAGTATAATATAGTTGTAACTACATTGTAACCTATAAGTAACCAGTATTCTCTATATGATCTCAAAGCAATCCAATAATCTACAAATTGACTATTTTAAGATGGAGAAAACTGTCGGAAGGTATATAGCAATTCTGAATTTGATTAGAGTTTAATCTCCGGAGAAGAATGGAGGGTGATGAGGTGTAGAGTGTTTTGGGGGAAAGAAGGCGGCCGTGGCCGTGGTAGGTGATGGTGAACGTGGGCCGGAATGTTCTGGAATACTACCCCTCCTTTCTTTTCTCTCTTGTTTTATTTTGTTGGACTTTTGGTTTCAACAAGTCTCAACAAGAGATCGTCCGCCGCCGCCGCGCGAAGAGAAACCCTAGAAGGAAAGAGCTCCACCACCTAGCGCCATGGCCACCATCCCCACCACCGACTCCTCCCTTCTCCTCGCCGCCTCCTCCCCTCTCCGCGTACGCCTACCTACCTACCTACTAAACCCTATCCCTTGCGTCGCGGGATTCGTTCTCTGACTTTGCTCCTTTGTTGGCTGGCAACAATCGCAGAGGGACAGCAGGAGGAGGAGCAGCAGCAGCCTTCCCAGCCGTCGGAGCCGGACCCATGTGGCTGTGCGCGCCTCCGCCAAGGAGATCGCCTTCGACCAGGGATCACGATCCTCCCTCCAGGCCGGCGTCGAGAAGCTCGCCGCCGCCGTCGGCGTCACCCTCGGCCCCAGAGGTGATTTCCTCAATGCCACTACCTTGCTCAAATACATTTTTGTACAGTATTTGGGGATTTCATTTATTCTATTGGATTCCAAACATAATAGCGATTGCTATGGATGTGGAGGTGACATGCCCCTTTCTTTCCGTTCCACGTTGTAAGAGGTTTATCCACTAATATAGATTTGTGAATGTAACACGTATATCAAGCAATATGAAACAGATGAAGCACTATAATAATTTGTGCTATCTAATCTAGCTAGGGATTTCTTTGGTTTTCTTTTGTTTCGTATATAGTTTGTTTTGTTTAGCGGGTTCTAACTATATAGAAAGAAAAGGATATCTTGGTACAAACAAGAGGCGGCTATTCAGTGCCCCTATGCAACTAATTATGTACAAAAGGAAGCTGCGCTATTCGGTGCCTATTTGTTGCATCCTGACTCACTCGGTGTGAGTCAGGTTTGATCCTGTATTCTTTTTTATCTTGACTGCGCTGTACACTATTCTTTTTCCTTAAATGTATCTTCCTTCAATCTTCTGTGGTGGTATCCTTTCTGTTGCAGACAGTATCTGGCTCAACTTCCTAAATCTTTTTGGTATTGTAGGAAGGAATGTCGTTTTGGATGAGTTTGGAAGCCCCAAAGTGGTAAATGATGGAGTTACCATTGCTCGAGCTATCGAGCTCGCTGACCCCATGGAGAATGCTGGTGCTGCTTTGATTCGTGAGGTAACACTCTTCCTCTCCCAGCTCAAATCTTTACCTTGTTGCTTGTCATGCTTAAACAAGATATGCATTCTCATCTGGATGGTTCTAATTAGTTCTTTTGCTAATTCCTCACAATGTTCACTCATTTCTGTCAAACAAAAGGTTGCCAGCAAGACAAATGACTCAGCAGGTGATGGGACTACAACCGCATCTGTGCTGGCTCGCGAGATCATAAAATTGGGCTTGTTGAGTGTTACTTCAGGGGCGAACCCAGTATCTATTAAAAAGGGCATAGATAAAACCGTGCATAGTTTAGTTGAGGAACTTGAGAAGAAGTCAAGGACTGTGAAAGGCAGTGGTGATATTAAAGGTGAGCTGCTGCATCGGAAAATTTGCGTGCTTTCATTGTAAAAATAATGATAGCCTAGCTCACTGCATCAGGAAGGAATATTATCCTGATCATTCCTCTCTTTTTTTTCCCTTATGTTTTAGCTGTTGCTGCTATATCTGCTGGAAATGATGACTTCGTTGGGACCATGATTGCTGAGGCTATTGACAAGGTTGGCCCTGACGGCGTTCTTTCAATTGAGTCATCATCATCTTTTGAGACCACTGTTGAAGTTGAAGAGGGAATGGAGGTACGCTGCCTTGCTAGGATTGCTCTATTTCTGATCCCTTTTGTGTCTCGTAGAATAATTTTACTTGCTGCTGAGGTGGTTCTGCATTTTGGCCATTTGTTTTCGTCGTGCTGAAGTGGTTGCACATTTCCGCTGTGTGTGCAGATTGACAGAGGGTATATCTCTCCTCAGTTTGTTACAAATCCTGAGAAGTCACTTGTTGAGTTTGAAAATGCTAGAATTCTTGTCACTGACCAGAAGATTTCTTCAATAAAAGAAATACTTCCTTTGCTGGAACAAACAACTCAACTAAGAGCACCACTTCTCATAGTTGCGGAGGATGTAACTGGCGAAGCTTTGGCAACTTTAGTCGTCAACAAGCTTAGAGGAATACTAAATGTAGCTGCGATTAAAGCACCTGGTTTTGGTGAAAGGCGTAAGGCCCTCCTTCAGGACATTGCCATTGTTACAGGTAAAACTACTGGACGTGCTTAATAGACATTTTTTTCATGTTCTTACAATGTTCCATGTTTTTCAACTAAGAGCTCTGAATTCTTTGTCAATATTGATTTGTCATTGTTACCTTTTTACAATTATTTATCTGTGCAATACTTGGACAGACTGGCTTACGTGAATTATGACACAAACTTGCATTGGTATTAATGTCCAACCTAGTGCAATATAGGCAAGATTCATGTATTTATTTACCGTTTAGCGAAATAGCATGCTATAACAAAGACCACAAAATGCCACAATCAAATTTTATATTAGTTGTAGTGGTTGGAGCAGGTGAGAATAAAGTCCGAAGACAAAAGTCACAAAACTAACTTACTTGAACAAAGAACTTTGAGAACATCTCTTTTTTTTAGAAAGGCTCTCACTTGTTTCATCTTGTAATGTGCTCTGTTGTTGCTTGTTTGGTTTACTATATGTCTTGCTTGTCTTTTGTTTCAGGCGCTGAATTTCAAGCCAAAGATCTTGGCTTACTGGTGGAGAATACAACAGTGGAGCAGCTTGGCATAGCCCGGAAAGTGACAATATCCCAGTCAGCTACAACCATTATAGCAGATGTTGCCACCAAAGATGAGATCCAGGCAAGAATTGCACAGCTCAAGAGAGAGCTTTCTCAGACAGACTCAGTATACGACACTGAGAAATTGGCCGAGAGAATTGCAAAGCTTTCTGGTGGAGTTGCAGTTATAAAGGTAGGAGCTGCAACTGAGACAGAACTTGAGGATCGCAAGCTCCGTATTGAGGATGCCAAGAATGCAACATTTGCAGCTATTGAGGAAGGTATAGTACCTGGAGGTGGTGCGGCCTATGTTCACCTGTCAACATTTGTACCAGCCATCAAGGAGAAGCTAGAGGACCCTGAAGAGCGCCTTGGTGCTGATATTATCCAGAAGGTATGTTTTGTCACTTGGAAAAATAAGTTTGCTGACATTTAAACAAGGAAATGCTATTTTGTATATGTATCACATATGCTGTCTAGGTTTGTAGCTCGAAAGCATCGATGTATAGTTACTCATGTGGCTTTCATATAGTAAATCAACCTGAGAATTTTATCTTTACTATAATAGTATTTATCGGTGCTTTTTGCAGGCTCTAGTGGCACCGGCAGCACTAATAGCACATAATGCTGGAGTTGAAGGCGAAGTGATTGTAGAAAAGATCAAGGACAGTGAGTGGGAGATGGGTTACAATGCGATGGCTGACAAGCACGAGAACTTGGTACAAGCTGGTGTGATTGACCCAGCAAAGGTGACAAGATGTGCCCTGCAGAACGCGGCGTCGGTGGCTGGAATGGTCCTAACTACGCAAGCCATTGTTGTGGAGAAGCCAAAGAAGAAGGCGGCCTCCGGAACACCGTAGGGTTCTCTTGCCATGTAAGGAGAGGGCCGTTATTATCCTATCTGGGAGTAGGAACAAAGCACCTGCAGAAATATGGTTATGGTGATCCTCTCGTGTGTAATTCCTTTGCTGATTTTGCTACTGCGCCACAGAAAAAACTTAAGTTGTTTAGCAAAGGTGAACAATAGAATAAATCTAGTCCAAGTGAGTGAGGTGGTTGGATAGGTGATAAAATGGAGTTATTGTGCGGCGTCGCTCGTTTTTACCTCAAGAATATGGTGGATGAATCTGAGCAGGTGTGGTGGTCAGGTGTTGGTGTTTTCAGTAATAGAAATGACGGCGAGGTGTGGTACCAGTGTTGCAAACTCCGAGGTTGTGCAGCCATGACTAGGAAGAGATAGAGTACCGTGAGTGCGTAGGAAGCGGGGAGTGAGTCGTGAGAGAGGCCTCCGCTTCCGGTGGAGCGTCGCCGCGTTGCCTTTCTGCATGCCTTATCCTCAAGCTCGCACTCTCACTTGGCAGTCTGCAATTTCACGCCTTATCCTCTCTAGCCACACACACACCTCACTCTCATCTAAAGTGGACTAGAATTTGCCCCCGGCACAAAAGGAGCAAACTGTCGTTACTTCAATCAACATGACACTGCACTGTGAAATATATTAGGGAAAAGTCTGACTCCCCCATGCATTTTTGCATGAATATATAATATCGTACTCTTCCCGTCCCATGACGTATTTAAACTTTGAAGTCCATACACATTATTTTAGAAGGGGTCAAATTCGCTGTCAGAGTGTTATATTATGGGACAGAGGTGATAGTTCAGGACTTCATGATTAAACCAAACTATGGCAATGTTTAGAGGTGATTTGGACTTTCCCCGGTATATTACGAGCACATTTGTTGTTTTTTACACTTTTTAATTGATGGATTCTTCTTAACAGATGATGGAACCTGACTAGCCAATGCAAAATGTACGTGCAATTGCCTAGAAAATCAGCGTCGTTTGTATTACACTAGTATTGGTAGCTATCGCAGCAGGAGGTCTGATGAGTGATGAGCCAGGTAGAATCAGTATCGGCATATCAGGTAGTATTGGTTTTCATTATTGAGTGTCGGATCCTACGGGATTTAAAAGTTGCATATTTTTATATACAATTTATAATTTTGTAGCATAAATTAAAGCCTATAATATTAGATTTTAATAAATTTAGTTGAATTTATAACTTTTGAGTGAACTTATTCACAATATTGTCAATCCACTCTACTTTGAACAATATTATTATATCATTGTAGGGATTGTAGTTTCAGGAGAGTATCAAATTTTGGTAAGACCGTGTGGAACTAAATAGTAGGATCGGAATACTACGAAAGTCGACTCCGTTGGACTGTGGTATCATGGATGCTAGATACGCATCAGGATACTGATAACCTTGGTAGTTGTAATGGAGTATAATAAACAATATTCTAATAAAAATACTGTTAAGCTAAGAAAGTTGGCCCAAATCATCCTGTGATTGCTCGTAACTGGAAGCAGATCCTCTACATTGATTAACTGTTTACAACTTTACAATGACTAAAATGTGGAACGCATCATCCTCGAGCCGACATGTCATCCGCAAAAAGAGAGGATCAACTACACTCGTGATTATACTTGCCAATCTTTGGATTCCATCTTGTTAAGACCACCTTTTTTTTAGACTACTTGAGAGGCTAACTTAAGACGCCTGCTGTTGTTGTTGTTGAGAAGGAATGTAATAAGAATGAATACACGGTGCGCACAAGTGGCTGGCAGCAATGACAATATGGTAAATGGAAATGGATAGCTTAGATAGATGTGCAAAGCATATATTAGTAAGGTAAGGAAAACATAACTTGAGGTTGAAGAAAGGATCATATACTAGTAATTGGTGTGGAAAACCGGGACTGCTGTTTAGATTCGTGTCATATGTAACTTAAATTCATGGTAGTATATTGTTGGATCGAGTGGTAGTATAGTTTGTGTAGGCGTGGCTTGTCTTTTACTTTGCTGATTAAGGGGGCGTTTGTTTTAGCCGAGGGGTGGATTTTTTCCTCTAAGCACGCTTTTTAAACTGATAAACGGTGTATTTTTTCAAAAATAAGTTATATACGAAATGTGTTTTAAAAAATCAAGTAAATCCATTTTTTAAGTTTTTTAAGTTAATACTTAATTAATCACACGTTAATGACTTATCTTGTTTTACGTGCAAAAATAATCTTCAGCTTCTATCCAGAAACAAACGCGCCCTAAGACTTCAAAAGCTAAAGTTGTATGAGGTTGGCCAGCTTAAAATTGAGCTGGCCAATGTTACACAAAACAAATGTGGAGGGGAGAGTATATTAACTTGTACTTTTTATTAAAAAGACATATCGTTCTTCTCTTATTTGTTTGTATGGCTCGAGTCCCAAGAAAGGGAGTCCAGAGCGCTGCCATCATCGACCTAACTGGCTGGTGGGCCCTCCGTACCATCACGTGCTGTGCCTGCCGAGACGAGACGCTCTTTCTCCTTGTACTAGCTGCTGCTTGCTTCTCTCTAGAGTGAAGACTTCAAGGGAGCTCCCCTTCTTCCTTGCTTTTCCCATCCATCCCCACCTTTCTTCTTTCCAAAATCAAAAGCAGCAGCAGACAGTCGCAATGGCAGCTCAATGCCCCTTCTCCTTCTTCTTCTTCTCCACAACTTGCATAGGAGTAGGTAGCTCCTCCTAGTGTAGCTGGTAGAGGGAGGTAGGCTAAGACATGGACCCTTACCGGTCATCGTCGTCGTCGGCGAGCAGCCCCGCCGTGGGCCGGCGCTACTACTTTCCCAAGCCCACCCGCCCAATCTCCGCTTCCTTCGAGGACTCCCCGGACTGGGCCGACGACATCGACTCCATCCACCTCGCCACCGCCACCGCCTCCGCCTCCCTCCCCACCACCGCCTACCCCTCCCCGACGCCCTCTCTTCCACCCGAACCCTCCTCCGCCTGCAGAGAGCGCAAGGTGGCCGGTGCCACCCTCGTCTGGAAGGAGCTCAGCGTCTCCCTCTGCGACGACACCGCCCGTGGCCGCCGCCGCCGCTCCGACCGCGTCGTCAAGAGCTCCACCGGCTACGCGCTGCCGGCCACACTCACCGTCATCATGGGTCCCGCTCGCTCCGGCAAATCCACTCTGCTCCGTGCAATCGCTGGCAGGCTGCGCAACGCCCACCGGGTGTACGGCCAGGTCTTCGTCAACGGCTCCAACCAACGCTTGCCATATGGATCTTATGTATGTAATCCTCCTAACCTCACTCTACTGCTCTCACCATTTCATTCAACTTAGATAGAGGCCGGCATGGCTGGAGGGACCCGTTAATCTCTTCTCCTCCCCACAATTAATTAACCCATGGGAATTCAAATCATACTAGTACTACACTTCACTTCAACACACGCCTTCAGACTGTTCAGACTTGGGAGTACAGAATTTTACCAACCTTTTGCACTACTCTAGCATTTGAGTACATTATCATCTGCCTTGCTAAAATGCATCCATGTATGGTATGCCAAATACATCTGTCCACTCATGAACCACTTTACTTACATGGCTGTCACATTTCTTAACTCTTGCTATGATGCTGTGCTATATGCAATAGAATGTTTATGACCGCTGTTGGAGACTTGTAGGGCTTTGTTGATCGGGACGATGTGCTAATCGACTCTCTCACAGTACGGGAGATGCTATTCTACTCAGCGCACTTGCAGCTTCCGGGCCTCTTCTCTTCAAAGACGTCCATTGTTGAAGACGCTATCGCAGCCATGTCCTTGGGTGACTATGCTGACAAGCTCATTGGTGGCCACTGTTTTATCAAGAGCCTCCCAGCTGGAGAAAGGAGACGCCTCAGCATTGCAAGGGAGCTAGTCATGAGACCACATGTTCTATTTATCGATGAGCCTCTCTACCATCTTGACAGGTTTGTTTCTTCATTCCCATTCCATAGGGACCAGCTATTGCTTCGAATGTCCTTGTGTATGGCAATCCGGATATAAATGCCAGCTTCAACTATTTCTATATGCATGATAATGTCTACTTTCACATGGCGCGCGCGTTAATATGACATTTAATAGATTAGTACTAGCATCCTACAGTTATCTGTACATGCTATCTTTGCATATGTATAGCTCTAGAGTTAAAAGTGCATGTCCTTGTTTATTTTGATGCAGTGTTTCTGCACTTCTACTGATGGTAACATTGAAGAAACTTGCAAGCACAGGCTGCACAGTCATCTTCACAATGTATCAAAGCAGTACAGAAGTTTTTGGACTTTTCGACCGAATTTGCTTGCTTTCAAATGGGAATACACTCTTTTTTGGAGAAACATTGGCTTGCCTACAGGTGAATAAGTTTATCTTTTTTGTAAATATTTCCAATTTAGCACTTTGCTTGGAATTACATAATTCTGTTTGGGCAAGAACTATTAAGTTCTGTATGTGGATACAATGATCATGAAAGTTTCTCTACGATTGTAGGACTAGTTTTTTTATATATAGAGAAATTTACAAGAGTAGTGAGTTGCGTGCTTGGGTAAAATTCTGTTCACTGGAGTTCACTGAATCAAAAATCGATAACAGGCTTCAAGTGACATTGGTAGGAATCAAAGAAGCCTGTTCCAAAAAAAATACTAATTAGTAACACAATAAGAAAAAAAAACATTTTCCTGGTTTGTTTATCTTCTCATCCGGCGCCCTGTTGCAGCACTTCTCGAATGCAGGTTTTCCATGTCCAATCATGCAAAGTCCATCTGATCACTTCTTGAGGGCGATCAATACTGATTTTGACCGAATCATAGCCATGTGCAAAAATTTGCAGGTATCTGATAGACCCATCTTGACATGATTTTAGTTTCGACCCTTTACTCAAGTCAATGCAGAATTATTCCTTTTAGTAAGAGATAAAAACCTTTCTAGTTACTGACAGGATGATCAAGGGGACTTTTCATCAGTGAGCATGGACACAGCTGTGGCAATCCGTACGCTGGAAGCAACATACAAATCATCAGCTGACTCTGTTGCTGTCGAATCAGCGGTTGCGAAATTGACGGAGAAGGTAGGTGCTGCTAAACACCCTAGAAAAGGAACTGAGTTGTCTATGTCTTTTTTTCATCCTGCATCATAATTTTTTCGGACCGTAGTCAGTCACAATGCAAAGATGGCACTATGCATCCAAACAAGAATAGCACCTGAAATTGCCTTCTTCCGTATACTCTAATCATGTAATTATGTGGCAGTTGGCACAACCACAAAAATTGTTGTACAATTTTCTGAACGTTCTTATAATGGTTTATAGCTTGACATTCCTGTTCCTGTGGAGAACTTTGGTTGGACTCCAATCAGGACATCATTATCAACTGGGAATGTTGTGTCCTTAAATGCAGCCACTGTAATTCAGGATAGTCAGTAGTGCACTCAATATTGCAGTGCACATGTAATTTCTAATGTGTGGTTTTACATTTATTTGTCCCCGTCGTTTTTCTTACATGGTGTGCTGCAGGAAGGTCCTAACTTGAAAAGTAAAGGCAGAGCCAGTAATACAGCACGAATCGGAGTTCTCACATGGAGATCATTGCTGATAATGTCAAGAAATTGGAAATATTTCTGGAGCAGATTTGCCTTGTATATGCTTCTTGCCCTCTCAGTCGGCACCATATTTGCTAACATTGGTCATTCATTGTCATCTGTAATGGTTAGTGACACTTCTGTGCTATTTTTAAGCTATTTAATCTATGACATGATGATAAGAGTTCCTGTTGTTTCAACAGGCAAGGGTTTCTGCAGTATTTGTGTATGTATCATTTGTCATCCTTCTAAGTGTTTCAGGGGTACCTGCTCATATTGATGAGATCAAGGTGAACTTTTTGTCTTCAACATTGTGTCCACTTCCTTCTCATTTGTGTTTTTTTAATTGTTCAACAGAGTAGTTCTTCTTCTTCTTCTTTTTTTGTATTGATAGTAGAGTTCTAATGTTATGATTCAGTACTCATTAAGGAAAGATAAGGTACTAGCTTCTTACAAGCTCTACAATCTTTGTTCTTGTCCTATGCAGATATATTCCCATGAGGAAGCAAATCAGCATTCGGGGACAATGGTTTTCCTGCTAGGACATTTCCTATCCAGTATACCATTTCTATTTCTGGTCACCATTTCGTCGTCACTGGTTTTCTACTTCCTGACAGGACTCAGGAATGAGTTCAACTTCTTTATGTATTTCGTGATCACTATGTTTATGTGCTTGTTAGCAAATGAAGCACTTATGATGATTGTTGCGTACATCTGGCTTGACACTTACAAGTGCACCTTAACTCTCATTTGCTTATATGTAAGCGTTTCTTATGCTCTTCCCTCCAAGAATAATGCCACATGAGTCAGTTTTTTTTAGATAATGGAACGAAAAGGCCACACGAGTCAGTTAGGTCATCGTTGAATATCAATGCTTCTTGTTATTGCTGCAGGTTATCATGATGCTTATGGGTGGATATTTTCGAATCCGAGGTGCTCTACCTTCCTCTTTGTGGAAGTATCCGTTGTCGTACATTTCGTTCCATGTGTACGCTGTCCAGGTAAGTTAGCATTCTCTCGTATATATTATTACTCAATGGGAGAACCAAGTTTAGTTCTCCATGAATAGAAGCCTTCTGCAATAGCTGCTGCTCATACATAGGGTTGCAAGTAACAATGCTGCTGCAATATATATCGCTGGGTGCAGGGGTTGCTTGAGAACGAGTACGTAGGCACATCGTTTGCGGTTGGTGCGATAAGGACGATACCAGGTGTCCAAGCTGTTGGAGGGTCATACGAAATCTCATCCTCAGAAAATTCAAAGTGGGTGAACCTGTTGGCTTTGCTTGTGATGGCGATTGGATACCGTGTTATTCTGTTCGCGTTGCTTCGTCTGAATGTAAGGAAACACATGAGGTTTGGCAGGTGGTTGTGCTGGACACCAGAATTGCTACTGCAAAGTGACTAGTGTATCCAAATCCAAAGTGATGAATGTCTCCAAATCCAAGGTTGTGATTGACTGTCCGTCTGTCATGGACATGTAGAGTACACGAAATGCTGCATACTTGTCTGTCCTTATTGTCTATGTATGTGTATGTTTGTATGTATCACAGACAGACGGACGGTTTAATTTGGGGATTGAAGATTAGATTATTTTGGAGGCATATGTTTGTTGTACTGCGGGTCCTCTGTATATGACGATCCTTTATCTTTTTTGACACGACATGATGATCCATTTTCGTGTTGCCACCAGCTGCCAAGCCGCTGCTCTTTTGTTATGTTGGAGTACTGGCTGCCTTAGACCCCTGGACCAGCATCTTCGTTTTACAACACCCCCCCCCCCCCACCCACCCAAAGGCAAATCGATGTCCTCTGTACACATGACGGGCAATAAGGCCCAATAGTGGTCATTCGATGTTTTTTTGCCTTTTCTAATATAAACTCAGTAGTTCAGTACCATATCCACATCTACGTGACTCAGGCTGCGTTTCTTTGGTTGTGTTTGGAACAATGACAAATTTGAATAGTAATGCACTAATTTGATTTTTTAAAACAACTTTTGTGTAGAATTTTTTTTTCCAAAAAATACACATTTGTTAATTCGGGAAGCGTGCACACGGAAAAAGAGGGAAACATACGGTGATGAGTTGTGGTACTGTTTTTTTAGTGGCAAACGAACACAGCCTCAATAATCTTAAAGTGACCTTATATCCTTAAAAAAAGTAGCACCCTATTAGGGTTAATATACTAGTAGTAATTTAGAAGCAGGTAGCCCGTTTTTTTAAAGATAATATTTATACATAGGCCATATTTATATGCACAATCATAGTGGTTGGATATTAAAGGAAAAAGAAAAGGGGAAGAAAAGAGAAGAAATATAGAAAGAAAATAAAAAATAAAAGCAAAGGAATGGATAAATCAATAGTAGGGGAGCCAATAACAGTAGTAATAATAATGAATGCATGAAGTAGTAGCAAGGGACACGCGTGTAATATTATATATTAGCGCTCTCGGTATCGAAATGTAAGCGGGAAAAAAATGAAACTGAATGAATAATGAATATTCATGTTGGTATGTGCATCGAAACACACTAGCGGTTGGGCCTTGCTTGCCGCAATCAATCCATCCCTAGAGAGGACAGGGGTGTCGGGCCCTTGGGACAGGGTCCGGTCTGAGGCCGAAGAAAGGGCAAACACAAACCAACAACTCCTCCCGCTGCGCCGCCGCCGCCGCCGCCCTTCCCTCATTCCGGCAGCCGGAAACGCAAGAGAGAAGAAGAAGAGGATGGAGCCGGCGGGGGGCGCCTCCTCGCCTGATCCGGACCACTCCTCTCCCCCGCCTCCTTCCACTCCTAAGCGCTCGCCGTGGAAGCAACCCTCCTCGTCCTCCATCCCCAACGGCGGCGATGTGCGCCCTCCACCTCCCCCCGTCGTCATCGACGCCACCAACTGGCCCGCGCTCTCCGAGGCCGCCGCCGCCAAGACCCCCAAGCCCACCGCCGCTACCGACTCCTCCTCCTCTCCCGCCGCCTCCTCGGTAAGTCACTCAGATCCCTTTCCCCTTCCCTTCCTTTCCTTCTTCCGATCCCCTCCCATCGCATAGCAGAGCACGGTCTGATCGATTGATGGATGATGATGATAGGCCGTCTCCAAGCACTTCTCGCCCTCCCACCATGCTACTCGCCACAGTAAGCCCTCGCCCAGGCGCACCACCAGCGACTGGGACCATTCCGCCCCTGCTGGGAGGGGCGCTCAGCCTCGCACCCACAGCAGCAGCAACAACAACGGTGGCGGTGGTAGGAGGGGCGGTGGCGGCCGCGGCGGCAGGAGAGGAGGTTTCGACGCCTTCTACCGTGCACCTCCCATTGCCATTGCTCCCTACATGCGGGCTGCGCCGCCGCCTCCTCCGCCTCCCATGCCCCCCTTCATGGGACCTCCACCTCCACCAATCTCCCCCATGCGACCTTTCGCTGGACCCGTCGTCTTTCACGGTAATCCCATCTCCATTCTCATTCTACTACTTCTATTCATGCAATGCGTATTATTAATATCATCATCATCATTTCATTGCTCTGTCATGTCTGCCGTGTTGATCAATGTGTCTCATCTTCATCGTTCATCATGTCCAGAGATGCCATCACCCGTCTCTCCTGTTTCCCCAATGTACTATGTTGGCCCTCCCCCTCCTCCGGAAGCTCTTAGGGGTTTGCCCTTCCCGCCTACCATGGTTGGTCCACCTCCTTACCCTTACTACCAGCCCATGCCTGACCCTGACCCCGAGCCCGAGCCAGAGCCTGAGCCCGATGAGAATCCTCAAGATCATCGCGCCAAACTGCTCAAACAGATTGAGTTCTACTTCAGGTAACTGTTTTTCCTTTATGCGCCAACAAATTTATTTGTCGGTTGTTGGTCACCTTCGGCTGACGATGCTCATGTTTTTTTTTATATGCAGCAAGGATAACTTGTGTTCTGATGTTTACTTGAGGAAGAATATGGATGATCAGGGCTGGGTCGATATTGCTCTTATAGCCGGCTTTAAGAAGGTATTAAATTTTTTTCCTAAGTTTTTAATGACATTTATATGCCTATTTACTATAACTATGTTTATTTCTTACGTTTATTAAGTTTCACCTAGCTAAAATTAAATCACGTGTTTGTCCTGTCTTTATAATGGTTGCACCTTGCTCATCATGTTTTTTTTTTCCTTTTTTGCCTTGCATGTTTGGATGTTTTGTTCCAGCAATTTACTGTCTGCTTGTTACTATTTTGTTCCTTAATGTAGTGTTCCGGCACATAATATATTATGCAAGTCTACTATATTTCTATAGAAGATGGAATGTATCCCCATCCTATCCTACAGATATTAGTTGCAGGAGTAAAATTATGCCAACACATACCTATATTTTGGGAGTTGTGTATACACTATTGTAACTTTTTGATGTCATCTGGATGGTTCAGATCAGCGAGTTTACGCTAGATATGTGGATATTTTTGGCCTGTGTATGATTTGTCTTATACCTGCATGAAGGCTTGACCTATGGTGTAATCAAAAGGCTTGGACTATTTGGCTTGCTATGTTATGCTGTTGCAATCAATTATTGTTTAGCCCTTAAAAAGTGATTGTCTGTTTTTTTATGGTCATCTATCCAGATGTAACTTGGCAATCATGGGTGTACAGTTGCCTTTTGTGCTTACAGATTTGTTTTGCTATTGTTTGCCTACCATTTGTATGTAAAGGTAGTATTTGCGTTTTATGCTATGTCCTTGCCTTCTTCCAGTTCATTGCTCTTGGTAGAGGGTCTCTGAAACTTAATAGAATTGTTGTAATCAGAACCAGCTAGTTTGAGCCAATTGCTTATGATAGCCTCAAAATCATACATCTTCAAGTTCCTGCATAGTAAGCGCACATCTCAGAGTCACATGGCATTATTTAATTTTCTTTCTTGTATGTTTTGGCCCTGTGGCTTGATATAGTTTGTCTTGCATCCCTGAAAACAATGGAAAATTGTAGCCGTGTGCCTTTCTGTATATATTTTTTAGTCCATTTATTTACAACGTGTCCTTTTTAATTTCATGTACTCCCACGTCCATCAGTATAAGGTCTGCATGAAATTAATCAAATTATATGTATATTTGATACACAACATTAAATAAGTTGATTTTTTAATTTCAAATTGCTTTTATATGACGTTGGTTTTGTAGCTTTTAAAAGTATATTGTATCAGTGATCAGAGTTTAATTATGATTCAATCCAAACAAACACAAAAAATTGAACTAAGTAGGAGTATCACTATATCAGTGTGTGTGCTATGTAGTCTAGATTTAGGTGTTAAAACTCTATGGTTGATACCAAAGGCTAGTGTTATTTGTATATGGTGAACTGTTTGTACTTTATACCCAAGCTGTTAGGATTAAAGTTCCTCTTCAGCTGCCATGCTAATATGCCATTGCCATATTGTGGGAAGAGGATTTTTATTGAAATCAGTGCCATATGCACGATTCTTAGACCCATGTGAAGAATCTCCCTAGGGCCTGTGTGCGCTGTTCACGCTGGGCTGAAGTGGTTTGTATAGATAAAAGATTAGAATTGGATTGGTTTGACTTATCTATTTCCTTACTTTCTAGAGATAGGTTTCTTAAAGGTCAGGTAACCTCATCTATACATAGATGAGGATTGTATCCTGTTTTGTTTAAGCAAGAAATTGATCAAGGTTCCTAGGTGGTTTGCCTCTATCCTGCTCTTGTGGTGCGGTTGCCGGGCATTGGCATGTCCCGCTGCTAGGGTTCAGGGCCATCTAAAGTACGCACATGGCATGCACATAGCTGCAAATTGACTTTCTCCCATGCTATGCTTCAGTAATGATGTGCCAGCATAAAAGAAATGCTAAGCGGTAGTTTTCTGACCTTAAACACCACTTAAGAATTTATAACAACACATTGTTTTGCAAATAAAAAACAATTTGGTGTCATTTATCCTTGAAAGTTATATTGTATGCAAGACAGCTTTCTTCAGATTTTATAGCTATACCCTATTTCTTAGTGGTTATCATTCTCTAGATATGAAATACATTCCTTTATTTTGTTTAAATAGTAAATGTTCTTTTGTTTTGGTTCAATATTGAAACAACAATATGCAATCATGTTGGTCAATCAAACTATAATTAGTGTGTCTGTTATGATGGGGCTTTCAAATAATTCAAATTAATAGTTTGTCATAAGTTAATTTTGAATCTATTACTTGGGTTTGATTACTACGTACCATATACTAGCTGATATGGAGTCATAGGCTCATAGCTCAACCAATGTTGCAGTTGAATGTGATAGCGAGTAAATGAAACACTTTTATTATACTGGTCTGGGATAGGTTACGTTGACCATGTCATTTACAAATAAAGCTCAGCAGAGATGAAACGTTCAGTATATATAGTACTGGATTAATGGTACTCCCTCCATCCTCAATTGTAGAGGATATTTCCTTTTTTAGAAAGATTAAGGTTGAAGAAGATAGACTAAAACACCCTTGTGCTAGTGGAGGTGGAAGGGTAGGTGGGGGTAATATGGAAAGAAATTTAGTAAAGAATTGTTTGATGTGACTACTAGTACTATCAAATCCCTTACATTTGTGGACTTTTTTGAATCTAAAATCCTCAATATACGAGGACGGAGGGAGTAGCATACTAGCATATAGAACCAATGTTTTTTTATTGCTAAGATGTTGTGCGGTGCTTTTATTCCTTCTTGCTTATTTTTCTCCTTGCAAGGTGGCATTGTGTGCAAATACAGCATCATGTTAGAGTGGCACAGTCTGTAATATACTTTAAAAAGTGAAAAAAACACTGCTCAAAGTAAAAATGTAAAATAGTCGTATTAAGGCGATGACTCTCTGGCCTATGTGATAAGATACTATGTAGTAGGTTCGATGCTTCGAGGTGCGTTAATGTGGCAAATGCAAATTCATCACTCAAGTTATTTGGAAGCACAGCAGTGCAGGTTGTTGGTTTGTTTTAGTTAATCATACACTAAGTTCTTTTATGAATAGCAAAACGAATACACAAGCATGCATTTGACAGTTGATTTACATGGGCTATAAAATCACCTCCCACCATTGGTGCGATTGTCCTGGTTCATAAATTTGCATCCACAAACAATTGAGGAATGCACTCCCTGTAATCCTGTATATAATGCCATGATAAACTGAATCTCCTGCTGGTTGTAGTTTTAAAACATTAAAAGTTTGAGAATAAAAGCACTAGAACTAAAGACAAGCCGAGTCAAAGGATGACTAATTTGGTGTTGTAGATATTGGTGCATTTGTCTACAGATTCAGTCAAAGTTGAATCAGTTTGGCTTTGACCATAGTCGAAACGACTTGTAATCTACGGAGGGAGTATTATATTTGGGCAATTTCTTGATGACTGGTTCAAGTATGCATACTCCATATAAAGCAAGCTAGTTATTGATTGCATGTGAAAGAATACAGATTAGACATTACTGTCGTTCTATCGTTTGTATATGGTAATTGCATAGCAGTTGGGGTGTTATTTACTGTAACTTTATGTGTGGTTGCTTGGCACTATCTGTTGCATTAAGTGTTTTAATCCTGTTCTCTTAGCTGGAGAGTTGTATTTTGCAGGTTAAAGCATCTACTGATGACCTGCAATACATAAAAGACACAATTCAGTCCTCATCTATACTGGAAATGGAGGTACTACCCTCATTTGACTCCAGTTTCTGTTATTTCACAAGTAGTTGGATTGTCGTATTTCACCTGTAAAAAAAGGAGTGATGCTAATGCTTTCTTTTCTAACAAGAACAGTTCAAAATTTTGGGATATTCTTGAAAGTGAAAACATCAACCTTTGCTTATTTAGGTCTTTGTGCCCCTTTATCATGCAGGGTGACAAAATTAGGAGGCAGAATGATTTGAACAAATGGGTGATTCCTCGAGAAAGCAACCCTGATGTCTTCTCAAATTCATCAGCTGCGACAAGCCCTAAGGTCAACAATCTGACTGCACAACTTGGGGGCTTGGGTCTGCAGGAATCAGCAGCTAGCACAAGTGGCATGGTGGATGAAAACCATCATGAGGTTCTTCCCAATGGACCAACTTCCACTAACAACCAAGCACCAGTAGTTGAAGACAGTGCTGGTAAGCTCTAGCTATGATGGGACACATTGGCTCCAATCCTATCCATACTATGACTGCAAGAGTTTTGTCCGAGCGCGAGTGACATAGTGATGTTTTGGAATTTTTTGATGGTGGTATGCTTGCGGGGTGGGGCGCATTAGACTGACTAGTGAGTTCGTTTCTGGGGGTTTCAGGTAAGAATTTTTGTTTACCCTGTTTTTGAGGTACCGTGAAGGTTTCAGCCGTTCAGGTGGGCTGGTAAGAAATTACTGTAGCTGAAACAATAGACAGTAAACAGAAGGCATATGCAGAGGCATCAAAGAAGACGAGGGGGGAAGCCACCGAACGGAATGAAAGAGGAGGGTTGGTCTAAATCATGATCCTCGAGTGCTTATTGCTTACTATGCTGTGCGGTTCCTGACTGCCTTTGGGTTTGCGAGACATGTGTGTGCCTGAAGTGTGAACTATGTCGGTTTCCCCCCGTGTGGATGTAAACCTCCAATTTTTGATGGAGGATCTGAACTTTCTCGCCCAGAGAGTCAGGAAGTTAACTATTTGGCAACAATCTTTTGCAACTCCTTGGAAGTACTGCAGAGGATCCCGTTCGAGTAGAGATTGGATTATACCATCACTTTTGTTAAGACTGCATGATATTTCCTCGGGTGGTTGTGAAAGCCTATTGGAAAATTTGGGGTAGTATCGTGGTGGTATGTATGCTTGCCCCCATGGTGAAGCGATTTTATGTAGCTGTAATAATTGTCTTTTTATGTGCTCTCCTCTGCTTTTTACTGTATCATTAGGTTTTTTCTGTTGTTAATGGCTTTATATAGGAGTACCCATTAGCAATTTAACATGGGTGGGATGGGGGATCGGTGCGCATTTACTAGTGAGAGCTGAAAACCGTAAGCTGGTGATAGGTCAATCTGACGTACTGGTAGACCAAAATTTGCGTGCTTTCGGCGTTGCCCTGCAGGCATGGCTGAAGGGAACATGCGAATGCTATTGCTAGGCCGTCGTTGATTGATTGCAGTGGGCTAATTATATGTATGAATTGAAGTGCCGCAACACATGCAGCTGTTTTCATTTGGTCGTGTCATGCAAGGCCAAGTGTTAACCACAAACAGGTGGCCGCCGTGCGTTTAGTTTGCCATGCCATGCTGGTGGGCATCTGATGTGCAACAGTGATCGCCGGGCATCTGTTGTGCAACAGTGATCACCGCCTTGCCAACCTGCTCTCATGCTGCCAACAAACAGTAGATCTTATGAAAAGCTTCAGGCCTTGTTTCAGGCTTGTCTAGTTCCTAAAATGTTTTTCACATCGAATCTTCGACACGTATATGGAGCATTAAATATAGATAAAAAATAAAATTAATTATACAGTTTGGATGGAAATTGCGAGACGAATCTTTTAAGCCTAATTAAGCTGGCTCAAAAGATTGGTCTCGCGGTTTTTAGACGAGCCATAAAATTATTTTTTTATTCGTATTCGAAAACATCTCTAGATATTCGGTCAAACGTTTGATGTGACATTTAAATCTAAAATATTTTCCATCTAAACAAGGCCAGCACTAATGCAGTAGTAGATTGGTACATGATAAGCTTCAGTTAATGGAGAATGCTGGTGCAGTATCCTCTCCTGACAACTAAATACTGGTGACTGGTGAGACTGACCGGCCTGGCCATAATAATCAGTATCATGCACCAATGCAGTACCAATTCTTTTCAACAACTAACCGCCGCTCTCGTCCTTATAGCTATATCTTTCCTTTTCCGATGGATTTCTTTCTTTTCTTTTCTGAATAATCGATCGATTAGGAGAGCGACCGAGGCTTGTACTGTTGTACTAGTATAAAAGAGGTGAGAAATTGGAGCTTAGCTAGCCTGGCAAATCGTGATGCACTGTTGAGCGTTTGGTGCAATTAATATTTGGCATGATAAATCACATCGATAGATAGATCGACTGATGGATGCATCGGATATCTATTTCTGCATCTCGATCAACAGGATCTGAGGTACGTACACAACTGGTTTCTGCATCTCGATCAACAGGATCTGAGGTACGTACACAACTGGTAGATAGTTCAACTAACAACTACTTCCATCGTTTTATAACGTAAGACATTTTGATTTTTTTTATTTAACCATTCATCTGGTTCAAAAAATTATATAAGTGTCATTTATTTTGTTTGTGACTTATTTTATTATCAAAAGTATTCTAAGCATGACTTATCTTCTTTATATTTATACTAATTTACACTATTTTTTTAATAAGACGAATGGTAAAACGTCGTAACAAAAGTTAAAATATTTTACATTATGAAACGGAGATTATAGCAGGTATGGTTTAGCAATATATAGTGCACCAATCTCTCTATATGTATGTATCCTATCTGTTTTAATAAGGCATGCCACTCTTAATTCATACAGTGATCACCCTATTAGTTAGACTAGTAAATGTCCATACTTTGCTACAGATAATATATACTAATATTTACTAAAAATAAATATTTTTATTATATGTATTATCAAATTTTCTTATAAGATAGTTACCTTGATTTGAGTTTATATGTGTATATACATCTATATTTAACTATGTTTTTTTAATATGATGAGTGATTTCTAAAATTATAGTGAGAGTAGGTGGGTGGCAGATCCACCGCCACCACCACTACTACTTTTTAGATTATATTATACATTGATTTGCTTATCAGCTAGAAACTAGGGCCGTTCATCGACGGGTGGAATGAACTTATCCATAAACTTACGAGTTGTGTGGTTAGCTTACGAGTTGTGCACAGAGGGCAGATAAAAATAAAGGGTGCACATAAAAATCTAGCACCACAGATTATTGGATAACAATCTATCAAATGTAATGTTAGTACAAAATATAGCATAATTAGATTATAATTTTATTGTAATTACATGTAAATTGTATATATTGAATGTAACTGATCTCAAGTCCAATTCTAGCTCAGTGGATAACATGTGCGGCTTGCGACCATCAAATTGTGATCAGGTCAAACCCTACTCCAGTACGACATTGCTTGTCTTAATCCTTATTGGTAGCACGAATATCCTACTGTCCAGAAATCGACACGAATCCTAAAGCCCTATGGTCGAAAAATTGATAGATCCTCTCAGAAAATTATGACGCCAGATTTCTAGCACAATCGAATTTTTTTTTTTTGAGACTAGCACAATCGAAAATTAGTACGGCCGGATATATAAGCGGCCCTACCAGAAACATCCAAATTACTATAGGTTCCTACTTCCTAGTAGTACATTGTAACTAATTATTAATTAATGTACTCCACAAACCGCAGGGGGTATATGCATACAAAGTATCGACGATTACATTTTAGAAAGTATATATAAGCGCATGCAGTCGCTGCTGTAGAAAACATATGGATTCTTAATATGATTATATATACAGCATACCATCATGCTCGATCAGCTGGTGCATGGTGGAGCACAGATCGATCGCATAAATAATAAAGCTCGTGCAAGCGTCATGATCAAACTGAATCAGTTAATGCCCACAAGACTAGCTAGCTAGCATGTTCGTACATGCATGGCAAGCTAATTGCTTGGCATTTTTAGTTCCCATCTCAATTTCGAATCTCTCATGATGATTGGTTAGCCCGCCGACCAAATTAAGTAGAAGTAGGACATGTACGTAGAAAAACATGTATGCACCCCGTGCATGCTAATAACAATATATACTCAGACAGATCGCGTAGGTACCGTAGCTAATACTCCATTTTTGATCAAGTGTACGACCGAGTGAGCTAATATCACCATAAGGAACCTATAACTTTACTAATTAATTGAGTTACACTTATTTCAATTACACGCAAGTTCTATTAAAGAACACACTTGCTAACTCCCGACCTCCGCTTATGGGCATGTCAAAATAGCGTGATGAAGATAAAAAAAAATGTGTTGTGTTTGGCATCCTGCTCTCCCTGAGATTATCTACTGCTCCCTTCGTTTCATAATATAATACATTTTACCTTTTTTTTTCTTATAACATTTGATCATTCGTCTTATGTAAATATAAAAAGTTATAATATATGTTTAAAGTGTTTTTTATAAAGAAAAACTGCAAAAACCACTACCACAAAAATATTCATATCGATCACCCTGTTTATGCCGGTTCATAAAAATCTAGCACAAATTAAGCCGCCGACAGCTGAATAAAGCAACAACATAAGAACCCATAGCCCAATTTGTTGCAAATAACCACTCACACAAATCCCTGGTGATAATTGGGGTGTATTTTGCAATTTTCCCATTTGACAATAAAAGTAAGTCACAAATAAAATAAATAAATGATACTTTCACAATTTTTTGAATAAAACAAATGGTCAAACATTACAAGAAAAATCAAAATGTCTTATATTATACTAAGAGTATATTGGATAAAGATTTATTTAAACAACAGTGGTGTTCTTTTTGTTGGTATTTCCACCATCATGTGGTATGTGATATGTCTTTCATTTGAACAATGGCACAGTTTTCCATGTCCTTAGCTCGTTAGCAAATATTACGAGGGAATGTTACCAGCAGTGGCAGATCCACCTCTCGACTCTCGAGCAGGTCGTATGACCGCCCGGACTCTGTCGCTTGTATCTTCACAATAAATACAATTGACGTCCAAAAAGTTTGATCAATCAGCAGTAAATACTATTAGCCTCCTAAGCTCGATGGTGCCGCTGGCTCTGCTACTTGTCACCGGAGTGGCTATAGCTAGCAAGCTGCTACTGACTAACAAACAGGCGTGCAGTTGCGGTGCATGAGGTCCTGGAAATGAATTAATCAAGCACATGATCAATTATGCATGTTAGTGTTAGCTACCTACTCATGTGGCGATGTCACTGCCCTGGGTGTGCATGCAGTAGGACGTCCCTTTCTACATATGAAGAACCTGGCTGGCTGGGTGTGCATGCATGAATCCTATATAGATTCATCTATTAATTATCAGATTTTACATGAGGCGAATTGGTTCACACTGTCGACGATGCCGCGCACATTCAGAAACTGATCGATAATTAATTCAACCAAGTTCAAAAATTATAAAACTAATTTAGCAAATAATTTTGAAAGTATTGGATTATCTTTCATACAAAATCACTGGGAGCGTTTTCAGTGCCTAACAGTATTGTAAATTCTAATATATATATTTCTTCGATATTATTTCTTAGTGTAGGATGATATTAGATACTTAGGAGAAGGTTGAGAAGGGAGTATAGTGTGTCGTGATCTCAAGGCAACACGTACGTTGCAAGTGACAGGATTATATATAATAGTTGAGGATGCAGAAGTAGGCGCGCTTGCATATATTATTGGTAAAGTAAAGTCGCCATCACATATATTCTGATATTCACATGCATATATCCTATACTTACATACTATACGTACGTGTGTGTGCATGGTAACGTAAATTGGCATAATTAGCTGGATATAGAGGCAGTAAAATGCATGATTAGCTAGATATAATTAAGATGGATGTGTGTAGTAGTAGAGGTGAGGTAGCGCCGCTAGCTAGCTCTGATATACTCCCTCCGTTTTTTTATATTTGACACCGTTGACTTTTCTACAAAAGTTTGACCATTCGTTTTATTCAAAAAATTTATGCAAATATTATTTATTTTGTTATGAGTTGGTTTATTACTAAAGAAATTTTAAGCCTATCTTTTATTTTCTTATATTTGCACAATTTTTTTGAATAAAACGAATGGTCAAACTTTTGTAGAAAAGTCAACGGTGTCAAATATAAAAAAACGGAGTGAGTACAAGCGATCGATGGATGGCGATAGGCTGGGTGTATAAATATAAGGGGATTCAGAGTCCTGCATGCCGGGCACACGGACTATAGCTAGCTGCCGCTCGCCGCTTGGAGATTGCATGCTTGTGCGTGTCTGCTTTATAGCTAGCTCTTCTCCTGCAAGTAATAGTATATAGCTGCAGCTAGCAACTTCAGTGAAAGCAGGCAGCCACAAACTGATGAAGTAGCTAGCTAGGGAGCTTAAATATTAGCTAGTCGATTGATCAGTCCACACACCTTGTATTAGCGCTAGCTAGCTAGGGATCGATCGAGGCAGCCAATATGGTAGGGAATAAACAGCAGCAAAAGCAGTTGGGCCTGCTGATGGTGGCGGCGTTGGCGTTGGCAGTGGCGCCGTCGCCGGCGTGGTGCCGGGAGTTGTACTACAGTAACTCATCATCATCGAGCTATGAGGAATCGGCATCAGCTGCGTCGAGGGGATCAGAGGGCCCAATGGTGACGGCGGTGATCGTGTTCGGCGACTCCATCGTGGATCCTGGCAACAACAACAACCTCAAGACGCAGATCAAGGCCAACCACGCTCCCTACGGCATGAACTTCACCGACAGCATACCCACCGGCCGCTACTCCAACGGCCTCATCCCCACCGACTTCATCGGTACTACTCCTACTATATACTTTAATTTCTTCTTCGTCACTTGTTCCTCTTCTCTCTTCCAAATTAATTAAGCTAGGATTTAGTGTTGTTAGCATATATAATGAAATAATTACGAAATCAGCTATGTTCACACATGCATATAAGATGGAGTATTAAAAAAAACTGTTACGTACGTAGTGCGTGCACTGACATGAAACAGCACAGACTCACTCGAGCGCGATAATATATACTACTACTAGAGTATGCTAGCTTACAGGACAGGACTATATAACTACTTCCTCCCTCCTAAATAAAAAAAAGCTAGCACCACATATAACATATTTTTAGCCAGTAGTATGAATCTAGCTAGACATAATCCTATCCAGATTTATAGTATCTGGATATGTCACATCCGATACTACTGCATTTTGAGACTGGGGACTATGTTTTTACTGCATGTACTTGCAACAAAGACAAACGTGGATGTCATTCATTTATGCATGCATATTCTACTCCTATCTAAATACATAATTAAAACTCTCTCCGTATTAAAATATTTGACATCATTGACTTTTACACACATTTGACTACTCATCTTATATGTATGCATAAAAGTATATTTACCAATTAATCAAATGATAGTGCCTTTAAAAAAATTAATCAAATGATAGAAAAAGAATTAATAATTTGGTAAAATTTTTTGAATAAGACAAACGGTCAAACATATGAAAAAAGTCAATGGCGTAAATGTTTAGGGACGGAGGGCATACTACGTCCTCTCAAAATCTAGATTTATAGCTATAAATAGTTATACTCTAGAACAAAAATAGCAATATTTAGTTGAGTTTGGTTTTCTTAATTTCTCCTAAAACAATGTAATGTAGTACCTGGCTCTCTTATATATATGTACGTAACTGCACATATATAGTGCTATGGCGAGCTGCTGCATTCTCAGTCCTTGTATATGTCGCTCCAGTACTTTCATAGCTGGTAACTATACTAGTGGGGGATAATATTTAAGCTCGAACATGCTTGGAGCAGTACTGTACTTTGTGCGCACACACAATTAGTCGTATAGGGTACTACTACTAGCTAGGAGTAGTACCTGCTCGATGATCCGGCATGCACGGATGCATGATTACGAATTAACAGAGAGAAAGAGAGAGGTGGTATGGACATGGACAGCAGGTCTCCGTCTCCGGCCGGCACACCCTCAATCCTCCATAAATTTCATTCAATACACTACAGGTGTATCACTTTACTTCACGCGCGATATTATTCTTGCGATCTTCATCTACTACAGTAGTGTGAATTATGCGCGGTCAGCTATTAACTAGTTAATTTAGTGCCCGCTACTGCAGTTTCTCTGGTTACACCTATATGCATGGATTGGTTTATAAACAGGCCAAGGCCAGTAGAAAAGGGAGGCGCCCAACCAATAAAAGTGTAAAAGGACGGCTGTGCTTTTGATCTGCCCGGTCCATGGCATGCCATGCAATGCAAGCGTGCTTTTCACTTTAATTCATTCATGGCTCAACGACATTTTCTTGTCAATTAATTAGCCGACGTACTCTTTCTGATAGTAGCTAGCAGGACCATGCAGTAATTAAAAAGCTGAAGCAGCGAGCATGCACGCTATAATTTGTAATTACTTAATTTGTTGATACTAATCAGCTACTGTGCACATGATGGATGGATGGATGGTGCAGTCCAGGGGCTGAAGGTGAAGCAGCTGCTGCCTCCCTACCTGGGCGTTGAGCTGAGCACGGAGGATCTTCGGACGGGCGTGAGCTTCGCGTCGGGAGCAACGGGGTACGACCCCCTCACACCCGTCATCGTCAGCGTCATCACCCTGGACCAGCAGCTGGAGTACTTCGGCGAGTACCGGAAGCGGCTGGTGGCGGCGGTGGGGGAGGAGGAGACGGCCAGGATCATCGAGGGCGCCCTCTTCGTCGTCTGCGCCGGCACCGACGACATCGCCAACACCTACTTCACTACCCCTTTCCGCAGCGTGGAGTACGACATCCCCTCCTACGTCGACCTCCTCGTCTCCGGCGCCGACTCCTTCCTCGACAAGGTCGCCGCCCTCGGCGCCCGCAAGATCGGCTTCGTCGGCCTCCCTCCCATCGGATGCGTCCCCTCGCAGCGAACTCTCGGCGGTGGCCCTCACCGCAACTGCGAGGAGAAGCGAAACTACGCGGCGAAGCTGTTCAACTCGCGGATGGAGGAGGCCATCGCCAACAAGGATCCCAAGACGAGGACGGTGTACATCGACATCTACGGGATCCTGAACGAGCTGGTGGTGAACGGCGCCAAGTACGGCTTCACGGAGACCACCAAGGGTTGCTGCGGCTCGGGAAAGATCGAGGTCACGGGGCTCTGCGACTCACGCTTCGTGGACGTGTGCGACGACGTCGACGCTCACGTCTTCTTCGACAGCTACCACCCCACCCAGAACGCCTACAAGATCATCGTCCAAAACATCTTCGACAACTACCTCCAGTTCTTGCTCGCCTAGCCGCTAGCCTACCTGCTTCTTTCATTTATTAATTAGCCGCCCGGCCTCCAATTATATTGCACCGCACCAGCTTCTTGCATGCGCTCCCCACTTCATCATCATGTACTCTACATTATATTCTCATGGCGTATATTGAATTAATTATTCGGCTACACATATATATATATTGATCAATCTATGATTTATGGGTTTCTTCTTAACTTCGTTCCTAGCTTCATATATTCTATTCCCCATGTGGCCATATGTATAGTATTTCGCCTAATTCAAAGTCCATATATGTGGGCCAGCAAGGCAGCATCAAGCATGCAGCTGGCTCTGTACTGTCCTATCCAACACTCTGTCTTGCACTTAATTTGTCACGGAAGCCGTGTACACACATTTACATACAAGTAGTTGGTTGGCTCACAAGTCACAGCACCATTGCTACCAACATGCATGACTACCATATTAGTTGGGCTGAAACGTGCTACATTGGCCCAGGAATACCTTTTGGGATCTATGTGCAGTACAGCCCATATTAGTAAGGTGGATGTGAGGCCCAACTGTAAGGTTAGTTGGGCCAACATGCAGTGATGGATCCAATGTACTTTTGCTTAGCCTACATTGCATGATTGCGTCCGCATGCCTGTCTGTTCCTCCTCTGCCTTCTTTTCGTTTTTTACGCGAGATAAGTCATTAGCACGTGATTAATTAGGTATTAACTATTAAAAACTTGAAAAATGGATTTATCTGATTTTTTAAAACAACTTTTATATAAACTTTATTTGTAAAAAACATACGGATAATCATTTTGGAAAGCGTGCTAACAGTAAATCCGCTCGTATGTTAAAACCATTGCTAACTACCTTCTACATCCGGTACTTCCATTCTATTGTTCTATCTTCCTTAGTGCTGCTATTTATATAGTACTAATCTACGTACACCTTTAATTGATTCGCCCACTCCCATCGCCGATCAATTAAATCTCCAACAGTCATATATTAGTTAGTTGCTGTTAACTATATAAACTGTCCTTATTGCTACTGATCATGCATCGTATACGTCCACTGAATAGATGATTAATCAATTGAACCAAATTAAACCATGTGTTGGGGCTTCTTCTGTTTTTCTTCGAATACACAAGCACTCAACTGCTGCTTGCCAAATTCTCTTCTCTCTCTTTCGCCCTTTACCCTGGAAACATGATGCTTTGGATCGCCTTTAATTTGCTTTCTCAGAATTAAAGGCACATGATATCTCAGATCCATCTCACGAACTTGGTCTTTATAGTTTTCAATCCTGGTCGATCACGCTGCCTGTTCGTCTTTAATTAACTTACATGACATAGTACGTATATTGAGAGAAAGAGATCATGCTAATAACAGTCATTATTCTAGCTTAATGTACCGTCTTACTGATCGACCAACTCGTTGAGGGGTCCTTTGAATAAAAGGAATCGTGGAAAAAAATTTATAGGACTCAAATCTTATAGGAAATTTTTCTACGTAGCCATTTGAAACAAAGGATTGGAGATTCACAAATCGTATTGAATGCCTTTTTAAGAAAAAATAGCATAAGCTCAAACATCTTTAAAAAATCTTGAGTCTATCGAGCTCATTCATCAAATTTCTGTGTTTTTCTTGCGGTCATATCAAACGGTTTTTTTCTATATTTTGCTTATGTTTTGTACTTGTATTTCTGTCAAAATCATGTGTTTTTCTATTTCTCTATTTTTTTTCAATCCTACAATTTAAAGATGGCCTAATTGTATCACGGATAGACTTCTTGGCCGGGTGGACTTGTTGGATGGGTCGATGGTGAACATACAGTCCCCTTTGCCCTTATATTTTAAAATACAGGGAGTATTAAATTTGCTCGCGAATGGGCCTGTAACTTAATGGTTATAAGAGCCTCAGTGGCACCTGAGGTCCTGGGTTCGAATCCTCGTGGGAATGAATTTTTCAGGATTTAACGGCTTTGTGCTTTTAGTGGTAGCGACGTATCCGTCGATAGCGAGGCGCCCCGGTATTCGGAGATGCTCATAGGGTAGGGTTTGCGTGTGTGCGTTCATAGGGATGAGTGTACGTGCGTTGTGAGTGTCTGCGTTGTACTGTGTAATTCTGAAAAAAAATATTAAATTTGCTCGTTTTATAAAGCTTGTAATATGATGGACTTCTATATCAACTAGTGTGCTTCAATTAATCGAATTAGCATCGACCATAAGTTAGCTCAGACTCGGTTCAATGGCAATAAAGTTCCAATAGAAATAGAAAGTGATTGAAAGAGGGAAGACAGAGACATAGCGCACCCGGAAAGAGAGGAAGAAAGAAAGGTATTCCGATCCGAAAGCAATGATCTCGTGCACTGATTGTTAGATCAATCTGAGAAAAAGAGGAGCTAGTAGCAACTAAATCAGTCCGTAAGTGGGAAGGGACGGGGACGCCATTTAATTTGCTCTCAACATCTATCCATCGCGTTCATGCAATTCTACACCAATCAATCATGTCGATCATCATGCAACCTTTCATAGCTTAGCTAGCCCACTGAATATCTTTTCTTTCCCTCCTCCATCCTCCGATGCATCAGATCAGGTTTGTGTTTGGTGAGTTTTTCTTTAATTTTCCTTGTCACAAAGAGATCACTTACAAGGACATCAACCCACTGCAGACTCAATTTTAATTATCTATTGTTACTCGCCACATCTCCAATTCAACCGATTGATGTTCACTCAGAACATATACTAGTTAGTTTACTTGCTCAGATATACGCATAAAGCCAGAATTTAAATTTTGAAGCTTAATTTGAAGATGATTTGGGTTTTTTTTCATCATGATTTTTTTTTTCTATCTTTGGATTTTAAACCGCGAATAATCCTAGTATAAAAGTTTTGCTCGTAAATAATTTTTTATCGCTTCGTTCACGTAGCTATTA
This sequence comes from Leersia perrieri, assembly GCA_000325765.3. Lineage (NCBI taxonomy): Eukaryota > Viridiplantae > Streptophyta > Magnoliopsida > Poales > Poaceae > Leersia > Leersia perrieri. Next base: position 29,468,255 of record CM002481.1, on the reverse strand, counting down.
CTTATTAGAAAAAACAAAGCGTTCACCGCCATAATCAGTCCCTTATCATAGTAGTACCCACACACACAAAAAAAAAAAAGTTCCCATGACCAATGTACAAAAAAAAAAAGTTGGCAGATAGCTAGTCCAATACTCCTACCTAAGGCCTTTTGCAGGGGACAAACTGAATTTCTTGTGTACGTTACTGAAATCTCTCCGGGAAAAAGAAAAAAAAATTCTTCGACCGAAGTGGCATCATCGTACTATATTATCATCATGAGAAATGAATTGTTGGCCGGATTGATAACCGTCAGGTATGTATGCGTGCAGTGGCAGCAACAACTTATTAGTAACTCATTCATGCAAAACGGATCCACGTCTCCTCCTTTTTTTGCGCGCGTATCACATCACATGATTGGCATGCAATGGAAAACACTTAAGCCTGTAGGTAGGTGGAATATGCGTGAAAGACTGTGAATCTGATGCTCTCAATCTTAGCATTAGAGGCTATCTTACATGTGTAGATATGGTTGTTTATATAGATGGTGGCGTTTAATTAGCATCCTTATTTAGGACAGGGATTTTTAGAATCTAGGTGTATATACACCTAAGCTTTGTATGCAACCTAAATAGTTATATAAAAATTTGAATTTTTTTTGTTAGATGTGTTATGATAATATTAGTTAGCTCACAAATATGCAACTTCCAATTTGATCTATATTTGGACATATAAAAATAACAAAATTTGACACTACGCAGTGTAGACATAATTTGTTATTTTAGTTTCTCCAAATAAAGGTCAAATTTAAAGTTGCATGTTTGTGAGCTAACTTATATTATCACAGCACATCTAACCAAAATTTTTCAAATTTTTATATAACTATTTGGGTCACATGCAAAGCTTAGGTGTATATACACCTAAAGTTCTAAAATGAGTTTCCCTCCTTATTTATTTAGGAACGGAAGAAAGCTGTGATAATCTAATAGATAAAGTTAGTAAATATGGATCGAGGTGGCGTTAATTCATTCCTCTTAATCGATTCCAGATAAAAGCATAGCTAGGTAGATTCCTCTGTCTTGAAAGAAAAGGACTAGCTTGTCATTCGATCGATCAATCGTGTTTTTGTTTAGTGTTGAATGATGGGTGTAGGCAGTAGTATGAGCAAGCTAGAGAGGAATGAATCTATATAGTTCAGACAGACAAAACGGAGTGATGGGTGGTGCAGTACAATGGAATCATGCATGCAGGAATGATCCATGAGATAGACAGATAGATGACTACTGAGTGCGTCGTTAAATGAAAGCTTCTTGTTATCTATGTTTGCTGATAGTAATAAAATAAGTTGACGCCATGATAAGAGAAGTGTGAGCACGTTTAGTTGGTTTCACAGGCGGCAGGCAGCCACAAACAAGCAGAAGAGTATTAATAAGGCAGCGACGTGTACGCACTAGTGTGCAGCAGGCAGTGGTTTGGGAAGATAGCAGAGCAGAGTCATTTTGCTGACACAGACGAGAGCACATAGAGGCATACTAGAGGAGAGGAAAGGCAAAGATCGAGAGACATCAAAGCCAAACAAAAATCGATCGACTCTGCCATGACGCCGCCGGCGGCGCAGGATGAGAGTGACAGCAACAAGCAGGGAGGAGTGACGAGGAGGACGACGTGGGTGGCGCACGAGTTCCGGGCGCAGCGTGGCATCGCGGTGCCGCTGATGGGCATGAACCTGACGTGGTTCGCGAAGCTGGCCGTGACGACCGCCTTCCTCGGCCGCCTGGGCGACCTCCAGCTCGCCGCCGGCACGCTGGGCTTGAGCTTCGCGAATGTGACGGGGTTCGCCGTCCTGACTGGGCTGTGCGGGGCCATGGAGCCCATCTGCGGGCAGGCCCACGGCGCGAGCAACGGGAAGCTCCTCCGCAAGACGCTGGTGATGGCCACCATGCTGCTTCTGGCCGCCTCCGTCCCCATCGCCTTCCTCTGGCTCCACGTGGACGCCCTCCTCCGCCGCTGCGGCCAGCAGCCGGACATCACCAGCAACGCGCGCGCCTACCTGGTGTGCCTCCTCCCTGACCTCGCCGTCACCTCCTTCCTGAACCCGCTCAGATCCTACCTGAGCGCGCAGGGGATCACGCTCCCCACGCTCTTCGCCTCCGCCTTGGGCTTGGGGATACACGTGCCGCTCACCTGCTGGATGGCAGGGGCCAGGGGCATCCAGGGCGTGGCCACCGCCGTGTGGATCAGCGACCTCGCCGTCGCCGTCATGCTCGCCGCCTACGTGGCCATCATCGAGCACGAGCACGAGGGGGACGGCGGGTGGTGGTTGGGGCAGACGGGGTGGGGCGACTGGGTGCGGCTGGTGCGGCTGGCGGTGCCGAGCTGCCTGAACACGTGCCTGGAGTGGTGGTGCTACGAGATCCTGGTGCTGCTGACGGGGCGGCTCCCCGACGCGCGGCGATCGGTGGCCGTCATCGCCGTCACGCTCAACTTCGACTACCTGCTCTTCGCCGCCATGCTCTCTCTGTCGGTGAGCGCCTCGGTGCGCGTGTCCAACGAGCTGGGCGCCGGCCACGCCGACGCGGCCAGGCGTGCGTCCTGGGTGTCCATCGCGGGCGGCGCGGTGGGCGGCGTGGCGGGCGGGCTGCTGATGCTGGCGGCGCGGCGGCCGTGGGGGTACTTATACAGCCCACGGGGAGACGGCGGGGTGCGGGAGGGGGTGAGCAGGGCGATGAAGGTGATGGCCGCGCTGGAGGTGGTCAACTTCCCGCTCAACGTCTGCGGCGGCATCGTGCGTGCCACGGCCAGGCCCGCGGTTGGCATGTACGCCGTGCTCGCCGGATTCTACCTGCTCGCGCTGCCGGTCGCCGTGGCGCTGGCCTTCAAGGCAAGGCTCCGCATCCAGGGGCTACTTGTTGGCTTCATGGTCGGCGCCGCGGCCAGTCTGGCGGTGCTCCTCACGGTCATATCCCGCATGGATTGGCAGGCCCAGGCAGACAAGGCCAGGACCAGAGCCGCAGCCGACGTCTGCACCCATCCTTGCTAAAACACTTACTGCATATATATATAGATTACACGTAACAGGATAAGGACATGATCCCCAAATATTTAACGCCATTTTTTTTCTCCGATCATAAATAATCGAAACTCAATTCACAAGATTGGAATCAGTATATCCATCCGCACCGTTTTGGAATAGGGACAGAGTTTGGAAGACTTGATACCATCCATAGTTTATTATTTTGAGACGGTACATGCACTCTATATGTTGGGGATTTTCCCTGCGGTGTTTACCTACGGAAAATCCCTTGTATTTCGGGACGAAGGAAGTAATAAAATACTCAACATGCATCTATACTTCCACCCACAGTGCCAAAATGCAATGGCAACTCAATCAACATTGTCAAGATTGCACAATGTATCTATGGCCAAGCCAAACAACAACAAGAGAAGAACAACGGAGGACTAACAGAAGATGGGCCGGATTGTGATCGTACGTGTAGGCCGTATGAGCGGAATTAATTGGACCGGCGGGAGCAGGCAGGCCGAATGCGCGCGGTGTCCTCATCTTATAGGAGGACCGCAGGAAGGAGAAGGAGAGGATGAGGATGGCGCCGCCGCCGGCGTGGTGCTGCCTCCCTTCGCCGACGCCCACCACTCCACCTCCAGGGAGGAAGAATAAGGTGAAGCCCGCGGAAAGAATCCCCCGAAGGTAGGGTATCAATCGGCCTCCTTCCCTCTCCTCTCTCACTCACTGACTGCGCTCTCTTTGCTTCAATTTTCCCAATTCCCCGGATTGAAGAGAGTTTTTGCTGAGGAGCAGTGAGCTCGCTGCCATCTTCCACTTCAGGTACCTCCCTCTGTCTGTCTTACTCTTACAATCGCTCTGGTCTCTCCAGTGATCCCCACTGCCCAAGGATGCGCTTCAATCCAATCCATTCCATTTCTAAGGATCGATTCTAGTTTTCCCTTGATTCTAAGGACTAGCAGTAATCTTCTATGTCCCTACACTATCCTACTGCGCTCACCTTAATTACTTAATTTTACTAGCTTGCTAATTGCAATGGTTAACTGCGTTCTTCGTACAGTGGCACCAAACCCACTTACCTGGGCGTGCAGAAAAGCCCTCCTTCTCTCGCTCTGTGCCCTGCCACCAACAATTGCGTTTCCACTTCTGAGGACATCACTGACTCTAATCACTACGCTCCCCCATGGTATCGTATTTCTCTATCTATATATGCCTTTTGCTATATGTTGGGATACCATTTGTTGCAAGTTTATGTATTGTTTCGTTTACTTTGGTACTATACTATTAGGAACTACAATCCTAAGGATGGCCGTAGGGGCAAACCCATCACTAAAGATGAAGCCATGAAAGAGCTCATTCAAGTTGTAAGTCTATACTAACATACTAGTAACATATGCATCTATCAATTTCCGTTTTCTTTATTTCTTTCTACAGCTAGCTAGCATCGTGGAAATTAACTTTCAACTATATATGGATGTGGTGACAATCGACAGGTGACACAAACAAAACCGGACAACTTCAGTCCTCGCCTAGTAGACAAAACAGATGACTATGTTCGAGTTGAATATGAGAGTCCTATATTCGGGGTATATATAGTCATAGTACCTTCTTGCTCTTCATCCACCTTCTAGTCTGCAATCCATATAATTGTTTGATCAGCATGAACACTGTTTTTTTCCCTGCAGTTTGTAGATGATGTGGAGTTCTGGTTCCCTCCTGGCAACAAATCGATTGTTCAGTACCGGTCAGCATCTCGATCGGGATTTATTGACTTCAACGCCAACAAGAAAAGAGTCAAGGCGAGCACGCACGCACACACTCGTCTATCATTTCTAAGTATCATTGTGTTGATGGCATCATGTCTCATGCATCCGTGTTCTTCCCCTTTGTTGCAGGCGCTGAGGTTGGCATTGGAAAACAAAGGATGGGCTTCAGAAAGCACCATCTGAACCTCAAGGAAGCCAAGCTCCTGGAGCAATCTGACATGCAACTGATCGATTGGCTGGTACATCACTCTTCCTCTTTTTAGTTAATGGACCTGGATATGCAAGAGAATCAACACGAACACCTAGTGTAGTCAGGATGAACATAAGTAGCAGTACATACTGTATGAATGAGGAACAGTGAGTACAGCTTATAGATACAGGTCAACTGGCAGTGGCATCAAGAAACAGAGGCAGGACATTTTTCTTCTCTCCCTGAAACCCTGTCGTGTTCAGTGAGATCCGTGTAGACAGATATGATTCTAATTAATTGGCACAGCTAAAGAATAATACTGGCCAGTGATTGAGCACATGCATCATGACTTACACTTGTACAAGGCCGAGGCCGATGTTTTCGAATTGTGTGGGGAGAATGCTCCGTCTGATTGAGCGGTCTGGCCCATTGTATCGTATCCCCTGCTTCATCAGGTGTGCTAACTAACCAAAACTTTGGGTGCTGGCCACGCAAAGTGGGATCCTAATTGCCCATCTTTGCATTACAAACAGATCAGATAGATCTAGGAACACATTACATCAAGTAAGTCACATGCAAGGCTAAAGCTTATATAGCATGCATCTGACCCTCTCTTTAGATTGTGTTGCATTCATAGGTAGTAAGTGTTGACATTTCTTTTAGCACTAGCCATTTAGTCGGTCGTGCATGCTATCCCCAGTCCAGTCTAGGCGCACTACCCACCCACAAAAGGCAGCAGAAAAAAGAAAAGTCAAAAAGGGGATAGGTGTAATAACATAAAACATGGGCACTACTCCATTTCTAGCTGGTTTTCAAGTCAAACTAGTTATGTAGTGAGTGGAGTGCAGGGCTTCAGTTGCACCGATGCATGTGTGATCATCATTCATCAGTGGCTTCCCTCCCTGTATCTCTATATGAGTGACGTTGGGTGGATGCAGCTATTGCTAATGCCCCCTGATCTCACCTTAATAGTAATTTTTATTCTCTGTGATCTTTCTGTATCACTATATGTGTATGTATATATGGTTGACTCTAACTAGTAGGAGTATTTTATATGAGTTATAGAGATTCCTTACAGATGCCGAGAAAAGTTTTTCAACCCCTAGCTGATTCTTTTAATTATTATTGTTAGTGGAGGTTAAGTGAAGGGGCATGTATCTGTATGTATATGATATATTCTTCAGATGGTACGCTACGTACGGCTTTTGATTCGGCCTGGCAAAGTCAATGGGTCTGTAATTGACAAAGTTAAGGAATAGATCATGCATAAACAGCAGTAGTACAAAACACAAATTGCTGGGCTGCTGCCCTGCATCTGTATGAGGTCAAATGGAAAAAAAAGAAGATGATGATGGATACACAGATGCAGGGCAGGGCACCACCCCCACCTTCACTTGTCTCAGTGTTGCTTACCCCGCACCACACCAAAATGGACCGACTGGCTACTCACAGATCGATCAGCAACTTTATTATTTTTTCTTTGATGACTCGTACTAATCACTAATCAACTTTGCCACCACCTCACCTAACTTTAACTATAGCCAGTCAATGTACTAGTTAGTAGTACTTGTATAAGCGCACATCACCGCTCCTTACACTGGAATATTTTGAGCACCATATCCTTTCGTTGCTTCAATAGAAGTCATTAGTAGTATCCACAATTTTAAATTCCAGAATATATAGTTGTTATTAGTATGCACGAGTCCTAAGCCATATGCACTTAGTCATAAGCAGCATTGAGATAACCGTAATGGCGGTTTTGCGCTAATTACAAGTGACAAGTCCATTGGCTGAGCCACATCATTCTGGGCTAGCTAGGAGTAGGAAGGGAGTATATATGTCCACATACATCATTGCCGCCTCCTTTCTCTCGCTGGCTGCTGGCACCGCAGCCCATACCATACATATACATAGATAATCTGTGAATTCTCTACTCTTGCAAGCTCAATGGCTCTGGAGTCATGGCTAACCAAGGTCCGATCCGCCATGACGTCGTCGAAGCCGGCGTCGCGGACGATGGCCGGCAAGAAGGCCAACGTCGGAATCCTGGCCTTCGAGGTCGCCAGCCTCATGTCGAAGCTCCTCCACATCTGGCGAGCACTCAGTGACGCCGCCGTCGCGCGCCTCCGCCACGACATCATCAACCTCGACGGCGTTCGCAAGGTCGTCTCCGACGACGACGCCGTCCTCCTCGCCCTCGCCTGCGCCGAGCTCGCCGACGCGCTACGCGTCGCCGCCGACTCCGTCGCCGCGCTGGCCTCGCGCTGCGTGGATCCGTTCCTCCGCGAGTTCGGCGACGCCTTCGCGGAGTTCGCCGACACTGGCCGTGACCGTCACCGGTGGGCGGCGACGTCATGGAAGGAGATGGAGACGAGGGCGCACAAGATGGAGAAGCAAGTCGCCGCCACGGGCGCGCTCCGGCGAGCCATGGAGGAGCTTGCCGAGGCCGAGCACGGGCTCCGGAGGCTGATGATCCAGAGCAGCAACAACAATGCAGGATGCCATCGGAGGAGCATGTCGGCGAGCAAGATCTCGGTGGCGGCGGAGCAGCAGCAGGTGATATTCGGGAAGAAGCAGGAGGTGAAGCAGCTGAGGCAGACCTCGCTCTGGGCCTGCACCTTCGACGCCGTCGTGTCGTCGATGGCGAGGGCCGCGTTCACCATCCTCGCCCGCATCAACCTCGTCTTCGGCGGCGACGACGATCACCGGGCGACGCCGCTGCACCGGAGCCTCACTCTCTCCTCCGCCGTCCACCCCTCCGTCGACGCGCCGCCGCCGCATCCTATGTCGCGCAAGTCCATGTCAATGGAGGAGGCGATGTTCGACCACCAGAGGCAGAGCGTGCATGTGGCGGCGAAACGGCGCGGGTACAGCTCGGCCTCGGCGGCGCTGGTGCCGCCGCCGGGGACGCTTGGCGCCGCCGCGTTGGCGCCGCGGTACGCCGGGGTGATCATCTCGATCGAGAGGATGGCGAGGTCGCCGAGGCTGGTGGGGCCGGAGGAGCGTGACGAGCTGTACGGGATGCTGACGGCGAGCGTGCGGGCGCAGCTGAGGGCGAGGCTGCGCGGCGCCGTGGCGGCGGCCGACCCGGGGCTGGCGTCGCAGTGGCGCGCCGCGCTGGCCGGGATATTGGACTGGCTGGCGCCCATGGCGCACGCCACCATGCGCTGGCAGGCCGACCGCAGCTTCGAGCACAGGAAGACGGCGACGGCGGCGATGGGCGGCGGCGGCGTGGTGCTGCTGCTGCAGACGCTGCAGATGGCGGACCGCGGCAAGGTGGAGGCCGCCGTGGCGGAGCTACTCGTGGGGCTCAACTACTTGTGGCGATTCGACAAGGAGATGAGCTGCCGCGCTCTCTTCGCCATGCACCATCACATGCTGCTCGACGCCGCCGCCGCCGGCGAGGTTGAGGTCGACGACGATTGCCGCGCAAAAAGTGGCAATGGAACAGTGAACAACGCGTGCGTCTAGGCCGGCCGTCTGATCGGAAACGTCAGGTGCAGATCGAGCGAGGAATTGCTCTCTTTCTTCTTTTTTTAGTTTTTGTTTTTCGATCCCAACTGGTTGGCTAGCTTGGCTGGCTGGCATCTGGTCTGCACTGGACTAGTTAAGTTGATTGATCTCAATGGAGTTTTGTGATAATTGGGGCAGGATGGAATCTTGCTTAATGTACAGAATATTAATCAAAACCAACAGCGCTGTTAGTTACTCTACTTATATAGTAACACATATATGTCGCGTGCATATTTTACATACTCCTACAAGCTGACATTAACGAGTCTTCACAACTGATAAAAGAAAGAGCAACTTATGTCTGACAATGCAGCAACTTATGGCTGACAAATGCAATGGTGGCGCATGCCGGTTGCTAGTTAAGTTGTGTGCATCATCCATGCTGCCTTTCTCTCGACACTGTACATTCTTGTTGGGTTGACCTGCGGCTGGCTACCAGCAACAGCAATATAGCAGCGCCAGCATGCAACATGTGCCTTGATACCAGTGAGAGTGGGCCATATTGTAACACCCCAGCCCAATAAAGCCTTGTAGGTGTAGTGTTGTGTTGGCCCAAGTGGCCCAGAAGTGGACTGTAGTGGTGGTTTTGTACCGTCTTGGAAGTTTAGATGGGCGAGGGTCTGCTTATAAGCCTTTGTGTTCCAACCATAGTACAACCGGGTTGACCCTTTTACACGAAGCGAGAACGAAAGTGTAAGAGTTGTACTATACGAACGTGGGTCCGCTCAACGTGTAGAGCGGGCTAATGCGACTGTTGGAGGCAGGGTGTTACACATATGGTTCGAAGTTAAGAGCCTGTTTAGTTTGCAATCGTGCTAAAATATTGCCAATGCACAATTTGGTAGGACACATTTTGGCTTCAAACCAAAATAGCCCTAAATTATGTAATCTTAACAAAAAAAAACTTACTATCTTACGACCTCCGTCTTTCTTTTTTTTGACCTTCAAAATTGAAGGGAGTATAACATCTCATACATCAAAAGCAGATTATTCTTTGGTTAAAATAACAATTAATTTAGTATCCAGTTAAATGTTGGATGCAGATGGGCCGACTGACATCATATTTATTTATTTATTTTAGATAAAGAAAGGTTTTACTGATCACAACCAATTACATAAAGCTCTTATATATTTATTAGACGTTCTAGATTTGTAGGTCAAACATTTTAATCTCTGACAATTAATTTCTATAAACTCATATAGTTTAACATAGGATTTACATTTTTAGGTTCATCGTGATAAATACTTTAATAATATTAAATCCATGTGTTCTTAAACTACGCCAAATTCTAAAAATTAATGGTCAGTTGGAAATATTTAGTTTAGGACAGACCTAGAATGACAAGCTATTGAAATCATTGTTTAGTTTTGAATTGCATCGCGATTAAGGCACTACACCTTCACGGTATTTGTTCCCTCCGACTCACAGTTTTGTTTTCTTTTGCAGGTAAGGTAATTACAAAACTGACTGACTCACACTGTCAAAGAAACTATATAATGTCCGTTCAAAAAAAAAGAAACTATATAATGTACGGATGGCAGCAGAGAAAGAATGAAATATCGATGAGATATGCAACGAGCTCTCGATCCCATCAGACCAGCTAACTGAACAAGCGATCGAGAAGGTAGATGATGGAGTATATGTTTGAATGCAAACGCAAATGCATCAACTTGCATATATATGGTGTTCATCCATCCGGATCTTGTGACGGTAATGATGCAGGCACACTATATGTAATGCGTGCCGGCCGGTAAACGAGGGTAGAAAGTAAAGTAGAAATTGACACGCATCATGAATCATGGATGCATATGTGATGTGTCCGCTCCATGGGAGGCAATCGCCGCGACTGTAAATCCAAGTTTAGATTTTGCTCCTCCTTGTTGTTGATCATGCACTCAACCGGCTGACCACACCATTCCCCCTTTCTATCTAAACTAGGAGTAGTAGTTTCCATCCCATCATACCATCGACCCAGCAACTTGCTAATTAATGGCAACTTTATGTCTTTAATCAGCTGAGATGAGGCTAGCTCTCTGCGGTTAACAATGCAAGTAGTAGCATATACAAGAAATGTAATGGTGGGTGATCTATTCTAATGAACACATGGGGACGTTTGTTGAGTCAATCATGAGGATGAGGATTCCATAACCATATATACATCACATGCATGGTTACTTGCTTTCTTATGCATCCTGCCCTGGTCCCTGGATCAGATTAGATCAGTTTTAGTTAGTTGCAGTTGCAGCCAGGTCGACGCAAACAGCCAAACACTCACGTACTGGCCGGTGTGAATGTTTGATTAAAATGCAGAATGCATCCATCGACCCGTTCCTATTTCTTAATTGTATCTACTTCCTCCATCCCTGCATACAACGAAAGATCCAAAATTAATGGTATATTTATTTTATTTTCAGTGCAGCCGGATCAGTATTCTTTCAGCAGCTACTTGTCCATATTTCAACTATAGGGTGATCGATCTATTCCTGGTCGAAAATGTTCTTTCAGATCGAAGCTGACATATACTAGCAGCTAGCTGGAGTAATTGTCTGGAGAGGGAGATGAGCAATTAAGCAGCTTAATTAGCTGTATCTCTGAACCAGCAGTTACAGCTACATTAGTGGGTGACTTAAGCTTGAATAGACTGCTCATCAGGAACCGATTGAGCTTGATTAATGATATACTTATGTGATGGAAAAAGGAAAGCGCTACCTGATCTTACTGAAAAGCCCAACTTAACCAGGCAGACAGGGAGGTATAAGAAACAAAAGGCGCCTTTTTTTTAACAAAAAGCTTTACAGTGACTAAAAGACAATTAAGCTAGCTACTTTGCTTTAATCAATTGCAAATTCGCAAGGGAGATTAGGGAGAGGCAATTTAACAACCACACTCGCCAGCTGGTTCATGTTACCTCAACCTTGCAAAGCTGCAAATATGCATAGTAGGATCTAGCAATCTCATGTGGTATACTTCTTCCAAAGCATAAACTCCAATTACTCCTTAATAAAATGAAAACTATATATAGCTAGATTCTCTATTCATGTACCTACCATCTTCCATCTGCATAGACAAAGCACAACAAACAAAACATCTGTGGTATATTTGGATGGTGCTATAGTACTAAAATACGGTAGTTATATGCATAATTTTTATATGTAGTGAATGAAGCACATCATTGTCCATATTATGTTAAGTGGAACAAAGGCCAACATAGATATATTTGTAATCTGGGGATTGCTTATATAGCCAGCAGTTGTTGCTTTAAACTTCACGCAACTTCTTATTCAGAATAGTACGGCAGAACTATATATATCCCGACGATTAATTGGAGAAGCTGAATCTCTGGGCTACATAGCTAATTGCTTCTACTTTCTCCTTATCTCAGCACTAAGCTAGCTTTCTCTAAAGTCATATCAAGTTGCTGTTCCAGCGAAAATAAAGAAAAGAAACGCACAAGTAGCAATAGATTACAAGCAAAAATCAATTCATTCATGATTGGTCAGAGAGACCTTTGACTTGAAAACACTCAACTATTGCTGCTAGATGAGCTCGAGTGCAGTGGACAGTGAGGGGCCTCCAAATTCCGAAAGGAACCTACCAGATGTTTGCTTTCTCAAAAGGAAACCATATATATAGCACAGATATGGACATTAGGCTCTCTTTTTTGCTAAAAGGAAGACCAAAATAGTCTAGAATTAATGGTGACTGGATTGTTAATTCGACAACTATAATTAGAGCTAGGCCATCCCCAAAAGAAACAAAAGATGCTCGATCGTGTGCCTAGCTACCGATTAATTAGTACGTACATGACCAGATGCATGTATGCATGCATAGATAGCTCCAGGATATCCATGGCTGTGCCTATGGCGAGCAACATTATTCTTTGCATGTTTAAAATATAGGTGGCTGATGACTGATTGACTAAACTGAACAAGAATGTGGGTTCCAAATGTTCCTATCCAGGTGGTAAACTGAGCGTGAAGTTAGGATCGGATTGGTTTTCTGAAAACTGTCGAGTTTAGAGAGCTAGCTGAAATACAGATGCTGTAATAGTGAGTGCATTGTCTTTCTTTCTCAGCTCACATGTATATTTACGACTTACCGAGTATGTGTAAAATGAATCGGCTTTATTTCTGACCATATCATTAAGGTAAAACAATTCTGGGAGATCAGCACACAATAATCTTGAGATAGTTTCCACATAAACGCCAAAAACATAAAGAAAACAATGATGGCCTCTATGAGCCTATATATGCGCCTAGTGCTCTTTTGACAGATCTTTAATTTCTTCGTAATATATACTCCTATAAAGACATGGTGGAAAACATACGTACGGTTGTGGTAATGGTACAGCTTTATTCGACATTCTCAACGTTCGATCCTCCAGTGCTTCAGTTGTTTAACATCTAGCGTTTGTTCGATGGAACCTTAATTAATTTATCTACATCACGGGCAACTATTTTTGATATCTGCAGGTTTGTGGTTCCAACTAACCGCATGGCATGTAATTCACTAAAAATGTTCGTTATTTTGAGCATAACCATGCTATAAGCTATGAGAAACAGTAGCACTCTACATCGCGTCCGTCAGATACGTATCAATGAATGAACAAAAAGATCTGGGTGTGATGTTTGTCGCATGCTGCGGCGATCGGAGGCCAGATTCTTCCTCCCCTCGATCACGGTATTCACATCACATGGCAGCAATCCAGCATGCCACGTGCCTTCTCTTCTCCGGCGATACAGACGCTCGCCTCGCCGACATAACGGCCACGGCACAGAGCGTCAAACGTGAGTACATAAACAAAGGAGTGCTGTAATTAACATATGCATATTGAATCCAAGAAAACTCGATAGTTAGTATAGTAGTGTACCGAGCGAAGCAGCAGCACGCTGCGTGCAAGTTTCATTTCAGAAACCTTTTTCTAGATTCTATTTTTAAAGAAGGAAAATTGTGAACAGCAGGCTGCCTATTTCAAAAATGTTGACAGACAGATCTACCAAGGGAGAACTCCAGTACCATGATCAAGGCCCGTCTGCACAAACTCTCTGCATGTTATGTTTGACCACACCCGTCTGTCAGGACTCGGAACTAACCCTCAAGCAAAAGGGACTCCAAACTAAGCTTCAGCGCATATCAAGAAAACACATGCAGTATCTTTCATCGTTTCTCTTCCTTCAGTGACCAGGATCTGACCACTCATTCAGGTTGAAACAACCTTAGGAGCTAACCACAGCTTCACCTTTTTGTCCACTCCAGCAGTCGCTAAAACAAAAGCAGGAACTCCACCTAAAAGAAAACATCATCAGTGACAATTTTATTTAGAATTTGTAAACACGTCTGTCCTCGGACCAATAGCTTTATCTTAGTATCCTCAGCCTGGAATTCTTCCAGCAAAAAGCAGCACATATATTTATAAATGGTGGCAAGTGATGGGTTGATATGGGACATTTTGTGTCCAACAGCTCTAAACAGGAATTACATTTGGATTTGCATATGGCCAAAGGACTAGGTTTATAAAAAGCTCTAGTGAAAAATCAAAGAAAGATTCAGATTTCGAAGAATTTCACATGTACATTTCATTTGTTTGCATAACACTTACCATTTGGAATAGTTCGTGGAGCCCAGGCAATGCCAGTTATATCACCTGAGTACATAAAGAAGCATGTCATTGTAAGATGATATAATGCAGCCTATCTAGCAAAGAGCATAACCAGAAAAGGAGTGAATATTATCCATTGTGTCAGCACAAGCTTTTCAAGTGAAAAGTGGTTCAAGTAGAAAACACTAAAACACGATCAGTCTTCTCAAGACAACACAAAATTAAGACCATTTGTTATGCTAGTTCTCATTAAAATCCATGTTATGTACTTCATAGCCATGATCCATAATTAGTCTGCAGGACCATTGAAAAGGTAAACAACATATGGAGTTGGACCACAGAGAACAGAATACGATGTATTGGCGGCAGTCAGTTCCTAACATGGGACCTCTGTTGAAAGAATAAGTTGCAACTCAAACATCAAATGTCTGCAATCCCATGTTCTCATTAAGATCTTAACTACTGCCACCTCACCAACAATTTATATTTAGGTCTAATTAATAACAAAAACAGAGTCCAAATCAAGAAAGAAGAAGCACTACATACCTTCATGTGCTTTCTCAGCTGCATCAAGAACTGCACCAGTTTCCACACATAACCATTGCAACGTCGATCCACTTGTTGTGGCTAGAACTTTCCCATCAGGAGATAGAGTCATGTGATCATACTGGCAAGCAGAACCTTTTGAATCATGCAATGGAATGGCCAAAACTCTCAAGGTTTTTGGGTCCTCATCAAGATGATATCTTACTACAAAAGTGACAGAATATCAACGAGTGAGAAAAGAGTGTGTATGAGAAAAAGAAAACAGTATAAGATGCATATAAACACTCCTATAATGGCAATACTTAACATTGTTTTCATCAGGACATTGTATAAATCGTCGTTATCAAGTCATGCGATTAATTGCACTTAGTAAGTAGATTAGCCATAAAATCAGTCAGGCCACATGACTAGAGGGCTATGAGTCGATCAAATAGCAAGTCGTACGACTTAGTAGACTTGTACTACAACTATAAATGCATGAGTGCATTTTCAAGTGTTAGGGATCAAACAGCACAGCATATAACTGAAAGGAACATGGGAATAACTGGAAGCAACTTGATTACAGATAATATTGCATAACCAGATGTGATTTTTTTTTAACAAAGAAATGAAGGGGCCTCTCGACCTTTGTGGAATAAGGCATAAAGACAGCTAGCTATATATGCACTTCGACATATAGAGCATTCAATGAGTAAAAGAGGGGAAAAAATGTTATAAACCAAATAGTACAGCAGTTGTTGTTGCAATCATTTTCAGACTTCAAGTTAACAGGTTTCTGCTGTTACACTTTATGAACCCAGACCCAACTTATGGCTCCAAGTTATCAAGGATATGGATGTAAGCAATACAGAGCATACCATTAATGTTCCATACTCGAATTGTACCATCTTTGGAAGCAGTAATAATCTGCTCAGAATTCGGAGAGAAACACAGGCATGTAACGGCACTCTGAAAAGGGAACTCGTCAGTTTCTCATAAGATTCACTCCATGGAAATAAATTCTTAATGCATCCAACAAGACTCATAGGGAGAGGGGACTTGCCTTGTGACCCTTAAGTTGCATAACTCTGTTGACCTCCTTCACTGACTTATCCTTTGCATAAACGATCTCCCACACCTGCACAATAGGAAAATATCACCACAGCTTAAAAACGATTAGTAAAGAGAAACAGAAACAATCTTTGCAGTAGAAAAGTTCCTGGAAGTTTATATAACTGGCTTGTTAGCAACCTCTGCAACTAACATCAAAAGAAAACAATGAAAGGCCTTCAGAATTCAGAAGATAGCAGCAATCTTGGGACTTTGAGAGTAAAAAGAAAGGCAACTCAAATAAAATGGAAGAAGCTATGTTGCATTAGTATCTTGGCAGGGATATACTATAGTTCTTCACAATAACAGCAAACCTCACCTTAACATCAGCTGTAAAAGCTGCAGCAGCAATGAAGCGGCCATTTGGGGATATGTCAGCCATATTGTTTTTCAATTGATTGGTGTCGACTGTTCCCAATTCCTTTCCACTTTTTCCATGCCAAACTTTGATATCAGTTGCTGTGAAACAACTCAGGATATTAATCATAGTGTGTGATAAAGAAAATAATGTAAATGCGGACAAGAATGAATTTCACGATGTCACAAATTAATTCTTAAACAGCGTATCTTGGTGAATAGGAAAGTACCATGCATAACTTTAATGGCAAATAAACTGCTCAGGCTGTTACATGTGGAAAATTGAAAAATACATCTTCTGTCAAGCAACGCTAGGAAGAGAAGAATACAGGCCATACCTTCAGAGCAAGAAATCAATATTGTGCTTCCATCACCAGTTCCATAGGTTGCACGAGCTGCCGCAAGATTCAGCACTGACTCCTTGCCATGAATCTTACGGTGTTCCCACTTTATCTCAGGGGGGGAAAGCTTGCCCTGCTGTTTGTTTCCCCCAACTGGAGGAGCTCCAACATCCGCATACATATAGAGAGATGAGCCTAAAAGTGCTTGTGCTGCCACAACGACTGATGATGCCCCTTCTGAGAAAGCAACTGCTGTAGGATGTGCCCCTGCAGGCAGGTTTATCCTCAGAATTCTGCAAAACCACCACAATCACATACTCCAGCATAAGGAAATTATAAAAAACAGTAACTCATGCAAAATGGCAATATCTTACTTAAAGCTCTTGCTTGAGACATCATCTACCCTGAATACTCTCACAGCTCCATCCGCACACACTGCAACAAGAAGCAAAGTTATAGATATTGGAATTTGGAGTACCAACCACACTTGGGGGTCCTCTTTGTTTGGGCTTAGGATTTTAAGCTGACTTTTTGGCTTATATGATATATAAGCTGGTGGCTTTTAAGCCTTAAGTCGGTGGTGTCCTACCTTCACTTCAAATAAGCTAAAGAAAGCTACTCCAACCTAGCTTCTAGCTTAGCAGTGTAAGAGTGGCTAATGACTTCAAAAAAGCCTAACGAAAAAGCTCCTTGTTTGTTTGGGCTTAGACTTTTTGGCTTATAAGCCGACTTATTTTTTTGAAAGCAGAGCAATATAAGTCGACTTCATGGTTATCATGGCGTGCGACGCGAAGGTGTCATGGCGCTCCGCTAGGTCCAAGGCGCCGCGCCGCCATAGGCCATCGCATGGCGTCCGACTCATAGGTAAAGGCGGCGCAATGGCATCGCGTAGGTGTCGAGGAGGCCCAAGGAGACGCTACAGATGTCTGGGACTTGGGAGCGAAAGATTTCAGCACTGGCCTCAAGCCCACCAAGTCCCGCCTTGGGCGAGATCTATGGGAAAAATATCCCGTGCAGCCCTAATAGAGGAGGGAAAACAGAAGGAAAAGAGATAGGGGATCGCCTGGAACCCTAGAGAAGGCATGCGGCGACCAAAATAACTCGCTGGACCCGTTGCCAGCTCACCGCGTGGCAAGGATCATCTTGCAAGCGTCCAGCTTCATCGGCACCCTCCTCATCGCTGCAAGGTGCAATCCATCCCTATTCCCCTTCCTACTTCATCTGTTTGCTCTGCTCTGCTCTTTGATCTCCCTTCTCCCTCTATCTGCTCTGCTCTGTTCTTTCTCTTCCTTCTTCCTCTATTGCTCTATCTGCTCTCCTGTGCTCTTCGATCCTCTTCTTCCTCCATCTGCTTTGCTCTTCGATCTCTCTCTCTGCTTTGCATCAATCCCTTCTCCTTGCACACCCTGCTGTGCACTGCATCTCTCTGTTCCTTCTCACGCTATGGTCTGCACTGCTCCCTCTCCTTTCCTCTCCAGCTCTGCTGCTCCTTCTCCTTCCCATTAAGTATATTTGCACTGGTCAAATGCTGATTTAATTTTCTATTATCCTAGATTAGTATGTATGTAAGGCGTCGCCACGCCTTACACCTTAACGCTATGGAGGTAAGGTAATGGAGGGTCGCCACACGACGCCTTGCCGCCTTAAAAACCATGGTCAACTTATAAGCCTAAACAAAGAGGGCCGACTGATCAACTTTGGTTTACTAGTAGTGACATACCATCTGACCGAGAAAAAAAAATATGAGGTATAACCGTATAATACAACATAAGAAAATAAAAAAAAGGCAGTACACGAAACAAGAGCTGTCCTGGTAACTGTGTGTGTAAGTTTGTTGGGACTTGGGAGGGTTGAGAAAGCAGAGCGGAAAGAAGCTCACCAGTGGCTAGGTTGCAGCCATCATCGGAGAAATGAAGAGCTGTGACTGAATCAGTATGGCCTCTCAAAGTGTTGACATCAAGATGGTGGTGCTTTTTTGCGGCATCCTACAAAAAAAAATGAAATATGTTGAGATCAACCACTGTACTAACATTTTCCGACAAGACTGAGATAAGAAGGTAGTTATTTCGGTGCGCGTAGTGCCTAAAATGGAATGGACATACCTGTGAATTCAAACTTTATTGTACGAGGCTACGGGCATTCAGTTACGGCAATTGCAAGCGACATTGAGTTGTAATATCATGGATGGAAGGTGTCTAGTTAATAAAGGAAGTGTGTCATGGATTAACTGTGATTAAATGTTTAATTGCTAGTTGTTGTTTTCGCATCTGTGGTTGCTCCTGAAACAGCACGTGAAACAGTGAAGCAGTATAGTCCAGTGGAAGTGTGTAGTAGGTTAGAGATCGAAGGAACAATTGGTATGGTCGACGATAAGGGCAGCCGTCACGGATCTCTGGAAGTGAGACCTAAATTCCATCATATAGGGTTTGGGGGAGATTAAGGGGCATCACCTTGTCGGCGGCGGCGGCGGCGTGGTGGTGGGATCGGTGTTGACCCTTCTTAGGCTGGTTGGAAGGTCGCAGTTGCTTGGGCTGGTCCGGGGCGGCGGCGGTGGCGGCAGGGGGGAGGTGGGCGATGACGGCGCGCTTGCGGCGGAGGTAGCCGGAGAGGAAGAGGAGAGCGATGACGGCGCCGAAGATGGCGGAGAGGAGGGGCACGGAGAGCGAGGAAAACAGGGTCGCCGCCGTCGCCATGGATACCTGCGCCGCCGCGTCTCCTTTCTTCTTCTTCTTCTTCGCTTCTCTCTGACTGTGTGTTGCTACGAGTACTTGCTACTCCCCGTACTAGTACTGCTTTCTCTCTCCCTCTATATGCGTGCGTAGGCTTCTTTATGGGCCGCTCGTTCTGCATCAGAACGTCTGCAGAAGAAAGCCCGGCCCAAAGCCCATATCTGCTCCGTCAAATGAACGAAAGGTGAAGGTGAAGGCGAGAAAATACCGCACTTTATGGACGAAAGATAGGCTTCGTACCCATATTTTTTTAAAAAAAAAAAAGTACAGGTGTTCCAAATGTGTACACTTCTCTCTTTTCTTTATGAGCACACACGTACACATCCTATCTTTACGAGCGTATTTAAAGATTGAGCCGATATATATTTAGATCACGAATTTATCTCACGTGCCTCGCTTTTAACCCTGTCGTCTACCGCTCGGAAAAAAATAGCTATGGAGGTGCGGTAGGCCTCCTTATCGGCGGAGGTAGAAATATGCGCAACGGAGTAGGTTGGTTTGTAGGCAAGTACAATACAGTAGATTGGTCTACAGTCAAGTAGAGAGAATATAGGGGTATGAATACTTTGAGCCAGGTATGGGTGACCTAGCTTTTTATTAAAACACGGTACAACACAAGCACTCATAGACATGCACACACTCGTCCCTATAAACGCACACATGCATAATCTACCATTTGTAAACACCTACTAAAATTGGATAGACATCTTCAGATTGACGAAATCACTTGTGCCTCATTATTGACGTGTATGTCGTCTACCAACAAAAAAAATATTAGCTGTAGATACGAATACTTGTGTGATGTCTAAGACTTGGATATGACCCTAGCTTTGTCGAATAGGATTGACAAATGGGAAAGAACCGATCATTTTGATACATTTGTTTAGATTCATTGTGAAATTGCACATTCTTTATGACTTTATGCACATTAGAACACCAAAATTTTATAGATGTGGTTTTGCTAATAGGCAACGTGGTACACGCTGTAGACACCATACGAAACAATGGTTTATACAAGCCGCAACAAAATAATGCAGTAAATTTCTTAATCCATTTGTAAGAACGCGTGAACATATAGCCGATAGACTTGAATTTTGGGCTTCAACAATGTGTTTATATATGTTTTTTTGGCGCGATATTTACTTGAGAGTTGAGACTAATTAATTTTGACTCTTATAGAAACATGCACCCTCAATTGTTTGTAATATTTAACATTGCTGCCAACTTTAGAAACTTACCAATTCAAGGGTTGTCAACACGATGAGCATGATTGCGCGATACATAGGTGCCATTTGATTATAGAAAATTGAGCATGATAAGTAATGCTCCCTCCATGCGTTTCCAAAGGGAGTACCATTTTACGACATTTTCCGAACGCGATCGGGAAAACAGAGGATTTGCATGATAAGAGCAATGAAGATGATGGGCCTTTCTATCGTAGACATACATGATGAAAACCTTTGTAGCACCCATTAGTTGTGAAGTATAAACATCTCGCCTGATTTGAAAAGGTCTAATAGCGGCCCATCCACAGGATAAGGCGCTACACATGTTCTTGTTCCTCAGATGTTGTTTATTCAGATCCTCCATATTTTTTTTATTTGACATTGGTTAATGCAATTTTGCACTAACCAACGCCAAATATTAGTTACGAAATACATCGAAAACATCTGTCATCGGCCCGTCAATATTCATCTCAAACCATGACTGTACAGAGAGGGGAAAATTTAAACAAAATTAGTTTGTGAAAAGGGTGAAATAAAAGGAGTAAAATTAGATTAATGCTGATTGCATTTCCCCACAAAGCTTAGGATCTAGCTACTCTGAATGGAGGAATTGATCCAGTAGGCCTGTAGTGATAGAAAAGCTAATAGCTTGTTCTGGCCAGCAGGTGCTAGCTAAGCTAGCAAGCATATATTCGATCGCCCACTTCTTCTGATCAGCATCTCTCGTACTTGAATCGCCTTTAATTCAATTCCTTAGCCAGATTAATGCAGCAGCTGGAAAGAATTGGCATCAAGCCTAGCAAGCATCTGCCTGCCTTCCAATCCAATAAGATAGATGGATTGAGAATTTGAGAGATGCCCATCGATCCGTCCTCACCATTTCTTCTCCCTCTCTCCTACCAGCTGCTGCAGTCGTCATATTAATTATTGTCCATTTTGATCTCTTGTAACCTTTAGGAAGCTAATCATCTGTATTGGTCATGTCGTGGCTGCACTACAGCTCAGATCACAGACGGTCGTGGACGGCGCGGGTGCTGTCCTCCGCCTCTCTTCCGCCGGCCCGACTTCTGGTCTTCTTCGCCATCGTCGTCTTCTTCCTCTCCGTCTCCTCCTACGTCGACTACAAGGCCATCGAGCGCCGTGCCGAGATCGGCGCACGCGTCTTCGCCGCGCCGCTCGCCGCCGTCACCATCTTCGTCCTCTTCCTCGTCCTCCAGCACCGACGCCGCTACTGGACGCTGCAACGTTATGCGCCGGGCACCACCGTGCAGTACGAGTCGGGTGGAGGAGGAGGGCCGTGGGTGGTGGCGCTGCTGGTGGCGGTGTTGCTGCTCATGCTCTCTTTCCAGTCCTCTGTCCACTCCATCTGGTTCAGGCCTCTCTGGGATTCTGATTACTGATAAACCACCTAGCTAGCTAGTTATTACACCCATACATATGCATAATCTATCTATACAACTATCATCTGTACTACTCCTATCCTATTTGATTTCTCGTCTGTACACGTAATGATACACAGTACATATAGCTGGCTTGAGCACTAACACTAGCAGGATTTTCGTCTGTATAATATGTGTCTCCAGTTGATCTGCTTATGCTAAGGTCAGCAAGTTTTTGCTTATGCCCGTACATTTTCTACTGCTTATCATCAACATCAAAGAGAAACTCTATTGCCGACTGCCAAACACATTGTAGAAAAAAAAACACTTGCATATTGTACTCTTAAGGATATACTAGTAGTATATACGTTACAGTAAAGAGCATGCAACCATTGTCATATTAGTCCGCTAGCTACAACATGAGCCCATTCATAGTTTACTTTCTTGATGTTTCCAAACTACACAGCCACGTTTGGCCTTCCCCCTTTTTTTTCTCATTCTGCTCTTACCTGATTCTAACTTAGCGCAACTATAAAACATCTGTTCCAAAATGGATGTCATCTTTAGCCTCCAGCTACTCCTCATAAAGCAACGCCACTGCGTCCTCGGCATCTCACCCACTCCCAATTTCTCGCCGTCTTCGATTCCCGACACCTCCCCCACGTTTCCTTCCCAACTTTGGCCCTGCGCCCCACGTCGGAGGGCTTGTCCGATGGGACGGCGAGGGCTCCTAGACGGATTTATTCTATTTGAAAGTTTGTAATTGCGGTGCTGGAGGTGAAGACAATGGGCAGTGCTAGAGTGCCCCCTCATATGTTCGCCAGCGCCGTCGTCTTTCTCTTCACTAATTAAGTCGCATGAGAACCCCGTGTACCAGTCTGGTATCTCACTGGACTGCGCCACCCGATATCTCGCCGTTTATCGTGCATGTTGTCGGAGAAACACAATTCGAAGCTATTAGGCTTGATACCCTGATGCACCGTCGAAGTGTCCGTAGGTATCAGATATGGTGTCTCAGGTATCGAGGCCGAGCTGATACCTCACCGGGCTTCCCGTGCCTTGTCGGAGTTACGTACCTGTTTGAAGCCGCGTGTTCTCGCCGCCGCCAGTAGATCTGTCGTCTTTGAAGTCGTCGTCGATGGATCTAGCCCTCTTGAGGTATTCCTGTCTTGCCCCCGTCGTGGTCGTCGACGTTGTCCCCTTTGCTCTGCATCTCGTCCCCCTCTCCAGCTAGACCATCGGCAGGAGGGACGACGCGGCAACGAGAACACAGGCATGGGAGGCACGCGAAGGGGAGGGTCGGCCCCTCTATGATGGGAAGGAGGGGGAGGAGGACAATGGGGGGAAGGAAGAAATGAAGAAGGGGGGACGAGTCATGCAGAGATGATGCCATCCGTTTCAACGGAACTGTCTTGTAGTCTTTAACCATTTAATGTGCTCCTTTTAGTTCCTTGTATTTACGTATAGACCGCCTATTTCCCTCTTTACATGTGGTACACGTTCTTGCCTATTATATCAAATATATTGTTTTCTACTATAAATGCATATAACGGAAAACGATAACGGATTTTTATACTAACAATAATAATTCAACACGCAACTAGAACTTATAGAAGGTATGCACATATCCATAGGTTGTATCGATCTGGATAACTAACATTAGTGTAACATTGTAGTACTATTATAGTTGCTTTTCAACTAATTATGCTTTTCTAACTTGGAGTAAAGTACATCAATGGTCTCTAATCGTGCGATATCATGTTATCCCATTTGTTATACTTTTAAAATGCAGTTATAGAGCCAGAAACTTAATAAAGTGTGTTACCTCGGAAAAAAAAGCCTTCGGGACCTGTGTGTGGCAGCGCCTACGTGGTTGCCACCTCCTCTTTCTTATCTCTTCCCCGTCATCCTCTTTTGACTCGGTTTCAGCTGACCACACCATTCAAAAATGAACAAGAACCATAAAAGAGGGTATGATCGACGTGGTTGCGAGTTGCCAGTGTACAAACACAAAACTATTTTGTGTTGTCTTATTCACGCACAAAAACTCACGGAGATAATTCACTAACGATAATTTGTCCTTTTCTCATATGTATATGATTCATAAATCAGACTATACGAAAGTTGGTAGGACACGGCATAACATAGTTTTGATTTTGCATGTGACTGCTTAGATAGATTCTAAGAACCTAAAAATGACTTGAACACAAGCAGTATAATCATGAAAAATCATTTTGAAAATACTGTTGGACTTTGATGATAGTGTCATCGCATACTTTGATAATATTTACATCTTAAAATACAAGTGAAAATACTTTGGGAGTAAATTAAATCAATTTTTGTTTGTCTAGGTGATAAAATGAAAATAAGCTTAGGGGTTAAGTGATTCTAGTTTGAGAGGGAGTAAGTATGAATTTTTTCACCATAAAACAAATAACCGAACTGAATGGACTGGAGCAAAAAAAAACGAATACAGAGTTATAGAGGGGGTTTAGTGGAAAACGTGCAACCATCGCGTACTTTGGCAGCAACCCGAAGAAGCAAGAAGCGGTAGCCTCCCCTCTTAAACCCCGAAAAACCAAAATAAAATCCCTCTCTCCCTCTTCTCTACGCTCCCTTCCCTTCCCTTGGCGATAGAAATCCCTCCTCCCATCCGCCGCCGCCGCCGCCGCCGCCGCCGCCACGGCCGCCGCTCCTAGGGTTCCGCCGCCTCCCTCGACTCCTCCAAGCCCCCTCGGTTCCGCAAGCTTCCGCCTCCCCTGCTCGCTTCTCCCGCCGCCGCCATGGCGGACAAGCTGAGGGATCTGAGCCAGCCCCTGGACGTCCCGCTGCTGGACGCCACCGTCGCCGCCTTCTACGGCACCGGATCTAAGGAAGAGGTATTCTACTTCCCCGCCCGCTCGCGGCTTCCTCCTATTCGCGTGCTTGTGTCGCCGCCGCCGGACAGCTGCCGAGACTTAGGGTTTACGCGGTTTGTTCTCCTATGCGCTCCCTAGTCCGTCCGCTCACTCGCCAATGCCGCTTTGGCCTCTAAAGTAGCCTGTTTTTCAATATTTAGGGTTTCGTGGTAGAGAGGAGAGTGTTCATATTTATTGATGTTGTAGGACGCTAGTTGGGTGTTGGTGCTGTTATCATAGCCAGCGCATATTGTGAGCGAAGGGCTAACCTTCTCTTGTTTGCCTCTTTACAGTAGTAGTGTTTGCTTTTTGGGGTGTTGCATACTTGTTTATCGGCCCTTTTATTTCAAGCCTGTGCCCAATCTATATGTACCTAATAAATGGCCTTTTATGCATGCCATTGCCATGTTTAATGTGTTTGTTCGTACCAATTCTGATAAACTAATGCGCGTGCTCTTGTTTCAGAGGAATGCCGCTGATCAGATACTGCGGGATCTACAGAATAATCCAGATATGTGGCTCCAGGTGGTCCACATTCTGCAGAACTCTCAGAACTTGAACACCAAGTTCTTTGCCCTCCAAGTAAGTTTCTGCACCCTGCTAGCTAGATAGGCCTATGTTGAGGTAGTTTGCAACTCAAGGAAGATTGACACTGCGGGTGTCATTGTTCTTATGATTAAAATCGTGGCACGAAATATTTTCACCCCTTATTACCTGCCGCACTTCATTAAAAACATTACATTGTATGTTTGCTTGCACGATTGTAATGAAACTGCATTGCAAGAGGCTTTGTTAGTCACAACCATATGTTTGAGTGATCGGATTGTTGAACAGTATTGATTGTTTTTAGCATTGATGTACTACCATATTGGGCAGAGAAATTAATTTCGGGAGAAATACATGTTGGTTATTGGCCTTTGCAGGCAGTGTGTAGGATGGATTGAATACTTAGGCCCTTGATTGAAAGTTGAAACACATGACGCTAGTATGAGTTTTGTACAAAACCATGTTTCCAGTAAAATTGGATGCTTCCTTTCTTACAAAACTAGATGGTGTCTTCACTTTCTAAGGACCATTTTGCATCGCGTGGTATGCTTAGTTTCTTAAAGCTGCTGTAGAAACAAGGTCTGTAATGGCTCTCTATTTTGAGCAGTGAAAGGTGACATGTTGGTCCTCCCTCAACACGTTGCACTTCCACCTTGTTACATCACCAGAAAAAAAGGAGGCAATTTTCTTTTGCCATTTCAGAACCTCTAATTTCATTCACTATCCAATCAAAGCTTCTCTTTTTTGCCACGACTCCATTACCAACCTTATCATTTTGGCGGAAATTTTTTAGGGACCACATGACCGTATAATCCATAGCTATGTGCTACAGCCATAAATAAAACCTATCTGGATTGCTACATGTTTGTTGCTTGCTACCTGTTCATTTTTAAATTAGGAGATCCCTACATGGGGTGTTTCTGCGCATGCATGCTTGCGCTATATTAACTTGTAGCTGCTGTGTTCATTTTGTGTCATTTCCTGATTTTGCTTCACATTTTAGGTACTTGAAAGTGTCATAAAGTATAGGTGGAATGCCTTGCCAACTGAGCAACGTGATGGCATCAAGAATTACATATCTGATGTTATTGTTCAGGTAAGAGCCGATACCTGTGACAAAAGCTCTTTTGTCATCTGCCCATGAAAACAAATCTTATTCATGTATGTACTCTTTAATGCGCTCTTTCGGTACTCTATCAGCTCTCCAGCAATGAAGCTTCTTTTCGGCAAGAGAGACTTTATGTTAATAAACTCAACATTATATTGGTGCAGGTAAGCACTATTTCAGTTGCTCTTTTAAGTTACAATACTGCTTTCTATTATCTATTTGTTTGTCCGGCAAGTCAACTGACTTGTGGCTTGTATTCTTAATTGCTGCAATATATTAGGTTCTGAAGCATGAGTGGCCAGCCAGGTGGTCATCTTTCATTCCGGACCTTGTTGCTGCCGCAAAGAGCAGTGAAACCATATGTGAAAATTGCATGGCTATATTGAAGGCAAGCTGAGTTATCACCTGTATCTGTTTTAACTATCACAGAACGAACTATTGACTCTTGAGATTTGCAGCTTTTAAGTGAAGAAATTTTTGATTTTTCAAGAGGTGAAATGACACAGCAGAAGATTAAAGAACTGAAGTCTTCACTTAACAGGTTGGATTTTGTTACCATATTTGTCCTTTCTGGGTGCTCTATCACTCAATTTGTGTGCCATATACTTTATTGCAACTGCTTATAGTTTTAACTGATTTTTTTTCTTATTGTTGAACAGTGAATTTCGTCTCATTCATGAGCTATGTTTATATGTTCTATCTGCAACGCAAAGAGCTGAGCTCATCCGTGCTACACTGGCTACACTTCATGCTTTCTTATCATGGATCCCCGTGGGCTTCATATTTGAGTCACCTTTGGTATGCTACTTATTTTCTAAACTCATCAGGAAATCTTAACACAGAATATATGGAATCATGCCTTATTTT
Source organism: Leersia perrieri (assembly GCA_000325765.3). Lineage (NCBI taxonomy): Eukaryota > Viridiplantae > Streptophyta > Magnoliopsida > Poales > Poaceae > Leersia > Leersia perrieri. Next base: position 29,441,102 of record CM002481.1, on the reverse strand, counting down.
TCTTCTTATTTGCTGTTAGCTGGAGACATTGCTGAAGTTCTTTCCTATGGCTGCTTATCGGAACCTTACACTCCAGTGCCTTACAGAGGTAGGTCACACATTTCCTGCTGTGTCTAGTTTAGCAGTGTTCGTATCTTCATACATCTTGTTGGAGTAATCAGAAATGGACTATATGCATTAGTTTTGTTACCGTTTTTTAGATATCCTTCTGCATGAATGGGCCAGTGAATCAGTCCTATTGCATTGAAAACAAGTCGCATTGTTGGTTTAATAATATTGATCTCCTTTTTGTATATGTGGAGCTATCTCGCAGGTTGCTGCTCTTCAGTTTGGTGATTTTTATAATATGCAGTATGTGAAGATGTATACGATTTTCATGATGCAGTTGCAGGTAAAGAATGTACTTCAGAAGAAATCTGTTCTTTCCTTTCTTTCTAAAGTATCCTCGCCCTCCCCGCTTCCTTTAAATATTTACTTATAAAAGGCTTCTTCCGTAAAACGTATAGGCTATTCTTCCTCCTGGAACAATTCCCGATGCCTATGCCAATGGTTCCAGTGAAGAACAGGTATGCCAAATTATTACTTCAATAACAATCAGCTGTTGGAGTCTGATTGATTTCTCATTTTTTAAATATCATCGAGATAATATACAATGTATTAATTCCTTGGTGCAGGCATTCATACAAAATCTAGCGCTTTTTTTCACTTCTTTCTTCAAGGTAAGGTTTCTCGCATTCTGGGTATGCCTAACTATCTTACTTTCCTGAGTAAGCCGAACTATCTAGGATGAGATGACATGTTTTTTTAGCAAAACACTTTTGAGATAATCAAATTCCTTATTTAAAATATATGAAACTTTCTTTAAGATGCTGCAATTAGCCTACTGTTTTGACGCCATGTTCCCAGTTTTGTCAAAAAAACTGATACACCCAAAGAAAAATATAAATGCTATTTATGTTATACAATATCATGATTAAATCTCTATTTGGTCTGATCCCTTACGTTGGTGATACATTTAGAACCACATGCGCATATTGGAGGCATCTCCAGAAAATAGGGCGGCATTACTTCTGGGCCTTGAGTACCTTATTGGGATTTCATATGTTGATGACACAGAGGTTTTTAAGGTAAGAATCTTACAGCTAGATACAGTACATATATGAATGGTCCAACAGAGGCGCCTATTTTATAATATTGGCTGATTTACAGGTGTGTTTAGATTACTGGAACATCTTTGTTTTAGAGCTATTTGAAGCACATAATCAAATGGAGCCTGCAGCATCTGTAAACATGATGGGACTACAGGTGATTCTCTATGGATTTTTTTTACATGAATTCAATGTCTTTGATTTATATATCCAAATTTGTAATTGATGCATTTTTTACAAGCTTTTCTTTCTGTTTCACTTGTTCTTCTGAAGTTTTACACTATTCTACTACATCGTCAACTCATTTACATGTGTGAATATTCTGTAGGCTCAGATGCTCCCTGGGGTTGATGGCACTGTCACAGCTGTTCAGCAGAGGCGTCAGCTTTACTCAGGTCCACTGTCAAAATTACGAATGCTGATGATTTGTCGGATGGCAAAGCCAGAGGAGGTACTGATTGTGGAAGATGAAAATGGAAATATTGTACGTGAAACAATGAAAGACAATGATGTTCTTGTCCAGTATAAGGTTAGTAACAAAATGTGACAATGTGTGTTTATTTTCCAATTTACATACTCCTACCCACATGTTTCACATGCTCCATGCTTTATCACCTATGTGATGCCTGCTTTCTTTAATTGATTATTATGGCAGATTATGAGGGAAACGCTGATCTACTTGTCTCATCTTGATCATGAGGATACAGAGCAACAAGTATGTCTTGTATACAAATATCTCTTTCATCTTGATCATGAGGATGAAGAACAACACATGATTTATATGTACTTTTGTTTGTTGTTTATGATGTGTGATATCCATTAAATTTATTACATTTTCTGTGTTGAGATAGCGTAAGTTCAGGTAGAAACATGAATACAAACGATAACAAACTCAGGGTTTTAGTTTGAAAGTGCCTACGGCATCTAGTCCTTGGTAACCTAGTATGTTTGTTAAAAGCTCAATTCTCTGTAACCTAGGGAAGTGGTTAGTATGTTATGTGAAAAATTCTCATTGTGTGTAGCCTAAAAGATGTTAAAAATGTATATTTTTGTGATACAACTGTTTGCATGGGTTTTCATGGTTTAATTCTTTATGAAGTTAAAACAGTAAATCAAAAAGCTATAAATTTGTTTTGGGATCTCAGATGCTGAAGAAATTGAGTAAACAATTAAATGGAGAAGACTGGAGTTGGAACAATCTCAATACTCTCTGCTGGGCAATTGGATCAATATCTGGTTCTATGGTGGAGGAGCAGGTTTGAGCAATCATATTCTCGTTACATTCTTTTGTCTTTGGCAAATGTTTTAGGATGTTATAAATTCTGCTGTGATAATTTTGACTGTTGCATACTCTAATTTTCTTTGGATGTGTTTCAGGAGAATAGATTCTTAGTAATGGTCATTCGCGATTTACTAAATCTCTGTGAAATCACAAAGGGGAAGGATAATAAAGCTGTGATTGCCAGTAACATAATGTAAGCATTTGTCTCAACCATCTGATGTTTATACTAACAAAATTGTGGTTTGGCTGATATGATGATTGTATTGTTAGGTATGTTGTTGGTCAGTACCCAAGATTTCTCAGGGCCCATTGGAAGTTTTTGAAAACAGTGGTTAACAAATTATTTGAGTTCATGCATGAGATGCATCCTGGAGTTCAGGTCAGTGTGCTCTGGCATGTAATCCATTGTGTTGGTACACAATCACTGTTATATAGCTGTGGAACTTAGATTGGAATAGCTTCTTGCCATCTTTCCTTCTCTGAGCATGTAACTGCACAAATTACTGGTTTTTGTTGATCATCCACCACACGTTTGTTGCTATCTTCAGTTTGTGCAAAGAGTTTAATGCCTCAGTGCTTCAGTTTGTATTGTATGTAATATATGCCTTGCACTGTGGTTTCAGGATATGGCGTGTGATACTTTTCTGAAAATTGTTCAGAAATGCAAGCGCAAATTTGTCACGCAGCAGGTAAGTTCAATCACATTGCTTGATAGCTAGAACTCTGTGGATGGCTAGGCTTATTTTGTTTCACTTTCACATTAAACACATGCATCTTATTTATGTTAATATTTTTACCATTCACATGCCAATTTTCCTGTCTCTTTGTTATCTAGGTGGGCGAGAACGAACCATTTGTTTCTGAATTGTTGACCAGCCTTGCGACGACAATTGCTGATCTTGAGCCACACCAAATTCATACGTTTTATGAATCGGTATGTTTGAACCAAATGAGTAACACATATATAGCTTTAATCAAAATAAGTATTATTAATATATATTTATCTGTACCATCTGTTTTCGCTGCTCAGGTTGGCCATATGATTCAAGCTGAGTCTGATAACACTAAGAGAGATGAATACCTCAAGAGATTGATGAGCCTACCTAACCAGGTTCTGTGTTCTGCATTCTAGTACACATATCTGCCTTTTCTGGGAAATGTAGTTTTGACAAGGTTGTCCTATCGTTGAGCAGAAATGGGCTGAGATAATTGGACAGGCAAGCCAAAGCATTGATATCCTCAAGAACCAAGATGTTATTAGATCTGTTCTTAACATTCTGCAGGTAATTAATTGGAAGTTGATGCGAATTGTGATATTGTTCTCTTCTCTTTCTTTTCTTGATCTTTTTTATAATTTTTAAAGGTTTTATTTTTTTTCTTGATCTTGGAGTGCTAACTAGTGGGGGCATTTGTTCATTTATATGTAGTCTGGTGAACCAATTTATTGAGCATGTTTTTTCTTGTGCAAATGTGCTTGGGAACTTAAAGATATTTAGGGTCAATTTGATGACTAATAGTGTAGAATCATGCATTCTGGAAAATATTTCGTAGTGTTGTTTGTATGTTACCTCCAGGCATTTTAGGCAGCAGCTGCATGCCTGCATTTGCTTGCTTTTGGTTCCTGTGCGCTTTGCTGTCCGTTAAACATTATTCTTTATGTGTACAACATGCTGTTCTTGGTGTTTTCTAAGGTATGTTACCTCGTGTTTGGTTTTGAATTCCCTTTACTGTTTGCACAAAATCGCTCCTTGGTTTAGAGTATGTTGTTTTTTGTTATTTCTCCTGGGATAACATTTGTTCTTGTATGTGCTTGCAGACAAACACAAGTGTTGCTAGCTCACTTGGACCACACTTTTTTCCGCAAATTTCCCTAATCTTCCTTGACATGTTGACCGTTTACAGGTACTTTTGTTATGACCTCACACCATGTTTTATAGTAGTGTTATGCTAACTGTCTTAGATGACAGAATAAATTTTCTGCCATTGCATCCATGGATGCACAAGTTTAGAGACACCAAGTGGGTTAAACAAAGTGAAAAGCAACTGCTGAAGCAATTAATAAAACACCAAATCTCAGCATTGTTTTAGATAACTTCGCGCTAATTTAGATCAAAGGTCTCAAATGAACCATTCTTCAGAATAGTCCTGCATGGTGCTTATTCTAGCCCAATTACAGCTTTGCCTGCTTTTTGGGCCCTGAAAGCAAAGCTTGTTCATGTTTAATTTGCTCCGGCCCATTAGTTGGAATTGTATTTTTGTGCCTTGTGCCTGCCCATGTTCTGATTACTTGTGTTCAAGATTGCTTTTCATCTCGTTATATTTTTAAAACTTCATGATCTAATGCCATCTTTTTTTTGTTTTGTTATGCATTGTTTCCACATCAGAATGTACAGTGAGCTTGTATCAAGCACCATTAAAGAAGGGGGACCTTTTGCCTCAAGGACCTCATTTGTAAAACTCCTTAGGTATGACCTAATGTTTTTTTTTGTCTTCCATTTTGTTGTTTTACTTAACTACGTTATATATGCTACAGGTCTGTTAAGAGGGAAACTTTGAAATTGATCGAGACTTTTGTGGACAAAGCCGAAGATCTACCACACATTGGGAAACAGTTTGTTCCTCCTATGATGGATCCTGTTCTCGGTGATTATGCTAGAAATGTTCCTGATGCGAGGGAGTCTGAAGTTTTGTCCCTGTTTGCGACGATCATAAACAAGTACGCCTACAACTTGATACTGTCTGCTTCTTTTATAAATGTGAAGAAAAGACGATTTTATTATTTCAGTTCGTTAACTTCTTGTAAGTAATTTTGGTTGTACTATCTTGGTACACCATCTGTCCAGATCTTCCTTTCTAATAATCACTATTTTAATGGTTATTTCAGGTACAAAGGTGAAATGCTTGAAGATGTGCCTCGCATATTTGAGGCTGTATTCCAGTGCACTCTTGAGGTAGGAATAAGAATAAAGAAATATTAATCCCTTTTTTTTCACTCCATCATAAAGTAATATTTTAGATCGTATTAATTTTTTGTTCTGTCCTGCCAGATGATAACTAAAAACTTTGAAGATTACCCGGAGCATCGCCTAAAATTTTTCTCTCTTCTTCGTGCGATTGGCACCCATTGCTTCCAAGCGCTAATTCAGCTTTCGAGCCAGGTACTGTTCTTGATGACTAGAGTCGTAAGACATCACTGATTTATTTTCTGTTACATCTGATTATTGGACTTTATCTCATCCAGCAATTGAAGCTTGTGATTGATTCAATCAACTGGGCATTTAGACATACAGAGAGAAACATCGCAGAGACTGGTCTCAGTCTGTTGTTGGAAATTTTGAAGAACTTTCAGGTATAAAATTCAATCCACAAACCACAATTTGGCACCATTACATAATTATCTGGAAGCTTATGTTTTTTTACATGATTCATTTACAGGCCTCAGGATTCCAAAATCAATTCTACAAAACCTATTTTTTGAACATTGAACAAGAGATATTTGCAGTTTTGACAGACACATTTCACAAGCCTGGTTTCAAGCTTCATGTTTTGGTGCTGCAGCACTTGTTTTGTGTGGTATGTCTATATTTATTTTTACCTGCACTGTATTCTTTTATATGTACACATGATTAATAACTTTCCTAATTTGTAGGTTGATGGTCTGACGGAGCCCCTATGGGATGCAACCTCAGTACCATATCCATATACTGACAATGCTATGTTTGTTCGAGATTACACAATAAAGCTTTTGGGGTCATCATTTCCTAACATGACACCTACAGAGGTATGGTCTTTGTTTTGCTCCTGTGCTCCTGTGGTCATCATATGCCTAACAACTTCTCCTGTACAGGTTACAAAGTTTGTTGATGGGCTTCTTAGTTCAAAACATGATCTTCCCAGCTTTAAAAATCATATAAGGGACTTCCTGGTGCAATCGAAGGAGTTCTCAGCTCAGGTAACTTTGCCACTACCCCCACGCTAGCATGACACTGATTTTCCACAATCCGAAGGAATTAGAGAAACTGGTACTTCATTCCCTTGAACTCTACTGATGAGTTGTTTCATGTTCATTTGCTTAGGATAATAAGGATCTATATGCTGAAGAGGCTGCTGCGCAAAGAGAAAGGGAGCGTCAACGGATGCTTGCTATTCCGGGGCTCATTGCCCCAAGCGAATTACAAGATGAGATGGTAGATTCATAATTCTGCGATTCTACCTTTTTAATCCAGTTCCATTTCCTGCCTTGGCCTCCAAACCTCTGGAGCCCTCAACATCCCAGTGCCCGAGTTCTCTTCAAGGGTGGTGAAAGAAGGTGCCTGCTGTAATTTTATTTTTGGTTACCTTGGTGCTGATTCCGAGATTTCTTCTAGTTAATAGGAAAGGCCAACTCAATTTTGTCGCAAGAGCTGTTTTGGACTGCCATTGGTTTGCAGTATGTGCGCTGTCGGGTTGATGTGACAGCAGCTCTTGTGCTCTTGTATTTCGCTAACATTTGTGCGTGTGCTGGGCCATCATATATAGTATGATCACGGTACAACATTGTATCATGATTCTTAGTTTAGTTTATAGATCGGCCGCATTCTGTATTGAAGACATGATTCAGGATAGAAACTTATATTCGTAGTGTACTCTTTGTGAAATATGTTTTTTTCTTTAACCTTTGCCCTCACAAGTGCATTTCATGTTTTAGTTTCGTTTTGTCTCCTGTGACTTGTTTTTTAGCTGACCTGTGATCTGTTAGTGTAATACCAGAGTCGGATTTTGCTTCATCTGTGTATTTATAAAGTAGACATTCTCTCAAACATTTGATGGAAGGACCCACAGTTACATGAAGAGAATCATGTAGCGCTACCTTTTTTCTATATTAACGCATGACTTTTCTGCGGGGACTATATTAACGCGGGTTATGACCGAATTAACATTTTTCTTAAAGATTTGATGTTCAAGCCTGATTCTTCGTTAGGACTCCTGTGAAGTGTTAATTAGTGGCCAGTGGAGTTTTCTCGTAGGCAGTGGTGGCTAATTTTGTGCTCGAGAATATTATTTCACTTTTTGTATCAATTGTGTGAAAAAAGTGTCGTGTCATGATGTCCGCGGTTGGTGTTACTATGCTTGCTATACTATGCAATTTGTTCGTCAAACGTGTTAAAGAGGGAGGATATCAGTCTATGTTGTGTGTCAGAAGATAAGTCCTAATAGAAGCACATTTATCTGGGTACGCTTGTTTTGGCGGCCGGCGAACGATCAAGACCCACCCATGTTGTGCTGCACGATCGACTTTGGGAAATTAAGCACGACCGCGACAAATAGGAGACAAGGAAAAGGACGCGCGTATGGGCCGCAAATCGATTTGGAAAGCTGCTTCCTCCTTCCTTCCCCTTCCAATGCAACATGCTTTGATTTTTTATAGTGTTTGATCCTTTCAAATTTAGTGTAAATATAAAAAATAAGTCATATATTAATAAATTAAGTCCCAAACAAAATACTTGATATTTCCTTAATTGTTTAAATGAATAAATAATAAACGTCGTCTGAAATAGTTGAAATGTCATGCGTTATAAAACAAAGGGAGTATTATACATGTCAAGCCACACTCCGCAGACATCTCCAATTGAATTGCATCAACTGAACTGCATGTGACTCTCAGTTAATTAATGTTACTAATCTTTCACGCATGCTTAATTTTCTGGCAGTTAGTTGAGCAATAGGATGGATGCATGATAACACGTCGTAGCCAGGTACAGATGATAGCTCAGCTTATTGTACACAAGTTTTAGCAAATGAAATACTCCAGTTTAAGGTAATCAAAGCCCTTATGGTCATTCTGAACGATTGAATCATCAATGTTATGCATATGCTTGTTGCTAATTTGGTTGTCTGGCTTGGACGTACTGAAAGCAACGGCCAAATAGTAAAAGATTTCACTTGACGTGTTTCTGTCTATTATAGTTTACTAATAGTCATGTTGCATCATCAAGTATATATGCACAGAGAGTTGTTGAATTAGGGCGATAAACGTCGGAGATCGTCAAGCTGATTAGGTAGACAGGGATATTCCTACTAGTCTAGCTTAAATTCCAGAACTCAGCAGCAATTGACTTTTCCACCCTATATGCGTGACTATCGTTGGAGCATGTCCAGAAGATTCTTATCCAACAAACATAAGTTTACCTCGACAGCCAGACTAACAGTCAGCATGCATGAGCACACGCGTCTCTAAGGGCCGTTTTGATTTGATCCAAAATATGCCCTACCATTATTACTCGGTAGCTTAAATAGTAAATTTTCTTATTTGGTTTGGAGTCAAATAATTGGTAATGTCCATATTTAATTTGTATTTTTCTAGAACTTTCGTCACTATATTGTAAAATTTGGCAACTAATTGGCATCAATTTAAATACATCCTTTTTCAATACTACACTACCAAAATATTAATGGTGCCAAAATTTACCCAAACTTTGGCACTACCAACATTTTGATAGGACACTAAAGAAAAAGGCCCTAAAAATCCATCCTCTCTCATTTTGATCCAGAAAGAGGATAGGAGAGGAGAGGGCTTCCAGGAAGGAGACAAGTCGCATTACTAGTCCAGGTCCACTCCACATGCGTCGATAGATGGGCGAGTCATCTTCAATCTATCGTGTTCGGCATTGAAATTGCAGAAAGACGACGGTTGGGTTGGAGTTGGACGGACAGACTCCACAGCTGCATAGCGTGTTGAGAAAATTCACTTGGAAAAACAGATAGCACTGTAGAGGATATTTTCTTAAAAAAATATGAGAAAAAAATAAGAATAAAAAAGATATACTAAAATGTCCTCGTAGTCGTAGTGGTGGAGGTAATATGAGAAAAAAATTTAGAAAAAAAAATTAATTGATGTGATTATTAGCAAATCCTATGTACTGAAAGAGGAAAAATGTTAATTGTTGCCCACTTGGCGGTGTACAATACATGTTGTTTTGTTACTCGATCGATGAGTAAGACTGATGAGAGTACATCCATACTCCCTTCGTACTCAGCATGGGCTTTCTTCTCTTTGGATGCCTGTCGATTTCGTTTGGTCGGTCCATCAATCGATCGTCCACAACTTGTTTACGTTGGTCCTATCTTCCACTGCTTCTTGCTTTTCATATGGTTGCACACACTCCTCCTACAGTGGAGTATATAACGCCACGTGTGCGTCAGTGCGTGCGATGACACATTGACACACGTATAGGATAGGAGAATAAATTGATTGATTAGTATACATGGACCAGGGTAGGCACAACGGATTGGATGCTATATATGTGTGGGTGGACCAGGCAGACATAGCGAGCGGATTGCTGCAATCATCATGCTGATGCAAATATTCCACCCTCATTTGCTTGTCTTCCATCACTTCACTGTGTGTGTGCCTTAATTTTGTGGTTGATGAAAACTAAATTAGCACCGGCTCCTACACCCTCTAAATCTATAATGGAAATGACAACATATGGAATCTTTGGCACATATGCGAGGGAACAAATACGTTCCTTACTGGAGAACTCTCAACGGATTGACAGATATACTTGGATACAACAGAATCAGGTGTGTGTTATAGATACTTGCAAGAGAGAAAACTAATGTTGTAGCACATTGAATGTACTGCTATATGAAACGACGAGTTGATTAAAATAAGATGTATATATAGTGCTGTAGCACAAGAATATCGAGTATGATGGTAATAAGGAGGTTGTGAATTACTAAGATGTACAATGAATTGGTGATGGATAAATGCTTAGTTAGTATGCTAGCTAGCGGCCGGTATACATACACGTACATAGCGAATCAGCGATGTAACAAGAAAGAAAGAAAGACAGGGCAGAAGATCGAGCTAGCGAGCCATGTCGGGCTTGGGGGGGTAGACGGCAGCAGCACCAATATTCTGCTGCTCCATGGACACCTCCGTCTCCCATGTCAGCTTCTTGGAGTCATCGTCGTCGTCGTCGGGCACGTAGTCCTCGAGCTTGGAGAGAAGCTCCGACGGGGTGGGAGCGGCGACGATGATGCGTCGGGCGGCGGGAGTGACGAAGCCTTCATGGACGGCGTTGTCGATGAAGGAGAGAAGGGAATCGTAGTAGCCGTCGACGTTGAGGAGGCCGACGGGCTTTTGGTGGATGCGGAGCTGAGACCAGGTGATGACCTCGAGGAGCTCCTCGAGCGTGCCGTAGCCGCCGGGGAGGGCGACGAAGGCGTCCGAGTGGCGCGCCATCTCCGCCTTGCGCTGGTGCATCCCCGACACCGCCTTCACCTCGCCCACCGTCTCGCCGATCAGCTCGCGCGGCAGCACCGATTTGGGCACCACGCCCACCACCTGCCCGCCGCCGCCGTGCACCGCGCGCGACACCACTCCCATCAGCCCCACGCTGCCGCCGCCGTACACCAGGTCGATGCCGCGCTCCACCTGTCCATTGATTGGATTTTAGCTAACTACAGTTGTAGATTGATTAATTCAGGTCTAGAGCTAGCGAATTACCAGGTGGTGGCCGAGCTGGAGGGCGGCGAGGTGGTACGACGCTTTCTTGCCGGGGCTGCTGCCGCAGAACACGCAAATCCGCCGGAACCGCGACGGCATCTTCTTCTTCTTGTTGCTCGCCGCCAACGCTACCTGCTGCTGATAATTCTCCATATATACACCCACGAGCGGACCTTGCCCTCTGCTCTCTGCTCTGCACTCCGACGGAGCCTGCTAATTAAGCTACCTTCGATCGATGGACACAAACCTCTCGCTCTCCGGCCTTCAGTTCAATTTGGCGACAAACTTACTAGTTTCAGATTTGCAGCAAACGATCGACTAGCTAGGAGTAGTATTCAACATCTAGGGGGACCGCCGGTAGGAATGAAGGAAGGAGAGAGTCAGGTTGATTATATTTGTCCTACTGTGGAAAATGAGAGCTAATCGTTGCTTACCTCCCTCTAGTCAAGTCTAGCTAGTCTATATTGTGTACTGTGCTACTGTGACTGTCTGCTGCTCTTGTGCATTGCCGCTTGCTCATTACTCTGCACTTCTGGCTCACATCTCATATACGTTTAGTTTTATATTTATCATTGCATGCTAATCTAAATTATAATTAGCTACCTAATTAGCTTATATTACTTCAATACTTCTCCTCAGCCTCAGGTCAGGTACCTTGCACTACTCAAGTCCACCGTCTTACTAATTAACCTCAACCTTAATCCTCCAATTCCTTCTCTATTGGTCCATCCAGGTGGTGCTACGTTTTTATTGGACTCATGCTGACCTGTTTGTTGTACGCCTTATCCCATCACCATCCATCTGACTGTGTGGACTGGGCTAACTCTACTGGCGTAGCTACAAACTTAATTTGCTAGGGCACAATGCAAATAGATTTAGAATATCCTTCTCTACAAATATAACGCCTCTATATATCCTGCTAAATTAATTAGTAGCCAGTCACTCCAATATATGCTATGCTACGATCTAGTCGTAGCTAGCTAATTATTAAGCAGGAAAACCAGTATTAATTTGTACGGTAAGTATATAATATTACTTGTCTTAAGCTCGCTCGCTGTAGTTAATACTCCTGCAACAAACTGATATAGCACTTGTTTTGGTTGTCAATGCATATGGACTAGCAAATTTAGCTCGTACATAATTGTGAGCCAGCACGCCAGTTTATCAACTACTACTAGTATGTACTGCTGTCTGTTTGATTTCACTATCAGGCGAAGGCAAGTTGAGCATAACAATTACGACAAAAAGGATTTATGAGACAGAAAAGGACATGTGCGGGACCACGGATGAGCAGCAAAACTACAACACGGAATTAATCAAGAGAACATGAGGATATATGTAGATCGATTCATGGAATATGTATAAATATGTGCCGTGAAAAAGATTTTGATCTATAATTTCATCACAAGGATGTTATTTATGTAACAGAAAAGTAATTTAGAATATGAATTTAACAACATTAATCTTATGTCAAATATTGTTAGAGACATGATCCAATTTTTTTTTGAAATGACTAATCCGAATTTATACATCTTATGTATTTAGTAGTTAAATTGGTTTTCTGTTATGACTCGGTATTTTTCTACTAGGATTTCTCTATTTTTTCTTTTATATATCTCTTGTATCCACACAATAAGTGCGGACAACCCATTCTATTCCATGCGTTTGTATCAAATCCTCAATATTGATGGTTGCCCATGACTTTTGTTCGTAAGGGTTTTTTACGTAAAATATGTGTCTCCGTTGTGTTTTGATTTTCCTAACAAATATAATATTTGTATATCATAATTATCAGTTGTACAAACGAAAAATAACGTCCTATATTTCTAGGGACTAGATATCATTCCCTGAATTAGTTAATCTCAGACAAGTAACACTGTAAGATCAAGAAGAGGTTGTTTGGCCTGTCGTTACCTCACCTTGTCATTTTAAATTTTAGGGAGATGTTTAGTTAACTGTCATTAACTTGTGCTTGTCCTACTTTTTTTTAGACCAACAATCTATAGGCACGCACTTTTATGGCATACTACACCTTACCTGAAATTAGTTGTGATTCCGAGCAATCCCTAAATATAGCTGCCAGTGGCTGACCCGAAATGCAGAGCAGCGAATTATCGAAGCCCAATAAGGGCCTATCAATATACGTAGTATATACTCGTATCTATTATCATGGAAAAACATATACTCCTATGTCGACACATGGCAGCTCTAGGGCCACTATTACGTAGAGTACATAAACTGTGAGGTCACCGCGATATGGGCAGGCTAGCTATCTGGCAACGCAGTTTCACTACACGATGATCATCTTAATTAGTCAATCCTACTTATCGCGGACGCAAATATATGTCGACACATTATTCTCTATGCACGTTAAACTATTGTGTATGAATCGGGTCGTTGCTTATATTTAGTGGCAGTCACTGACCTATCTGTGTGTAAAGTAATTCAATTATCAAGGGCAAACATATTGTTCTAAAAAAAAGTTCTCAAAAAAAAAAAAAAAGGCAAACATATTTAGTGGTTACCTTCCAACACAAGGAAGCTACCTCTAGCTAGCGTTCTCTGATCTGTAATTAACATGGCGAAACAACATAAGAAAATAAATCAAGGAACGACTATCCTAATGTGGTCTTTGTTGGTAGATGGGAGACGATCTATCGAGCCTGTAATTAGTTTATATTTCCCTTAAATATATTTCTGGATGTACACATGATCCTCGATTGTTTTTTTTTTCTATGGACGCTACCTAGTTGTACTACTGTTTTGTCTTAGCTAATCTGGTCAAATCAAACATGTTGGCCGGATACTCCCTCCATCCTACATTAGGGTACAATATGATTCTTTATATAAAGTTTGGCCAACAATTAATTCCTCTTTTGAAAAATATTGTTTATGACGTGAAGGCGATGTTGTTAGAATATTTATATTCAAACTCTTTCAAAAATTTATATTTCAAGACAGAGGAAATATAATAGCAGGAGTATATAAGTACTAGCTAGCTATTCTTTCCGTCTCAAAATAAAAAAACAGTATTGAATGGATTGAGATCCTCTGCAGTCCACCACAAAGGGTATTTGCCACTGACATATGGGTCCCATTAGCCACTGTCCATGGGTCCACATGTCAGTGTGAACTGCATGGACTGCTGGACTGCAGAGGATCTGTTTTCGTACTGAATATGACTTATCCTATTATTATGAATCTAGACATAATTTTTTGTTAAGATTTGTAGTACTACGACACGTCACATCTATTTCTTATATTTTGAGATGGAGAAAGTAGCTGGCTAGGTCCCTAGCTCTCGTCAAAGATTCTCTAGCTTGTCCTTTAATTAGTTAATGATCATAATTAGTAGGAGTAGTTGAGAATTTGTTAGCTTCAGCTGTGACCTAGCTACGCAATCCAACAATCTAGCGAGAGGTTCTATTTGACTTAAAAATGTCAAAAAATATTATAGAATATAGTAACTGTCGGCCACAAAATTCTGTGTTGCAAACGAGGGCATATAGTATTGTTTTGTACCTTTATGTATATCCAGATCCAATAAAGCTTTACTAGTTTGGAAACTATTGAAAGGTTCCAAAATTCGAGAAAATGGATAGTAAGGTCTCCTTTAATGGCTGTCTAGCTATGTATAAGTCATCTTATATAATTTTTAATAAAAGAGAGATAAAAACTATCTCTTGTTCGAGAGATTGTCTCTTGCACAACTTCAATGTCAATGTCAAGCGAGAATGACTTATAGGGTAATTTGTATTGTGAGCTATTTGCTAAAAGTTAGATTATTGAAGAAGTTGTCTTTTAAACTAGTTAAAGATATAAGCTATCTTTAATTATTGGAGAAGTCCTAAGGGTGCAAGTATGCTACGAACATTGGTTGTGTATGCCTAGTTCAGCAATTAAACGTCATTAGGTATGTTTAGGCCACTTTGAATCTGAAAAATTAGGTTAAGCAAGAGACAAACCATAATAAATAAATGTAGAACGTACGTATGGTTATTTGATGAAGAAATACCACAGGCGAGGCGAATATAACAGGCCCACAGTAAAAGAGTGAAAGGGAAGATGGAGAAGGCCACAGGAAACGGGCTGCATCGCACGGCCCACAAACTAACTAGAGAAGGCAAAGGAGACCCCATCTTCTCTACCAAATTCCCCAATCGTCAGCAGATCGGAGAAGATGGAGTCCGCCGCCGGAGCGAAGGAAGAGGAGAAATTGAAGGAGAAGGAGAAGCTTTGCCGGCGGTGCAAGGCGACGTACGCGCCGTCGGGCAACACGGCGCTGTCCTGCCGGTTCCACCCTTCCTTGTTCGTGTGCCGCCGCCACGACGACCAGAAGAGGTACTACCAGCTTCGCGACGGCGATCCCCCCTACGCCGCCAAGTTCTACGACTGCTGCGGCGCCGAGGACCCCGATGCTGCCGGCTGCACTACCGATTTCCACCTCTCCTACGACGACCACGCCTGACCTACCTACCTAGTACGTATCTGCATCCGCTACTACTCTGTTTCTCTCTCTTTCTCTGCTCATCCAGTCATCATACTATGTGTAACGCCGATCGAGATGCAAATAAACAAGACTTGATGCAGAGTTAATCGACAATACTACTAAACTGACTGAGATGGTTCCTTAATTTGTTTGTGTCGGATGCCTAATATATTACCGTACTACTATCATTTAACACTAGACTTTTCACTTAATCCCCATACATATGCACAAGTAGAATAGAGGACATGAATGGACGACATGGTTCTGATGAATCCCAATTTAAGTTGAGGCTTTTTTTAGTTAGTAAACCTGAAATTGACTCACTCTGCAAAGATCAGGTAGACTAGCTAGTTAGTGTGTGGGCAGTTTGTGAGCAAGAGCAAACACCTTTTGTCCACAAAGAAGACGAGACCTAGCCTCCTAGGAGCGATGGAATGAAATGAGATCGATGATGATGATGTAGCATTATCAACTCATCAAGCACATGTGGTACACCGTTTCATTTTGATTCAATGATTGCGACGCGCACAAGCTGTCAAGACAAGTGCATCACTAGCTAGCTAGTGGAGTTTCCAGCATGCGCAAGGGCATATACGGGCATGGCCACCATGCTCTCTTGTTTGTCAAAACAGTGGGGATATGATCTTGACGTTGATGATTGGGAAAAAGAAAAGACAAAATATAGTGCAGGCCCAACATTATGCATGATTACTTCTTCTGTTGTGATTAAATATATACTGCTAGTGGATGGGCTGGGCCGCATTGATCCATTTGTATTTTCTTTTCGAAATGAATCATCAGCCTGAAATCGAGGACTCTGGCTGGCCGGCAAGGAAGGCGGAATACATGGATCATGGATGATGAAAGCTGGTCCACAAGGGAATCGTCAGTCAGTGCAGTAGTGCAGTGTCACATGGAGTAAGTATTGTGATGAAAGAGCACGTGATAGGTCCCCAGACCCTGACCCGGCCTCAACAGGAGGAACAGTCTGATTTAATTAAGGGGGGAATGAATGATAAAGCTGATTTCCTCTAATAAACAAGAGAATAACAACATCTGAACCCGAGTCACCGTGTCAGATGGGCCAGCAGCCTTTGTATTGGTTGTCGCCTTGTATGTTTTGTTCCCTCGATAAAGTATTATTACTAGCACTATTTAGGAGTAGGAGTGGTCTGTGAGCCTGGCTGAAACATGCATATTGGCTAATCAAGGTTCTGGCTACCGGTGGGATTGAAATACACAGGGAGATGGTTGCATTTGCATATGGTATTACGTACATTGAATCACAATGTTAAATAGCTAGTTTGCCGACAGTCCGTTCGAGTATAGACATAATGTTATGTGAGCATGGATATATGTATAGCGAAAGAAGTAGGTACTAGGAACAACATTACCGGGGCTGTTTTTGTCTGTAATAACCGAAGTAGTAATTGCTGAAAAAAACAAGCAGTAGCAACATTTTGATCCCGAATCAAGGAAGTCCTCCCCAATGGCGAAATGTAGCAGAGAGAGGGTGCATAGAGGTCGGAGAAATGAATAGAAGATGGAGTAGAGAGGCATTGATAGATAGCGGTAAGAAGAATTAAAAGGGAAGTAGTATAATAATACTCCTCCAGTAGCTAATAGCGACTTAATTAGAGCGTGGAGAGGTAGGCCTTGGCGAGCATCTTGCCGAGCCTGACCTGCGCCGGGGTGGTGAGATGCGTGTAGTCATTGGCGATGGGGAGCCCCTTGGCATCAACATACCTGAGCCTGGGAAGCCTGACCTTGCGCTGCGCCTCCCTGACAAGGTCGACGAACTTGCCCTGCCCCGTGGCGATGCCGACCTGGATGACAAGCAGGTCCGGCATGTGGAGGTCACGGCGGACGTCGCGCACCATGGCCTCCATCCTCCCGGCGTACACCTCGGCGTCCTCGCGCCGGATTGTGTCGGCCTCCCCCTGGTACCAAAGCAGCGCGCCCAGGCTGGCTCCCGTGGCGGCCGTGGCAGCCCTGGCCCGTGTCACCATGCGGTCGTAGAGGTCGGTGCCACGCGACCAGTTGGCGATGGGCGTGCCGCCCTGGGCGCAGGGGACGAGGCCGATGACGCCGCTAGTAGAGGAGGAGGAGAGGAGGGTGTGCGCGAATGCCATTCCTGGGCCGACGCCGAGCACGTTGTGGACGTCGATGCCGGCGTGGAGAGGCTCGTGGGCTTCCTCCCAGTGGAGGTCGGGGGAGAGGCGGAGGATGCGTGGGGATGGCGCGCATTCCGGTGGCACCACGCCGTCCCATGGCCCCTTTGTCGCGCCGCCCCGGCCGCCCATGTTGGACTGCCCCGCCAGCAGGAATATCACCGTCGGCAGCATGCCTAGTAGCCGCGCCGCCATCGATCGAGCTTACCGCTACGAGCAGTCTAGTGTACCCCGTGGATAGAGGTTGTGGAGTCCTGGGGGTGGGTCTGTTTCAAGGCACGCACATGGGGTTAGGTTAGATAAGAGCAGGAATATAGTAATGGAGGACGAAGAAGCTGCTGAGGGAGGAGAAGAGGCCCATACCAGTCCAACAAGGCCCATCATCCACTACTCGCGCGAAAATAATAAAAAAGGAAAATAAAAAACGACCAAATGACGTACCCCTCCGGATGTTCTGGTCAAATTGTCAAACAAAAACAGAGCAATCAATTCAAATTTCATTCTAGCTTGTTCCACGACACAAACGGTAGCAATGCCGCTCCTCCTCCTCTTCCTCGCCTCCGCCGTCGCGCTGCTGCTGCCGCCGCCGGTGGCCGGCGACATACCGCCGTCGAACAAGCTGGTGTTCATCCTGGCCGGGCAATCCAACATGGCGGGGCGCGGCGGCGTCGTGGGGTCCCACTGGGACGGCATCGTGCCCCCGGACTGCGCCCCCAATCCGTCCATCCTCCGCCTCACCGCAGACCTCCGATGGGAGCAGGCGCACGAGCCGCTCCACGCCGGCATCGACTACAACCGCACCTGCGGGGTGGGCCCCGGCATGGCCTTCGCCAACGCCCTCCTCCGATCCGGCCGCGCCGGCGCCGTCGCCGCCCTCGCCCTCGTCCCCTGCGCCGTCGGTGGCACCAGGATGGCCGAGTGGGCCAGGGGCTCCGACCTCTACTCCGATCTCGTCCGCCGCGCCCGCGTCGCCCTCGAGACCGGCGGCCGCATCGGCGCCGTGCTCTGGTACCAGGGCGAGAGCGACACCGTCCGATGGGCCGA
Source organism: Leersia perrieri (assembly GCA_000325765.3). Classification (NCBI taxonomy): domain Eukaryota; kingdom Viridiplantae; phylum Streptophyta; class Magnoliopsida; order Poales; family Poaceae; genus Leersia; species Leersia perrieri. Next base: position 29,422,477 of record CM002481.1, on the reverse strand, counting down.
CGCCAACGAGTACGGCCGCCGGATGGCCATGTTCGTCCGCGACCTTCGACAAGATCTCGCCATGCCACACCTGCTCCTCGTCCAGGTCGCTCTTCCCTTTTTCACCTTTACTTACTCCTCTTTTTTTACAGCTTTAGACAGACATCCAACTTCGATGGATCAACGAATAATCCGATCCAATATTAAGTACTCCATTGCTAACCACCATTTCTTACCTTCAATTCCATCGTTAGGTTGGTGCATTTGTTTACTTGCCCTGCCTCTAGTTGTTAGCTTTACTTGTTGCTTGGGCACGGTTGGTATCCTCCTTTGCTGCTCTTCATTGGATTAAAACAATACTACTAAAAAGAAGGTGGCAGGCATGCATACGGAACAGAATTGGTGCTAGTAGCGTCTCAACTAAGATTTGGATAGACACCATTTCAAGCTATTCATTCCCTCTGGTCCTAATGTAATAATAATACACCAGGGTGTACTAAGCGAAATTATTACGTTACTCTACAATACATGCCAGAATGCGAATTTAGTTAAGGGACCGATGGTATTTCTTTAGATTTGTTGCTTTTAAAAGGCTCAGATGTTGATAGCTTGCCAACCCAGCACAGTCATGATATGTACACGACATCTGTAGAGAAGAGGCTTATGCTGAATATCAAGGTCTTATACACAACTACTAGCATCATAAATCACTCTGGATTCTGGAACATTGTCTTTTTCTTCATTCATGCAATCCTGCCAATGCAAGACGAACTATTTATGTCATTCCAACCGCTTGTATATGAACTCTTCGGTGCCACCTAATCAATACATTAAGCCAACGATGAACAGAAACTATGTACTGATTGTCACTAATTATGTGTTTGATGTTTCAGGTAGGACTAGCATCAGGGCTAGGGCAATATACTGAAACTGTAAGAGAAGCTCAGAAAGGGATCAAACTTCGAAACGTGAGATTTGTTGATGCAAAGGGGTTGCCGTTGCAAGATGGCCATCTGCACCTTAGCACCCAAGCTCAAGTCCAGCTTGGACATATGTTGGCTCAAGCCTATTTGAACTATGGTACTTCCACACTCTAGTTCTTCATGTTCTATTCTTATGAGATAGCTTAAGGGACTACGCACCTTTTGTTTTACTTGCTTAATTTTATCTATGAACTGTTCATAGAGCAGTCATCTTTATGGCTATTGAATTGGCATGGTATAAAATTACCAATTTAGACCACTACTACTTCACCATATTCAATGAGTATGGAGATTTGGAGAGCCATTAGTGTATCACACTTTTTACAATGGAAAGTGTCCCCTACTCCCCTTTCTCGTTTTTGTGTTTGAGAATGATAGCTTCAAAATGATTGTGTATAGCAAGGCAAAAATAAATACGAAAAGAAATAATATATCTAGGATGTGAAGTGAAACTGAATTTTTATCAAATAATAATCGAGTTCATAACCAATGGTTCCCAAGATGTTGCAAAACCTTTGCAACTTCAAGTCTCAACATACTTTTCGTGAAAAACATATAATGTCTTCCTTGAAGAAGTATAATCAGTGTGCACATACATAAAGTATAAAATCATATTAAGCCTAGCACAATTTATTTATGGTTAGTTCATCCATTCAACACCGTATTTATTTCTCCAATCTTTTTCTTCTTTTTTTTTTCTGGGGTGGTAGGGCATGCACATTCTCAATCCCCTTTATCATGGTGGCTGCAAATTTTGTTGGCTTGTTGCCTCATTTTTCTCTGAAGGGAGCCGTGCACATGTATGATTAAACAAGACACAGGAGGTGAAGAAGAAGCTGGTAGGCCTTTTGCACATAATCATATACTGACACACACACACACACACACACACACACACAATGCAAGAATTTTATTTTTTTTCGTGATGCCATTAGAAGATTCACTCTGTATAAAGTAAAGTAAGCTAAACATTCACAAATTCTTTCCCAGACAGGTGATAGAAGTTCCATACACTATACACCATTTCCTCCCTTGTTGCATAAAATTTTCCTATTTTCAGTGTATATAGCATTGGGTGTTCTTCAGCATTGTTCCAAATAATACATCAGTGCTGGTTCCTGCAGCAGATGCTGATAATCCTTTGCTCTCTGGTGCGTAAAACTAAGAAAGAACATTATATGAACACAAAAAGACTGATCCATCTCTGAATGTATACATTCAGTAACCGAGTGAGCTATAGACGCTACGTCAGTGATGACACGTCCGCAGCAGAAAGAAGTGGTTCAGAGAGACAAGAGAAAAATGCCATGGACCAGAGATAAAACTCGTGCTTTGCTTGGATGGAAACAGCACTGCATACTGCACAATACCAACGGTAAAACTTACGCTTAGATTAAATGCGTTGTGAAAAAACATCTCATAATAGTAAACACTAGTCAGAAGAGAACGTTCAAATGTCCATGTAAGGGTAGCAGAGTAAGGTTAAAAATACATGAAACATTTGTTTGGTTTTATAAGGAGGAAAAAAAACGAAATATGTGGATGATATAGAGGAATATACCAAATAAATACTGGGGGACCAGGAAATCGCATCACGTTGAGGTCCTAAGCACCGGAAATTTTTATGGCCTCAAAATTCCTAGGAAACGAATGAGAGATACAACAAATGAAATTGGGCTTGGTGCTTGGAGACCTGTTTTTTCAAGCTCTTAGCAGAGCTAAGCATGACTTTATGAGAAGAAAGGGAAGGAGGAGGAGGCGAGGAAGTGGCTCTAGAAAAATCTGAGATGGGGCCAAATTGAGAAGAAGATCTCACTCCAAGGGTGTGGAGTGGAGAGGACAGGTGTAAGAAATCTATCCATCTATCTGAATCCGAGGAAATCAGCAAATCTATTTCCGTCCACACAAAAGAAACCTTTGGTTTTTCTGCTACCACTGCTCTGCTCTCCTGCTCACGAGAACGAGAATAATCAATCACACAGAGAGCATGGCGTGGTTCTCGCCGGCATCCCGCCTCCCGGCCTCTCTCTCCCACCCGCCTCGCTGTTCCGCCATTGCCGCCGCCTTCTCGGGACCCCGCCCTGCTCGCCGCGCCCGTCTAGGTCTTGCCTCCACGCGGCGCCTCCGCCTTCGCCTTGGCGCCACCGAACAACAGCAGCAGCAGCAGGAAGCCGAGAACGATGATGAGGTGGACAGCAACGTGCTGCAGTACTGCAGCATCGACGGCAAGAAGCAGAAGAGGACGCTCGGGGAGATGGAGCAGGAGTTCCTTCAGGCTCTTCAGTCCTTCTACTACGACCAGAAGGCCATCATGTCCAACGAAGAATTCGACAACCTCAAGGAGGAGCTCATGTGGGAAGGAAGCAGCGTCGTCATGCTAAGTACTCCACTTCTCTCCCTGCACAAACAAAACATACTATTATTGTACGCAATTCATTCATCTTGTTTTTGTCTATTTTTCAGGCCCTGACGAACAACGCCTGCTGGAAGCCTCCATGGCCTATGCTTCTGGCAATCCCATCATGTCTGATGCTGAATTCGACGAGCTCAAACTCAGATTGAAGGTTCATTACCTAACTACTCCCGCACCCGCTTCCTTCCTTCTATCATGCTACTGCCACACAAGCTCACATCTGTGTTTCTCACTGGTTGCCCTGCTCTATGTCTCTATGCCAGAAAGACGGAAGTGGCATTGTCACCGAAGGTCCCAGATGTAGTCTACGCAGCCGGAAGGTTAATACTGACACACAACAGCAATCTTAAAGTACTAATAACCTTCTGTACTCTCGCCCTTTAAGGATCATTACGATAGAAGCATCCTTCGTAACAAATTTTATGACCGAAACCAACACATTCATGTAACATACTACTTGCAGCATTTTCTCACCATATTGGCATATTGCTGATTCAAATTGAGTGTCCATTTTTTCTGACTATATATTTATGCTACTCGGCGCATGCAGGTGTACAGTGATTTGAGCGTTGATTACCTGAAGATGTTCCTGCTTAATGTTCCAGCAACTACTCTTGCTTTAGGAGTGTGAGTTCATTCTCACTTTTGCTTCCTTTCCTATACCTTTATCTTAAAGCAGAGAGCAGAGATAGTTATGTTTGCCGACTCCAACATTGATTTGTGTACATTTAGGTTCTTCTTCATTGATGAGTTGACTGGCTTTGAGGTCAATATATTCCAGGTTAATTAATTTCCCTTTCTTCCAATGAATTAATGTAGTATTTTACATATTTTCCTTCCCCAATTAACTCAGTGATCTTGCTGAACGATGCAGCTGCCGGAGCCTTTCGGTTTCATTTTCACATGGTTTGCAGCTTTGCCTCTGATATTATTCATTGCTCAGTCGATAACTAATGCCATAGTGAAGGACTTTTTAATCCTCAAGGTACTTTTAGTTTCACCTTTCCTTGCTTTCTGTACATTAATATTAAACACTAAACAATATAATGTGTTCAAGTGGAGATGCAAACTATACTGATGATTGTTCTCTCTCTGCGCAATCAGGGGCCATGTCCGAATTGTGGCGCTGAAAATCTTTCCTTCTTTGGGACTATTCTGTCAGTGTCTAGTGGCGGTGAAACAAACAAAGTGAAATGCGCAAAGTACGTACTCTATTCTCGTACTGAATATACTACACCATCATGGTTGATATATATGATGCCTACGTATATAATATTTGTAGATCATGCAATCTGAAACTGTGCAATATTCTGTTTTGCAGCTGCACTACGGAGATGGTATATGACTCGAAATCTCGGCTGATCACCCTCCCAGAATAAACATCAACCGCAAGGATAGGTGAATAATTGACGGTACTAGCTAGTACGATCGATGGAGCTGAGTGCAGATGGTGTAGGTGGTGGTCAGAAGCAATGGCCGGCACAGGGGGAGGTAGAAATTGAAACAATAAAATTACAAAAGGGAATTGCAGCGGATGGGTTCATGAATAATGAATTGCAGAGTGTATAGTAGTAATTTAGATAGAATTGTATTGCAATTTAGCGCTGTTATACAGTACTACGGAGTATATAACATGTATATGTTGCTTACAAAATGTTTGAACTAGCTGATATCTGACTCAACTGAAGCAGTACTATGTGTTCGACTTGGAATGGGATCATCTGTTGTAACTTAATTATGGCTATCGAGAAATTCACAGGGGTCTTCTGGCTAGCACCACAAGCTGGTGGGCTAGCCAGCTTGGTTCAAAGCCTCACTTCTCTTTATAAAATCGGTATGACATCCCTTTCTCTCGTATCTATCATTTTACTTATCCCCTACGGCAGAGAGCTGAAATATTTTGCATTAGGAATGTTTTCTTAGCCGTTTAACGAAAATGGATGCTCGAGATCATGTGCTACAATAAACACTATATTACATTGAAAACATGGCTGGCATCCACAATGGAAGGCCATATCACACAAAATTGTTGAACGAATTCTACTATCATAAAATTTTGAGTCCTTTTGTTAACATGCATGCATTGTGTGTCAAACTATCTATTTGATACGATCACAAACAAAATCCGCAAACACACGAATACTTATGTAGCACTTCACTTTAGAGTAGCAAAAGATTATAGAACACAAGAAACATGTGTGTATAATGTAACAACAAGTTCGTCCAATAACAACAACTATATGGAAGGCTTAGACCAAAGAGAATTTCTATGTTTAATAATTAATCTTAAATTAAGTTTTTATTGGATAATCTTGATTAAGTTAAGATAAGGCTCTATCACTTTCTTCAAGCAGCAGCTTTTCTCTTGTACGCAAGTTGAGCCCGACCTACAGCTCTATGAAATAACCGAATGTAGAGAATTACAAAGACGGAATTAAGGCTTGTCATCACCTGCTGCCTGTCTCTATAGGCCGTGAAACTTTTTGCCGGGAAAAACTTCCGAGTGTTCTTGGCTCAAGGTTTTAATTGATGATTTTGTCAAAGGTTGTAAATTAATGATTACTTGAAATCCTGAAAGTTATGGTCTTGGTCTTAACACTTAAGAATTGCGTGTCGAATTGTTCTACGGCTAACACTCGTGAAGTCTTGTGTCAGTGAAAATTTCCGTGCTTTTTTACTCTAGATTTGGACTCGTGAGGTTTTGTAGAAAGCTCTAAACGTACAGCTACCTTATCATAACATTGAGATTTACTGTGCACTCCGTAGAATAGAAATGCTCAATTGAATGATTGTATTAATCACAGGCAAAGTACATATATAGTGATTACACTGGTGGCCTTTAGCCACGTCTGTACAGGCGTGAGCGGACGAGCGCACTATGCGGAAGTATGGGCGGCGCACGTGTGGACTTGGCGATCGCGCGTCCTGCGGACGAGATCATGGCGAGTGCGCAGTCAAGGCTCGCGAGTCGGCCGCTGGACGTGAAGACCGGAGGAGCTCTAGCCGTTGGCGTTGGCGTTGATCCGCTGACACACTCTACATGTACGATGCTTCTCAGTAGTATTGCAGGTCCTTTTTGTTTTACGAGGGAAACATTTGCCACATTGGACCTACGGTAGCATAGGCATAGGCAGACTCACCAAAAGACAAAGCAGGCCGGTCCCGTACGCGAGCCCAAGAATGTACATACGCATGCCCGCGGCCTATATACCGGGCCCATGTTTTATCACTTCTTTATTTATTTGCAAACAGCTAGCCAGAATTTTTCTGAACGACCAGTGCTGGATGGTGCGAAATGTCACATGCATATATTTTTTTTTCTAAATTACACTCACGACACACGCACACCCACCCTTCTGAACACACGCACACAAACCCTACCCCTATAAGCATATCCGAAGACTAAGCCAGCAAATTCTTGAGATTGACGAAGTCACCACGGACGTCTCGCTGTCGACGGATACGTCGCTTACCTCCGAAAGCACAAGGCCGATAAATCCTAGAAATTTCGTTTCCACGGAAAATCGAACCCAGAACCTCAACCACTCTCATAAACACTAGGCTACAGGTCCGTTCAAATGCATTTTGATATAGCATAAATGAATTTTACAAGAACACAACCCTGGAAGGGACGGATCGATTCAGGGTCAGAATGATTTCAACCTTTTATTGTTTTTCTCTCCCTACTAAGCTTGACTAGCTAATATGCGTGTGAATATACATACACAGGTGATACGTATGTTGTCGACCGGCGGTTTTAATAAATTTGGTTCCGATCCGAGATTCGATGGATGCTCGATTATGGTGTTCGATATATACATGCATTCCAGATCAATAGATAATCACTCGTCATTATCGAATATATATATCCGGCCGGTCGATCGAAATGAAACAGGCACTCGTGCGGTTGCTTGTTCGATCCCATGCACAGACAGATACACCGCATTGCACGCACAAAATTATATACTCCTATATGGGTGTGTACATGTATGTTCACAATCTACAGTACTACTCTTCCTACTGAATTCTTGGCATATATCTCGATCGATATCGATATGCGTACGTCCATCTGATTCATGTATCGTCTCATCTCTAATTCGATCTCTATCCGTCGCATGCAAGCACGCGTGCATGTCGGCCGCCACCCCAACAACCCTGCCCAACTCTAACTCAGACTGCCCATTGCCAAGCATATATAGGAGGAGAAATAAACTAAGATCCATGCATGGAGATGCCCTAAATTCTGCTTAAAACTTAATTACGATACGATATATATGTTCTACTAACAAAATTAAATGGAACCATGCCAATCATATATAGTAAAATTACGGACTGAATAAACTGATTTTCTCTCTTTTATAAAAGTAAATATTGCACTTTGCATCGGATAAAATGTATTTTACTCTGCAACGGGTTTAGCACATGCTTTCACTTTGCATCGGGATAAATCAAAATATGTTTTACTTTGCACCGGGTTGACATCAAGATAAGCTATTAAATGTATAGAATTTTTATGGACTTTTCAATCATGAATCAAACTTCATAATGTGAATTAAATTCAAAATATTTTATAAGTTTCATTCATATATTTTACAAGATATTTTTGAGCATGATATGCCCTGGTGTAAAATGAAACTTATTTTGACGCATCTTGGTGCAAAATAAAAGTATGCACTAAACCTAATGTAAAGTGAAACAAACATACGTTTTATCTGGTATAAAATGCAATTTAAGTTTTTTTTTCTTTGGAGAGTGAACTAATTCGTTTTTCTCAGCTCGCAACTAACTTTTGACAACTCAAAAATAAGTATCAACAAAGAAGAGATTGAAATTTTGATTGGATAACCATCATACCTATATCTGAACGAAGGAATATAATGAACAGCCGCAGGTAGAGAATAAATTAAGATATATGCATACGTGCATGCATGTAAGATGCATATGTACATTAAAGCGATCAACTTAATTCATGCATGTGATTGACTTGGACTGCTGGTTCGATCGTGCGTAAGCCAGCAGCTGAGGATATATAAATATGATAGATGCTTCATACATACGGACGTAGTAAGTACATTAATGTGCTAGCTAGCTCGTGTGCCGGTCGGGAATTGATCCCTGTTCAACTATAGCTTCGATCTCCTGCGTGCATGTACGCTTGCAATTTTTGCGTTCAACTAGATACACGGATATTTATGAAACGTGTCGCCATGGGACATGTACAACGTAATTAATACTCGCGGTGTGTAGCTTGCTGTGAACTTGTGATCCATATGTTTGATTTTGTCCTCTTGATTATTTTGTGTCCTATGTAATATTATTAGAGGAGTTTTAGATTCTAATAAATAGGTAGTGAAAATCGAGCTGGCACTAGTATGGAAAAAGACAAGCATCCCGGTTAGGGAACCTTTTAATCCCGATTTCCCAACCAGAATAGCCAATCCGGGAGTAAAGGGGGTCCGAGACTAAAGTTTTAGATATAAAGTCCGTTCTCTACTAGTGTTGTGCGGAGTTCTGAGAAGCTGAAAAATCAGCTTTTGGCTTTTGATCTTTTTCTAGATTCTACAATTAATTGCAACTTCTAAGAATCTAGATAAAAGTTTAACTGTCTAGAAGCTATCACTTGCAGAGAAATGGGCTTCAATCCCGGTTAGAAAACCCCTTTAATCCCAGTTTTCTAACCAGGACTACGTTCCCGGGACTGAAGGGATCCTCTTTAATCCCGGTTGAAATAACCTGGACTAAAACTCCACTTTTAGTCCCGGTTGGTGTTACCAACCAGGATTAAAGGGGCATCACCCATCCAACAGTTTTTTCTTTTTCTTTTTATATTTTTTTTGCAAATCCGGCCCCTTAAATCATTCACAATTAAATCATCCACAATCCCAATCCATAATCAATCATCAATCTCAAATCATTCACAAATGGAACAAATCATTCACAAATCTTGTCCAAATCAACACATCAATCACAAAAGTTACTAAAAATCTAAAAAAAAGACAAAAATCCACAATCGGTCTGTCATCGCCGCCGCCCGGCCTTCCGCTCGCCGGCCGCGCAGGCCACCTGCCTTCCG